>JADLZK010003469.1:600000-990345 GCA_015847255.1 Hyparrhenia diplandra
CGAAGCACATACACGCCACAGCCAGCATCCACGACCATTGGGGATGACACGGCGGCGATTTTACCTGGCACGTAAAGACTTGTGGCAAAACTCTCCCGACGCCCAATCGAGCTGTCAATCCCTATCAGAGTATCAGGTCGAAGCCTCTAACCTGGTGCAAAAGCTCTCAAGCCTTTCAATATGTTCCTGGTGTCGCCTATGCCTGAGCAGGGTGTTTTTGCAGTTGCATGGATTCATGACGCAGATCATGTCATTGCCATAGCCCTCGTACGTCTCCGGCGAATTGGCGTAACGCTCACGCACCTCGGCGGGCTGCCGGAACAAGCCACGCCACGACACACGCACGCCGCGCAGCAGCTCCGGGGACGTCGTGGTTCACTACTTGGAGAAGGCCCTGCTCGCTCCGACGGAGCGGGGATCGTGTCGCCGCAGGTGTCCAACACAGCCTGGATGCGCACCACGGGCGCCGGCTGGAGTGGTGTTAGGGATTGGATTTTTCTTTTGTCCTTCGTACCGGAGACGGACTGTCAGGCGGAAGATTGGTTCGTAACTCAGATGGACAGCTGGGGCGTACACACGCAGGCAGGGCAGAAAAAAAAAAAAAAAAAAGGTGAACAGGGCTGGACGAAATTTTAGGTGGACGACGGAAATTTTTTTTCTCTTTATTAGTAGGTATAGATAGATTTATAACTCCTATAAGCATGTACGGATCATGAGCTTGGGTCATCAACTTGACATGTTGTGGGTAATTTAGATTACTGTTTACGAATTACATCATACTAAGTTTATATAATGCAGTGGTAGATTCTAGAAAATAGAATAGATTTGATGGCTATTGTTATCAATGATAAAGGTTTTGTTTTTTTATTTTTTAATTATGGTAATTTATAAGATTTATCTTTTTTTTTCTTGCGTCACAATATATATTTTTAAAGGGACAAAAATTCTCTCTTTCAAATTTTTGTCCCTCACTCTTTCTCAAGTCCGTTTGTCGCTCCACTCCCTCAAGCATAAGAGTTTTGTTCGGCTTTATTAATACAAAAATATTTCTATGATGCTTTTAATATAAAACTTGAGGTTTGCATGGATGACATGTGCTGCTATGCATATAATAATGTATATATATGTGTGGAATGATGATTAGTGAATAATATACATAATAAACGATGAACATGTCAGTTTCAAGATAATTACATAGCTGAAGCCAAGGTTTCAACACATTTTTATTGTTGTGATAGAACATGAGCACGGAGACATAGTTTCAACTAAACATATGTGTGACACATGTGGAGGAGCAACGTTGTAGGATACGAAAATATCTATACCAATAAAAGCCCTAGCTTGCTTTGCTAATTGGATGGCAACTAGTGGACTAATGTTTACATTGAAGATGTTTAAGCTAGGGTCCACAAGGAGCCGAACAACGCTAGAAGATGCTAGAGATGATCAAGGACATATGCAAAGTCCTCAACATGAGAAGATAATGTTGGAAGCGAAGGCCCAAAGGCAAAGGTATATAACTAGGGACTTACTTTTACTAGACAAGGTGTCATAGAGGGCCTAGTTAGGTTTAGGATACGTAGTCGTACTATTAAGAGGGGAACTCTAAAGTGAATGCAGTCATCTAGTTTAGGATAGACAGTCAGCGATCTTGTAGGTGGATGTAGCAATCCGACTCTAGGGAGACATCGGCCTGACCCCTTCCCTCTCCCTCCCTCTCCACGCGACACTTTGGTGGTTTCAGTGTTCACTAGATGGGCATAGTGATGTTGCACCCCCTCCCCCTCTCTCCTTACGGATGGAATTGTTGTTTCAATTTCCGGTCTTTAAGCCTTTGAAATTTTTGGTCTGATTTGTTTTTTTTTTTTTCCGTGTTTTGTGCATCTATCAGCCCGATTTGAGCTCCGCATTTTTGCGTTGTTCTCCCATCGATTCAAGGAACCTATCATCATCGGTGTTTTGAACTAACACCAACATGTAATCATGTTGCTTAGGCGTCTAGCTCGGATGGTGAAGGGATTAAGGCACAAAAGGTTTATCCCTGGGTTCGGGCAAATCGCCCTTAGTCCAACGGCGAGCATGAGGCTCACGTGTTTTTCTCTCGGTTTGTCACGGGGGTGTACAAGCGATTGAGAGAGAGGGAGAAGATCCCATGTTTTAGATGAGCGTGTGTGTGCGCTTGTTGACACTTGTTATCATATAAATTTATTAATCAAATAAACATGAGAAAGGGGTATAAATCATAATAACAACCTAGAATAGGGGTCACTAACATATTTCCATCAGTTTTGGTAAAGTTGTGAATTGCGGGGACTAAACAGGAAAACACCGAATTGCGTGAGCCGCATGCGACTACATAGCGTAATGAAATCCAACTCCGAGAGAAGACCCTAGAAGGCTTTGGACTAATCCCGGCGTAAACGAGACTTAACACCCAAGAAACCATCATCTAGAAGACTCCGAAGACACGACGGATTACGGGCACCGGGATGGGCCAGCCCACGGGCCGATCGGCCCAATAATGGGGCGATCGGCCTCCCCCGTGCCACGTCAGCCCGCCTCGGAAGCTTCCTCAACCGACTTCAAGACTCAATCTAATCCACCCGTTTAATGTCGGTTTGATCCGAGGGTGTCGGTATGATCACGAGTTGTATCTAGGTCAAACCACGGCACCTCCTCCAGGGCTATATAAGCGGACCCTAGACCCCCCTTTCGGATCATCTAGTTCATAATCAAGTTCATCAACGGCGCTTCAAGATCCAAGTCATCAATCCCACGCTCTAGAAACACCGCTTTAGGAAGAGTAGCAATCAAGATTAGATCTAGTAGGAAGGGAGAAATCCGCTCTCGATCGTCGGAGGCCGGCTCAAGATCGGGGCCTCGTTCTTGTAAGTTCTTCATTGTAAGTAGTCTTCAAGTTCCGGACCGTTCTTAATATGAATATCTTGATCATGTTTATATTCGAGATTATTTGTTCTAGTATTTACTTTGATTACATGTTTAGCATAGTTGAATTACTTTTTATGTTCATGCATGGATTCGTATAGCGCTCATCCATCAATATTATGGGTGAGTGGTAGAGACGATGTAATCATGGTGATTAGATCTTATTTACTGCGTTTGCACCCTATGTGCCGGGTCGTGTGGTAGATCGTGGTGGTGACGGCACCATTGAGTCCTTTGCAATCCATCCCCCGTATGTAGGCCTAGCGGATGATATTATTCGAGTTGTTCTAAGTTTCGGCCTTAGTCTTCACGGATTACGTCCTCATGTGTGGATTTAATTAGTCTTTCTTCGATGATTGTTAGATGTATTGCACTAATCGGGTAGATCCTAACTTATAGTTTAGAGTTACATATTGGAGTTTCTAATGCTAGCTAGCCTATGAATTGCTATCGTCCATTGTTTGACACTTTCCAAGATGCACACCGGATATGACTTGGTTGAATCTATTTATTAGAACTTTTATCATTATCTTTATTATGAACCTTGATCCCTGTTTTAAGTAATTGATAAACTTAATACTTAAGCTTTGCATACGAGAGATGATTAATGTTTAGATACACACATGCATAGTTAATTCATAATAGTAGACTTCTTTCCCCGTGGTAGAATATAAATTCAAGACACGGTTCTTACTCTGGTTAAAATGCTACAATGGTATATTCATATTCGCGGCGCTGCGGATACCCATTATAATTGTTTATTTACTTATTGAGAAGTTTATCAAGGCATAGTACGAATATTTTATTCTTTGCATATTAGTAGTTTAACTATAGGGATGACAACCTTTTTCGGATATGCTATGAAGCGCAATGAATTATTTCTTTTAGTTTTATACGAAGCAACATCGATATTCATTTTGACGCCATTGCTAGTGATAGGTTTATATCTGTTTCTAGTTAGTGACGTTAGAAATACCAACAAGCATTTTTGGCGCCGTTGGATTCGGGAAAGAAAGTCTTTAGCCCAAATAAAATACAAATATAGGAATAACTTGCATGCATCTCTCTCACGCATTGTAAAGTATTAAATTTATCACTAATTGCTTAAACAGGTTTACCCTTGTTATTATTCTTTCTATCTATTTCAGGGTAATGTATGAATAGGAATCTTCACGAAAACTTCGTTTCGATCGAGAAAAACTCTTGAAGCGGGCAAGATCCAAGTTGAAGTCTCGACCCAAGATCGCCGCCTCGGAAGACTCCTCCATCTGCTTGCGAATCTTAACACCCGTGTTCAAGTCATGGCGAACAAGACCCTCACTTGAGTACTGCGCACCGACTACGGCCAACATCCGCCTTTGGGCCGGCCGGTCGAGGTGGGAGACAAAGCTTTTGAGCTCAAGCCTGCGCTTATCAACATGGTACAAGCTAGCCAATTACATTGGAAAAACCCATGAAGATGCCAATGCTCACCTACAAAACTTCCTAGAGATGCTGTGGCACCTTCACCATCAAAGATGTCTCAAGTGATGCAATCCTACTTCGATGTTCCCATTCTCACTCTTGGGACGAGCGCGGCGATGGTTCTATGCCAACAAAGACAAACTCACTACTTGGACACTTTCTGCTCTCTTGCCTTCTGGCAAAGTTCTTCCCTATAGGCAAAACCAACGCCTTACGGGGAAAATCTCAAGTTTCCAAAGAGCAACACGGCGAATCCATTCGAGGCGTGGGAACGCTTCCAAGACTACATCACTGAATGCCCACACCATGGAATGGAGAACGCTACTCATGCGGACCTTCTATCACGGGCTCAACAACAACTTGCAGGTGAGACCATGGACGCTAGCCGCCGGAGGTGCTTTCTGTCCCTTACACCTGAATCAAGCTCTTGACCTTGTGGAGAAGATGGCGTCAAACCAAGCTTGGAAGAGGACCGTCAACCCCGCAAAGAGAGAGGGGAATGCACCGGTGAAAGAGGTAGACATGCTGCGCCAAAATGGACCTAATCATGAAGAAGCTCGAAGCTCCCGAGAAGAAGGAAGTCATGCAACTCTTCGATTCTCGCATGACATATGAAGAATGTGGCAACACTTTGGACACTCGGGCAGCCAACGTCCCCGATTTGGAAGAGGACGTGAACTACATCAACAACAACAACAATAACAACCAGTATCGTCCCCCGAATCAAGGATGGAATCAACAGAGACCCAACTACCAAGGTAACTACTCAGGTAACTATCAAGGTAATAACTCTTTCAATAATTTCCCACCTTTAAGAGAGTTAGTACAAAACCAAGGTAGACTCATGGATAATCTGTCTAAGAAGTTAGCTTCCAACGATAAAATGCTAGAAACTATTAATGCTAAAATGGAAAGCTTTTCTTCTGCAATAAAGAACCAGCATAGCTTTAATAAAATGATAGAATCTCAGTTATCTCGGTGGCTTTATACGCTCCTATGCCTAACCGGGTAAGATTCGGGCGGTAGGAAGAATTAGAATCTGCAAATCTTGTCGATTATGCAGGTATTCAGACCAAGGGCGCACGAGAAGGACTGAACTGCACTGACTGGGGTATGCCCACCAAGAAAGGAGATCCAGGGAGACCAGTCGTCACCATTGAAATCGGCGCCCGCACCTACGACGCGCTCGTCGACTTTGGCTCAAGTGTCAACATCATGCCTAAGGTAAACCTTGAGCCAGGTTCAGATTTATTATACACAACCATGTGCCTACAACTTGCAGATCAGTCACTATGCTACCCCGAGGGGATCCTGGAAGACGTTTGTCTTTACGTCGGTAAACTCTACGTGGCCACCGACTTCGTGGTCCTGGATACGGGCAAAGGTAAGAACGCCCCGATTATTCTGGGCCGCCCCTTCCTTGCCACCACCAAGGCCATCATCTACGCCGACACCGCAAAGATCGTCTTCACCGTCAACGGACAGAGGGAGAGATTCAACTGCAAACACAAGACCCTAGCTCCCCCTGTTCCATCAGTACCACTACCGTACCCTGAAGTACACGCACCAGCTGTCGAGGAGAAGACAAGAAGAAGAAGCAAGAACAAGAAGAACCGTCAACCTCGACCACACGTGAAGCAAGTCTTGATGATCAATCAAGTTGCAACAGGACACAAGACTCGACACACTCCACCACCGCTAGAGAAGTTAGGCGACCACCCGAGTTCCATCAATCCCTTTGCTCCATCAATCGGTGGAACTTCCAACAAGTTGTGCCGTGACACGGGATCGGGCATCAACTTAATGTCAAAGGTAACGTATCAATTAATATATGGTAATCTGCCTTTGTGCTCCACCTATGTAATGCTGCAGATGGCGGATCAATCACACCGATTCCCGGAAGGTATTGCACGAAACGTCCCCGTCAAGATCAAAGATTGTTATGTCCTCACTGACTTCTTAGTCATAGACATGGGAGAAGAACAAGATCCTCCCATAGTACTTGGAAGACCGTTCCTGAACACTACAAGAGCCATCATCTACATCGGATTCGGGCGAGATCCACTTCCAGTTTCAAGGTAAAAAGATATTTGTTTCTTCAATACTTACACTAACAATGAACGACCACCAAGAAAGACCAAGGGCGAGAGGCGTCTCCCGAGATTACAACGAAAATTTGGACTCAAAGATGGAGAACATTAAGAGGATGGAGAAGGACATCAAAGAAAAGTACACTTTCGGCTCCTACCCATCTTGAACTCGGCAGGCCACACCCGAAAAGGTCTCCACCAAAGAAACAAATATGAAAGAAAAGAGAAGCCGCACCCACCAAGAAGAGCAACAAGAGTACGGAGACCCGACCGGTCTGCGGCATCATCAACTAAACAATCGACTTCCACGGCTGCCGTCTACACCGGCCATTGAGATCCTTGAAGGACCCCTACCGGGTACAACGTTCAAACGAGGGCCCATAGGCGACTCGCCGCCATGGAGAGACCCCAAAGAGGAGCAAGCTTCAAGGATGAACAAAGGACTACTTCAAGATCAAGCTTGGGGAGAGCACCCCATTTACCACTATAAGTATCACTATCCTATGTCTTATTTATTAGCTAGATATATATTTGCTTAGAATTAATGAGTCTTAGTTAAAAGTCTTAGTGTTAAAGAGTCAAATAAATCTTTGGAACTTGCTAGATTACTTTCTTCCTTTTAATTATGATCTTGATGATATATGCTAAGGAAATGATGAATAGTTGCTCCGCCTTAATTCCTCTTAAAAGTACTTACACTTTGGACTTAGATTCTCCCAAAGCTTTAAATGCTTAATTTTGCTCTAAACCCAATACGTGGGAAGCACATGCTTAATCTCGAGTCTTAGCATTAAAAGATAAAGGTACATGAAAAGTTGAGCTCTGCTTGTTTATCATATTCCTAGAGATACTTGATTCTGGTTTTTATCTTTAAAAAATTATAAAATATTACATGATGAGTTCCTTAGCTATGACCCTTAAGAGTTTCGCATCAAGATCATCCCACTCCACTAAATACGCCGTTTCTAACCTTGGGAAGTACGCCTCCCCATATTCCATAAAGCCGCTAGCCATAAAAAATATATATATATATATATATATATATAAAATAAACTCTTGCAATTTTTGGATATGTCTCTCTCATTATTCATAAAAAAAATTTGGGCTACATTCGAAAAAAAAAAAAAGAGAAGAAAAAAAGAGAAAAAAAAAAATAAATATTTAGAGAGAAAAAATGAGACGAGAGAGGGAGAGTAATGGACAAAAAGTCATACTAGGCGAGAAGGGCCTACCTCCCTAAATATATTTAGAGATGAATAATGGACACGTGTCCGAGGGTGAGTAGGGCCCACATCTCTAAGGAGAGAGAAAAATGGACACAAGTCCGGTAAAGCCCACCTCTCCAAGAATGGACGGCCCAGGTCCTAGCAATTTTTAGAAAGAGAGATATAGTCCAAGATGCTTGAGAAGAAAAATACTAGAAAAGGCTAAGGGCTATTTACTACCTTTCATCCTCATTCACTTCACCACTATCATCCCACTATGTATGTTCCGCCACTTGTATAACTCCATTACCACCATCCACTTAAGAGGGTCATACATAGGATCTCCGAAGTTTTCTTTTTGAAAAATACTACAAAACCCCGGGATGATAGTTGATCAAAGAACTTGAGACATGGTACTTAACTTGATTGTTTTATCTTGCTTATGATTCGTGAAAAGGCTACGCCCCATGGTAAAGCAGTATGAACAATGCGGTTAAGAGGAGAATTTATTTCTAATAAAACACAAGTACCGAGGTATGAAAGCGTAGTAGCAACTCCCGATCCTACTATAGCATATAGCTTTGCTAGGGACTAGCAAAGGGTAAGCTTGGGGAGTTTGTTGACACTTGTTATCATATAAATTTATTAATCAAATAAACATGAGAAAGGGGTATAAATCATAATAACAACCTAGAATAGGGGGTCACTAACATATTTCCATCAGTTTTGGTAAAGTTGTGAATTGCGGGGACTAAACAGGAAAACACGAGGAATTCGTGAGCCGTGCGACTACATAGCGTAATGAAATCCAACTCAGAGAAGACCCTAGAAGGCTTTGGACTAATCCCGGCGTAAACGAGACTTAACACCCAAGAAACCATCATCTAGAAGACTCCGGAAGACACGACGGATTACGGGCACCGGGGATGGGCGGCCCGGGCCGATCGGCCCAATAATGGGGCCGATCGGCCTCCCCCGTGCCCACGTCGGCCACGCCTCCGGAAGCTTCCTCAACCGACTTCAAGACTCAATCTAATCCACCCGTTTAATGTCGGTTTGATCCGAGGGTGTCGGTATGATCACGAGTTGTATCTAGGTCAAACCCTGGCACCTCCTCCGGGCTATATAAGCGGACCCTAGACCCCCCCTTTCAGATCATCTAGTTCATAATCAAGTTCATCAACGGCGCTTCAAGATCCAAGTCATCAATCCCACGCTCTAGAAACACCGCTTTAGGAAGAGTAGCAATCAAGATTAGATCTAGTAGGAAGGGAGAAATCCGCTCTCGATCGTCGGAGGCCGGCTCAAGATCGGGCCTCGTTCTTGTAAGTTCTTCATTGTAAGTAGTCTTCAAGTTCCGGACACGTTCTTAATATGAATATCTTGATCATGTTTATATTCGAGATTATTTGTTCTAGTATTTACTTTGATTACATGTTTAGCATAGTTGAATTACTTTTATGTTCATGCATGGATTCGTATAGCGCTCATCCATCAATATTATGGGTGAGTGGTAGAGACGATGTAATCATGGTGATTAGATCTTATTTTTACTGCGTTTGCACCCTATGTGCGGGTAGGTGTGGTAGATCGTGGTGGTGACAAGCACCATTGAGTCCTTTGCAATCCATCCCCCGTATGTAGGCCTAGCGGATGATATTATTCGAGTTGTTCTAAGTTTCGGCCTTAGTCTTCACGGATTTACGTCCTCATGTGTGGATTTAATTAGTCTTTCTTCGATGATTGTTAGATGTATTGCACTAATCAGGTAGATCCTAACTTATAGTTTAGAGTTACATATTGGAGTTTCTAATGCTAGCTAGCCTATGAATTGCTATCGTCCATTGTTTGACACTTTCCAAGATGCACACCTGGATATGACTTGGTTGAATCTATTTATTAGAACTTTTATCATTATCTTTATTATGAACCTTGATCCCTGTTTTAAGTAATTGATAAACTTAATACTTAAGCTTTGCATACGAGAGATGATTAATGTTTAGATACACACATGCATAGTTAATTCATAATAGTAGACTTCTTTCCCTGTGGTAGAATATAAATTCAAGACACGGTTCTTACTCACGGTTAAAATGCTACAATGGTATATTCATATCGTGGCGCTTGCGGATACCCGATTATAATTGTTTATTTACTTATTGAGAAGTTTATCAAGACATAGTACGAATATTTTATTCTTTGCATATTAGTAGTTTAACTATAGGGATGACAACCTTTTCGGATATGCTATGAAGCGCAATGAATTATTTCTTTTAGTTTTATCGAAGCAACATCGATATTCATTTTTGACGCCATTGCTAGTGATAGGTTTATATCTGTTTCTAGTTAGTGACGTTAGAAATACCAACAGCGCTCAAGCTCAAGTGTGTGTGAATGGCTTGAGTTTGGATGTGTGAAGTCTAGAAAGCTCAAAGCTTGTATGAACCTAGAAGGCTTGAAGCATTATCAATCTTAGAAAACTTGTCATGCTAGGAGGGCCTACCTCCCCTTTCATAGTCGAAGGGAATGGCGGGGCTACCCGGTGAAGACCTCTAGTTTAATTTTGGCTAATTGATTAAACCACGGGAGTAATCTCTTTGCTTAAGTGTGAAATTAGATCGGGATTATCGTAGCCAAGTGGTGAAGCATAGTGGTCATGGTGGATGCATGAAGATGGTCCAAAAGATGATCAAGTGCTTGGACTTGGAAAACAAGAAAGAGAAAAAACAAAAAATGGGCTCAACACAAAAAAGTATAACCATAGGTCCATTTTTGGTTCGCACTCAAGATGGCATAGAGGGTGTGAGTGATTTACGATCAATAGCCGAACTATTAAGAGCAACTCCAGTAGTTTGCCATTTGTGTTTGGCATTCTTATATTTTGGCAAAAAGCTCAAAAACAAGTCTCCAATGAGTTTTGCATTAGGTTTGGCAATTTGAGGGGGAGTTGGCAAAAGAGGTCGTCTATGCATTTATGCACGCGCTACGGCGTTTTGCATTCACGGCGCATCCGTACATATTAGAAGAGATGGAACGACATAAACATAATTTTGTTTCTATCTCAAGATTCGATGTAAGTTTTCAAGAGGTGGAAGGACATAAACAAAATTTTGTTTCTCTCTCGGGGTTCCCGATGTAAGTTAGATCCGAGTTTGGCAAGTGAATTATGCCAAACCATTGAAGATGAGCTCTTTTCTTATTTGGCATTTGGATTTGAGAGTTGGCAAACAAGGGCAATTGCCAAACCACAAATGGGGAACCGTGGAGTTTCTCTAAGAGGGGAAATACTTTAAAATTTTTGATCAAGTGGCACTAGGTATAATCAATAATGTCAATGCATTAGGACCTAGTATGTTTATTCCTAACCCTTGAAAAATGCTTTGCAAAACACTAACACTCGTTCATAAGAGGTACACCTCAAGTGGATAACAACATGGAAGCAAGGGTGAAGAGAAGAGGACTCAAAACAACAAAGATCTTCACACCGGACGTTGGCAGCGCGAAGACTGGACGCATGCGGTGCTAGGGGCTCGAGGGCACCATAGCCGCAGCACTGACCGGACACATGCATAGTGCCGGGCCAAAGTCAGGTGGAAGACCGAACTGTTGGCGACCAGCACGTCAGGTGCTCGGTCATGGCAACGCCGCATTACCTTGCACCGATTGGACGCATCTAGGTGCAAGCGGACCGGATGCTAGCGCCTGGCGTTCGCCTGATTCTAGTAAGGGTCAGAACAACGATTTTCTTGACCTGATGCATCAGGTTCTCATGGACCGGACTCATCCTTCATCAGGTGCTCATAAGATAGCAAAGAAGAAGGAAAATGGCAGAGAAGTCTCGACCGGGACGCGTTTGGTCGGGGAGGACCGATATGTGTGGTGTACTTCCAACCGCTAGTTTTTCGAAGACGGCTCGGCTTAGCGAGTTACACTCCCCAGGCACGCGTCCGGCGTAGGTGACCGGAGCGTCCGGTCAGCTCGACCGCAGCCTGTCCCTCCTCCCAATGGTCAAGTTTGTTTGAGGGGATTATAAATACTAGGTGGTTAGCTTGATGGAGCTCTCTTATGTCTTGATGGTCCCTTTGAGCTAGAGCACTCCTCCCAACTCATCTCCCTTGCTTGTTTGCAAAATCAAAGTGAGATTGAGTGATCTTAGTACATTTGCTTGCATTGTTTGCATCTAGTGGCACTTGAAGAACATTGTTGCCAGCGTAGTAGGCTTGGAGGTTGTTGGAGACATTGGCAAGAGAAGGTGTGTGTTCTTGGCCACCTCCCTGTGATTTGTGAGGGGTTCTTGGGCTTCCCCGTTAGAGCGATGAATTGCTACTTCAGTGGATTACTCATGTCATTGAGTTACCTCACTTGCGAGTGGTGCCATGGAGAGCCCGAGGTGCCAGCTAGCAAGGGCACCGCCTAGCCCGAGGACCACTGAAGTGTTGGTTGACACAACAGGAGACTAGCTTATCGGTGCACAAGTGAATTCCGGGTGAACAAATCGCAGTGTCATCCATTCTTGGTGTTGATTGGCTCATCCTCGACACGGTGATTGGTTCATTGCCTCTACACGTATATCAATTGCAATACCCTCTTGTATCTTTATTTGATATATATTGTGCTTGTGTATTTGGTAGTTGATTAGTGTAATTTAGTGCAATCTAGCTTGCTTTCCTAGTTGGTAAATTAGTGACATAGCAATTGAGTGAATTAGAGATCATATCATCTAGAATTGCTATTAGGTGGCTTGCCGAACTGTAGAGCCATTTATTTTACTAACAAAATTGCTCTAGTGATTTTATAGAAATTTTAATAGGCTATTCACCCCCTCTAGCCATATAGGACCTTTCAAGAGGGCTCCCATGTTGTCCATGTCGTGATGGTATGTTGTCGGTCTGGTCTTTCGCATTGCCCAAGGCGTAGTACCACACCCGCATCCTTCCTTTCACCGCATGGCGGCGGAGTTGGAGGAGCCCGACGTGACACTTCGGGCAGTCATCTCATCACTCTTGACGTCACGCGTGCCTACCCGTGAAAAGAAGTGTGGAGACACCCCATCTAGTACGACATTTACACTAGGCCTGTTCGAGGCGTGCTGGCTTGTCCCATCATGCGGAATCTTATCAAGGCGCGACCTGTCCCATCCGCCCAGACGGTGGTGTGTCGGAGCCTTGCCCGAGTGTGCCTTTGACCCCAAGAACAGGGTTGGGCAAGGGAATTGTTGCTATGCTCGAGCGAGTTGGAGGCGTGACCCAAGGTGGAGGCGGTTATTTGGCCCCCGAGGGTCTGAATGGGACCAGCGCAAGAGCTAGCTGAAACATGGTCGTAATTAGAGAGGGTGAAGTTGGCTATTGTGTCAACCTCTACGGGGACACTACTTAGGTGCACATCTCCTAGCACCATGGATTTTATAGCCAACACTCTTTAGCCATCTAGGTACTCTCGTTACTAGTTGGCTTGGATATTTTTAGATTTGGGAACTTCGCTTTTGGCTCATTGGAGTTGGGTGATTAGTGCTTGTTGTGGTTTCCCACTGTCTTCATAGGGAGCATCCACCCACTAATTGGGTCATGGACATCATGGTGGTTAGTTTGCGTCTTTGGCGGTGATGTTAGGACAATGGCTGAATATTTTGAAAGAAATTTGAGACTCCCATTCACCACCATTTTTGGTCCTTTAGTAAAAGGGACAGTGAAGCAAAGTAGGACAACGGTGAAGGACCACAAGCAGAACCGCACTGGAAAGTTGGACCCTCTTCCAATGATTATGGGCATATTTATTTATTTCCATTTATATAAATATGCACTCTCCGAGATTAGAGATGAGTCTCAATAAAGTGCTAGTTCATTTTTTTTTTTTCCAATTCAATTTCATCTAATTTTGGGTATCCATTGGCGGCAAGCTCATGAGGCCATCGATAGGCTTCACAAGTGGTGATGATAAGTGACACCACAAAGAATGTGGCAGGTTCCTCTCTTGTGTGAAAAGCTTATTGTAAATTAACATTAATTTTTTTTTCTCCTGTGAGCTAAATCATCATAAGTGAGCCTGCATTTGGTTAAACATGTATAATTGATACTACCTCCATTCCAAATTATACACCACATTATGTTTGGTTAAAACTATATTTAGATGCAAAAACTTGTTCGCAAAAACCCATTTTTGTGTCTAGAAAAATATATACAGCTTATTTATTTCAGAGTTCAGTGGAAAAGAAGAGAAATCATAGACCAAAAAGTATTGCATTCGTGCATCAAGATGTAACAATAATACCAAGAGAATTGAGAGAAAACACACCTCTGTGAAGAGATCACATGCTTCATCGTCTTCTAGACTTTTGACATTGAACATGGCCTCTTCCCGATTTGCACAATGTGTGGCTATGCTTGCTTCAGTTGTAATCACGACGATAATGCTTCTAGAACATGTAGATACCAAGGAATGTCGTATTAGGTCCCACTCTTCTGTGGACTGCAAACCATCTATAACTACAAGGCATCCATTCTCTTCCAGAAGCTTACGACACTCGTGAATGGGATTGCTGATTCCAATTTGTTGATGAGAATCAAGCTTAAATTCCACTAGTAAGTTCCAAGCGAAGTTCCTTAAATTGAATGGATGTGATACATCCACCCAACTACACATGTTAAACATTCTATTGCTCAGGTCATCATGCTTTATGTTGTGGTATAACTTCCTGACTAGAGCTGATTTCCCAACACCAGCTATCCCCCACACAGAAACTACTGCAAAACCACTGACACGTGCCGTGGCTATATAACCACGAAGATCTTTCATCTGTGACATGCGTGCTCCAACTAGATTGAATTGATCAATTGGCACATTGGCACTATTGTTATGTGCATCCATTGATGATGATGCCTCAGCATTGCTACCACCTTGAGAACCCTGAAAACAGAAAAAAAAAAAATAAGGGGAGGGGTGACCAAATTAAGAAAACTTAAGAAAGGAGGGCCACCTGGACTCGGGAATGGAAATTAATGTAACATATATGCTCTATCTGTCCCAAACAACTCTAACCTAGATTAGTGTGCAATGTATTTTACCTAGGTGTCCCTAACTATAACCATGATTCTATATTCTTTGTTGCACTAATTAATAGGCATGGATGCAACCTTCCCTAACAAAATGTGGATGCATGTATTAGAAAGGAAAGGATTCATAGGATTATACCCAAGCATGAGGAATGTAATTAATGTAGAAGACCCCACTAGGTGCCTAGAAGCTACAGTTGCATGGTTTTTTTAGATGAAGGATACAGTTGCATGGTTTATGGGACAAATTTTAAATCCTAGAATGACAAGTTTTCTGCTCATTGAGTCACAAACAGTAGAAAGACGGAACAAATTCTTAAACAAGTGGCACAAGTATTACATCATGACTGGTGATTTTCTGATTTGCAAGGGCAAATATAAAACTCCATTATTCCACTACTTTTTCTTAATCCTAGTCCGAATTTAGTGGATTGTCAATCTCTTGTTCTCTTCAATATGCAAAACTTCATTTTGGACAAGATTTCACTAAACTTTTGAAACATTGATATCAAATAACTGTAGAACTATTTGGTCATGTGCTTAGGCTACATTAGCTTATTAGGCTAATGGATAGGTTTGTCTATAGTTTGTAAAACTCTTGGCAAGTTAATGGTAACATAGAGGACATTGTAAAATCTAAATGCAGAGTCTGATTTTTCTGGTCAAATTCAGTCTAGTTGCACTGTTCCTTACAAGTAGTTTTATAAAAGCAAAAGTTTGTACTGATGTTCCTTTATTTTGTAATATAATATCATGGCAAGAAATATATTTTTAGACAGTGTCCTCATCGTTTAATACGCTGTGTTTGCAAACTGGATGAAGAATAATGTGACTTGTCAGCACTCGGCACCATTTAATTATGTTTGCATTGGCTGCCTTTCGAGGCTTCGATGCATTGGTGAGTAAGATTTGTAACCTGAAAAACAACACTACTGTACATTTTTAATGAAAGTACTCCCTACTTACACAGCTACAGTAGTTTTCAATTGTTTTTGCTAGCATACAACTAAAATATGTAACTATCAAAAAGTTTTAGAGGAAACCACTGATGAGATTAAGTTTTCCTGAACGTTATTCGATTGTGTTTCAGCTAGCATACCTCCAGGAAGAAGACCCAAACAGATTGATCTGGTGAGTAGTGTTTAAGCTCAAACACTTGCCATGGATCTCCCACACACAGCCTAGCGACTTCAGATTCCTGCGTAGAGATGATGACCCAACTGCCATTTTTCCCGTCAGGCAGGTAAGCTCTGACGGTGTCCCAATCCACCATGCTGGAGATGTTTTCCAAGACAACCAGGTACCTCTCCTGTTTCATTATCTTCATGAAGTCATGTACAAGTTCCCCTTCAGTGGCTGCCTCTAATCTCTGGAGCATATTAACATATTCATCGGTCTCATTCTGTATGCAAGGTTTGGTGTGGAACTGAATTAGCAAACTCCACTGGAACTCATGGGGACTGAATGGATGCGTCAGCTTTCCCCAGCCACGGCATCCGAAGCTTCCACATATTTCTGGTTCCCCATAGGCCTCCCTGATGATGGGTGTGGTATCAGCAGCAATGCCACCGGCTGCCCACACTGAGATCACTCCAAGATCTCCACCAGGTTTCTTGGTGATCAGCAGCTTGGTGAGATCTCCCAATCCCCGCTGCATCTTTGTGGTGTTTCTTGCTTTGTTGAGCATGGCAGACGGTGTGGCACCGACAGCAGCACCACCAGGCACCAATTGTTGCTGCGCGACGGGCTTGGAACCTGAATCACTGATGAGGTGGTAGCACCGAAGGCTCACCTCCTCAACCCTGACCTTGAGCAGCTTTATCTCGGCGACTATCGTGTCCAGCGGCAGCTTGGGCCTGATGAAGCCTGGGAGGCAGCGGCAACACCATTCTGACTCTGACCCCTTGCCCAGGTGGATGACATACTCGATGCAGTCCTCCGCATCGTAGGCGAGGTCTTTTTCGAACCGGCGAGACCCTTGGTTCAATGGTTTTATTGGTCCAACCGTTTAAAACCGGTTGAACCGCTGGTTCAATAGTTTTTGGACCGTTTTATTAACCCGGCCATAAATACTTTGAACCGGTATATATACATATATTTTAATTAAGAATTCACATTAAAGCAATGTATATATAATTAAATAAGAACATGATTGTAACCATTTCCTAGCTAATTTAGCTGCAATTACAGGTAAAAATATACAAAGATAATATATGGAGCACTTGTGAATTGGTTCCAAAAAGATTTAAATAGTAATTCAAACATTTTCAGTTATTAAAATAATCTCAAACGTTGAAATAGAGTGTACCTTTTGGATTTGGGAAGGGCTCATCAAAACAATGAAGATGAATATGGTATTTATTTGATTAAGAGCTCTTGTAAAAAACTATCATTTTTTTTAATTTAGAACGTGACGTCCAAACTCAATAATAAATGAACAGGCAATTTTCGTCAAAAAAAAAAAGAACAGGCACATAGCCTACGCCTACGGTCAGACTCCAAACCCTGTCCCACACGTTCACAGGTGCAGCGGCAGTAGCGGCCAGCCCACCAGCGGCAGCCAATGACACGCACATGGGAAGCATCAGACAGCAGTGCGCGCGCGCGCTACGAGCAAATTCTCAGACCGGGACGGTCCATACAGAACCGACCGGTTCACCGGTTCCATTAAAACCGGCCGGTTCAACCGGTTTTTCCGGTTTGAATGCACGGACGGTCTTTTAAGTGACCCGAGCCGGTGGAGGTCGGGTTCGGTTATTTACCGGTCGGACCGGCGGTCCTGTCCGGTCTGAAAAACTAGGATTTTATGTCCCCGCGGGTAGATACCGCCCACTTCCTCTGCCGTAGATGTTTCTCATCAAGATTTGTGCGCCGTCCACGCCCAGTAACGTCGTTATCTGACGTGGTTGAAATTTGGCCAGAACGTCGTGCTTGGGGCGGACTCCCGTGTACGCATAGCAAAAGCGGTCCAGCGCAAGCTTGCAGCCGCCGCCGCCGGACTCCCGTGCTGCTTTCTCCCCGCCGCGCTATCGATTGGTTTCGTGGATCCGTTGGGTACGGCGGCGGGGACGCCGTCGTTGCTTGCCGCGACGGTGCGGAAGGGCAAGGCCGAGGCAGCTTCGGTGGCATCAGCTTCTCACATTGGTTATGGATCCAGCAACGCGGCGGCTGTCTTCCCGATGGACATGAATCAGCCCGTCGGTGGCCGGCTTCCCGTTGGGCGCGGATCCGGCTCAGCGGCCTCCCTCTTCCCGAATGGCTGCGGCAACAGCGCGGCGTCGGCATCATCTTCTTCGACGTTTACAATTGGTGCGGCAGAATCGCCCCAATCGATGGCAGGCGAGGGGACACCGCCTTCATCAGCCATGGCAGAGGTTCCTCGGTCTGGGCACTCAGGCGGCAGGAGCAGAGCCGGTGCAAGGCCCGCGGCCTCGGCATCATCTGCAACCTCGTTGCTGCAGCGTAGCAGCGTTGCTCCCCGCTCGTTGCTGCAGCTCCCCGCCGCGGGCTCGCCGCGGCGGCCATGGACCCGCCTGGCAGCGCCACCCGCTCCCCCTCGGGGCCGGGGTGGACAGGCGCGACGTCGTGGTGTCACCTCTCCGGCGGCCCCTGACGGTGGCACCTCATAGCAGATCCGACGCCTCGAGGCGCTGTTGGACGACGACGCCCGCTTCGCCTACATACCCAAGAACCGCGCGTCCGTCGCGCAGATCCTGCTGATGGGTGATAGTGCTGGAAACCCAACCACCACCGCCTCGCCGCTCGCCGGCGCCGGCGCCGCCGACAACACGCTGCTCCGGGCCAGGTATGGCGGGGGTGCTCTACATGGCGGCGTTCGTGCGGGAGCTGCTGGAGAGGGACCTCCTGCTCGTGATCAGCGAGGGCGAGTACAGCATCACGGACGACCACGCCATGTCTCTGAGGTGCTCGACGCATTGCCGGAACGGCGATGTTGGTGCTGCGCGCTGCTCGAGGAGGGGCCCTCCATCGTGTCGACGCATCTTCACATCCCGTGGATCCACCGTGCTGCTTGCCGCCGCTAGGAGCTGGTGAGCCATCAACATTTGCTATTGTTCATGTTTGAAGTTGACTGATGGTACCAGCTTGAAATTTTAGAGTAATGATGTGGGCCTGTTGTTTGGTATTCCTGCTGCTGGTAAAAAGGTCAGTAAGGCCTACAGCATACCCGAGCACTATTATAGCAAGTTTTCATGCCATGCTTGAAGAAAAATAGCGTTTTTCTCCTAACTTGTGTTATGGTGTATGCCCAGGATCGTCTAATACACCTCCAAAATACATTGAAGTAATGCCACGCGCAGCACGTGACCACAAGATCGGTTTATCAGAGCTGGGGATGGACATATACGATGCTATGATAAGATGCTTCAAGCAAAGGGACAATGAACTATACGCCGCCGAAGTACGTCTCCGCTGGCGTCACTGTTATGAATCCGGTATATTGGTAATTTATTCCGCAGCCTATGCAAGCTTTTCAAAGGAATCATGATATGCATACATATATGCCTATATGCATCCCTGGACATCGTGGGGCTAAGCAAGTTCCTGATCAGGTCCACGACGGCGAAGCGGTCCAGGACAAACCATCAATGTATATATAGATGGAAGCTAGTTGGTTGGTGCCTTGGTGGCCACGGAAGAAGGTTTGGATTCATGGTTGAGCACAACAAAGTGGATGAGAATGGTGAGGATAGTGATAGACTTACAGTCAAGATCAATTGCAAGACATCGCTGGTGCCAAATGGCTGCATGCAGATTGAGTTGGACAGGTATGAATATATGAATAAATTATTTTGCCTCTGAACCTTTTAATGAAAGTCATCATAGAGAATTTGTGCACTTTCATATCTGAATATATACTACCAGTCGATAATGTCTTCCGTTGCTTCATGTTTTTCAGAATGCAATGATTGACAGAATGCCCATGATTAATCAGAATACATGAGTTCATATTATATGAAAGTTGCTTTTTGTTTCAAATTATCGCAAAGTTGTTTTTGTTGATTGCTACTGTCACACACTATGTTATTCAGTTAATGTCTTATGCACTCTTTCCACTATGTTGATTGCTACTGTCACACACTGTGATTCTCTGTGTTATTTAACCAGTCAAGAGAGGTGCTTTGCTCCTGCCATATTCCGAAGCCTAGCAGTGCTAGATTTCATTTCTGTAGTTTTCATAGTGCCACACCAAGGTAATTCACGACTACATGTCTAAACAGCTAATCATTTCCCATTGATCATGTTCTGTGCATTGCGTTGCAGATAAAGAGCAAGGCGGCAAGAGCTGAAACTTGGCAGCTACGTACGCCCGCAAGTGCAGCACTGCAGATCAAAGGGCGTTTAATTTGCCTCCCCGGCGTCTGTTTGATCAGTGTTTTATGAAGCA
Source organism: Hyparrhenia diplandra (assembly GCA_015847255.1). NCBI lineage: Eukaryota > Viridiplantae > Streptophyta > Magnoliopsida > Poales > Poaceae > Hyparrhenia > Hyparrhenia diplandra. The sequence continues at coordinate 620,162 of JADLZK010003469.1, forward strand.
TCCGCGGGCTGTGTCACTGGACCAGGCTAGATCCTCAGCAGTAGCTTGAGCTGAAGCAACAGGGCAAGAGCCAGGGGCGTGCATTCCCCCGACATATATATATTTATTTATGCAGATGCAGACGCAATCCAGAGAGAGAAATAAGAGATACCCTGCTCATGGCGCGGGGTGCGTCAATGCAGATTTGTATTATTAGAATAGCTTGCTCCTGTACTATCCTTGTAATTCCTCACAAATTTGTTGAAACTAAACCTACTACATTCCCTATGAATTTCCATCAAATCGACCCATTAGAAGATAGTCGATTGGTTGTTGTGTTGCGACCTGCAGTTTTTTTTTACAAGACAGTCGGCCCTATAAGTAGTGCTGTGCCCTGTGCTCTAACTCCAACTCCACCTCTAACTCCACCTCGAACTCTAACTCTAAATCCACCTTCACCTCTAACTCTAACTTCAACTCTACCTTTAACTCCACCTCGAACTCCAACTCTAACTGTAACTGTAACTCCACCTCAAACTCTAACTCCGCCTCCGCCTCTAACTCTAACTCCACCTCACCACCTCTAACTCTACCTCTAACTCCACCTCCCTCTAACTCTACCTCTACCTCCTACCCTCTACCCGCTACCCCTACCCTACCCCTACCCCTACCTCTACCTCCACCTCACTCTCACTCTCACTCTAACTCCAACTCCATCTCTAACTCGTTGTTGCCCACACTCAACTTCTTATCGCCTTTGCTCTCGCTCTCGCTCCTACTCCAACTCCACCTCCACCTCACTCTAACTCCACCTCCTCGAACTCTAACTCTAACTCCGGCTCCGCCTACACCTCGAACTCGAACACGAACTCCACACCTCCACCTCCACGTCTAACTCCACCTCTAACTCTAACTCTAACTCCACCTCAAACTCTACCTCCACCTCCACCTCGAACTCTAACTCTAGCTCTAATAACTCTAACTCTAACTCCACCACCTCGAACCCTAACTCTAACTCTAACTCCGCCTCCGTCTCGAACTCTAACTCTAACTCCACGTCCTCCACTAACTCTAGCTCTAACTCTAACTCTAACTCTAACTCTAACTCTAACTCTGCCACCGTCCCGAACTCTAACTCTAACTCTAACTCCACGTCCTCCACTAACTCTAACTCTAACTCTAAATCCACCTCCACCTCCACCTCTAACTCCACCTCTAACTCTTACTCAAACTCTAACTCCACCACCTTGAACTCTAACTCTAACTCCACCTCCACCTCCACCTCGCACTATGACTCTAACTCTAACTCTAACTCTACCTCCACCACCTCGAACCCTAACTCTAACTCTAACTCTAACTCTAACTCTAACTCTAACTCTAACTCTAACTCCACCTTCACCTCGCACTCTGACTCTAACTCTAACTCTTACTCTAACTCCACCTCTAACTCTTACTCAAACTCTAACTCCACATCTCCACCTCCACCTCGATCTCCAACTCCAACTCCAACTCGAACTTAAACTCCACCTCCAACTCCAACTCCAACTCCAACTCCGCCTCGAACTCTACCTCTAACTCCACCTCCTCCACCTCACCGCCTCTAACTCTAACTCTACCTCTAACTCCGCCTCCGCCTCTCCAGCTCCCTCTACCTCTACCTCTACATCCTACCCTCTACCCCGTACCCGCTACCCCTACCGCAACCCCTAGCCATAACTCTAACTCCACCTCCAACTCCACCTCCACCTCCATCTCCACCTCCAACTCCACCTCCGCCTCTAACTCAAACTCTAACTCCACCTCAAACTCTACCTCCACCTCCACCTCGAACTCTAACTCTAACTAACTCTAATTTTAACTCCATCTCCACCTCCACCTCCACCACCACCAACTCCAACTCCAACTCCGCCTCCAACTCCAACTACAACTCTAACTCTAACTCTAACTCTAACTCTAACTCTAACTCTAACTCTAACTCTAACTCTAAATCCACCTCCACCTCCACCTCCACCTCCACCTCTAACTCCACCTCTAACTCTTACTCAAACTCTAACTCCACATCTCCGCCTCCACCTCGATCTCCAACTCCAACTCCAACTCGAACTTAAACTCCACCTCCACCTCCAACTCCGCCTCAAACTCTAACTCTAACTCCACCTCACCACCTCTAACTCCACCACCTCAAACCCAAACTCTAACTCTAACTCTAACTCCACCTCTAACTCTTACTCAAACTCTAACTCCACCACCTCAAACTCTAACTCTAACTCCGCCTCCTCCTCCACCTCGAACTCTAACTCTAGCTCTAGCTCTACATCTAACTCTAACTCTAACTCTAACTCCACCACCTCGAACTCTAACTCTAACTTCGCCTCCGCCGCTGCCTCGAACTCTAACTCTTACCCTAACACCACCTCCAACTCTAACTCTACCTCCACCACCTCGAACCCTAACTCTAACTCTAACTCCGCCTCCGCCTCAAACTCTAACTCTAGCTCTAACTCCACGTCCTCCACTAACTCTAACTCTAACTCTAACTCTAACTCTAAATCCACCTTCATCTCTAACTCGAATTTGAACTCCACCTCCAACTCCAACTCCGCCTCGAACTCTAACTCTAACTCTAACTCTAACTCTAACTCTAACTCTAACTCTAACTCTAACTCTAACTCTAACTCTAACACCAACTCGAACTTGAACTCCTCCTCCACCTCCACCTCCAACTCCGCCTCGAACTCTAACTCTAACTCCAACTCCACCTCCACCACCTCACCACCCCTAACTACCTCCGCCTCCGCCTCTCCACCTCCCTCTACCTCTACATCCTACCCTCAACCCCCTATGTGCTACTCTCTACCCGCTACCCCTACCGCAACCCCTAGCCCTAACTCTAACTCTAACTCCACCTCCACCTCTAACTCTACCTCCGCCTCGAACTCTAACTCCACCTCTAACTCTGACTCTAACTCTAACTCTAACTCCACCTCCACCTCTAATTCTAACTCTAACTCTAACTCTATGTCTAATTCTACCTCCACCTCGAACTTTAACTCCGCCTCTAACTCTAACTCTAACTCTAACTCCACCTCCACCTCCACCTCGAACTCTACCTCCACCTCCACCTCGAACTCTAACTCCAACTCGAACTCCACCTCCACCTCCACCTCCACCTCCACCTCCAACTCCAACTCCAACTCCAACTCCAACTCTAACCCAACTCCAACTCCAACTCCGCCTCGAACTCTAACTCTAACTCCACCACCTCTCACTCTAACTCTAAGTCTAACTCTAACTCTAACTCTAACTCTAACTCTACCTCCACCACCTCAAACACTAACTCTAATTCTAACTCCGCCTCCGCCTCGAACTCTAACTCTAAATCCACCTCCACCTCTAACTCTTACTGAAACTCTAACTCCACATCTCCACCTCCACCTCGATCTCCAACTCCAACTCCAACTCGAACTCCAATTTAAACTCCACCCCCAACTCCAGCTCCACCACCACCTCCACCTCCAACTCCACCTTCGCCTCTAACTCAAACTCTAACTCCACCTCCACCTCAAACTCTACCTCCACCTCCACCTCAAACTCTAACTCTAACTAACTCTAATTTTAACTCCATCTCCGCCTCCACCACCACCACCACCACCACCAACTCCAACTCCAACTCCAACTCCGCCTCCAACTCCAACTACAACTCTAACTCTAACTCTAACTCTAACTCTAACTCTAACTCTAACTCTAACTCTAAATCCACCTCCACCTCCACCTCTAACTCTTACTCAAACTCTAACTCCACATCTCCACCTCCACCTCGATCTCAAACTCCAACTCCAACTCGAACTTAAACTCCACCTCCAACTCCGCCTCAAACTCTAACTCTAACTCCACCTCACCACCTCTAACTCTACCTCTAACTCCACCACCTCGAACCCTAAATCTAACTCTAACTCTTACTCTAACTCTAACTCCACCACCTTGAACTCTAACTCTAACTCCACCTCCACCTCGCACTCTGACTCTAACTCTAACTCTAACTTTACATCTAACTCTAACTCTAACTCTACTCTAACTCTAACTCTAGCTCTAGCTCTACATCTAACTCTAACTCTAACTCTAACTCCACCACCTCGAACTCTAACTCTAACTTCACCTCCGCCGCCGCCTCGAACTCTAATTCTTACCCTAACTCCACCTCCAACTCTAACTCTAACTCTAACTCTACCTCCACCACCTCGAACCCTAACTCTAACTCTAACCGCGCCGCCTCGAACTCTAACTCTAGCTCTAAATCCCGTCCTCCACTAACTCTAACTCTAACTCTAAATCCGCCTCCACCTTAAACTCGAATTTGAACTCCACCTCCAACTCCAACTCCAACTCCAACGCCGCCTCGAACTCTAACTCTAACTCTAACTCCACCTCCAACTCCAACTCCGCCTCGAACTCTAACTCTAACTCTAACTCCACCTCCACCACCTCACCACCCCTAACTCTACCTCCGCCTCCGCCTCTCCACCTCCCTCTACCTCTACCTCTACATCCCTACCCTCTACCCCCACACACGCTACCCCTACCGCAACCCCTAGCCCTAACTCTAACTCTAACTCCACCTCCGCCTCGAACTCTACCTCCGCCCGATCTCTAACTCCATCTCTAACTCTAACTCTAACTCTAACTCTAACTCTAACTCTAACTCTAACTCTAACTCTAACTCTAACTCCACCTCCACCTCTAACCTGTAACTCTAACTCTAACTCTATCTCTAACTCTACCTCCACCTCAAACTTTAACTCCGCCTCTAACTCTAACTCCACCTCCACCTCGAACTCTACCTCCACCTCCACCTCGAACTCTAACTCCAACTCGAACTCCACCTCCAACTCCAACTCCAACTCCAACTCCAACTCCAACTCCAACTCCAACTCTAACCCAACTCCAACTCCAACTCCGCCTCGAACTCTAACTCTAACTCTAACTCGAATTCTAACTCCACCACCTCGAACTCTAACTCTAACTTCGCCTCCGCCACCGCCTCGAACTCGAACTCTAACTCTTACTCTAACTCCACCTCCACCTCGCACTCTAACTCTAACTCTACCTCCACCACCTCGAACCCTAACTCTAACTCTAACTCCGCCTCCGTCTTGAACTCTAACTCTAACTCTAACTCTATCTCTAACTCTAACTCTAACTCCACGTTCTCCACTAACTCTAACTCTAACTATAACTCCGCCTCCGTCTCGAACTCTAACTCTAACTCCACGTCCTCCACTAACTCTAACTCTAAATCCACCTCCACCTCCACCTCCACCTCCACCTCCACCTCTAACTCTTACTCTCAAACTCTAACTCCACCACCTTGAACTCTAACTCTAACTCCACCTCCACCTCCACCTCGCACTCTAACTCTAACTCTAACTCTAACTCTAACTCTAACTCTAACTCTACCTCCACCACCTCGAACCCTAACTCTAACTCTAACTCCGCCTCCGCCTCGAACTCCACCTCCACCTCTAACTCTTACTCAAACTCAAACTCCACCACCACCTCTCACTCGACTCGACTCTAACTCTAACTCTAACTCTAACTCTAACTCCACCACCTCGAACCCTAACTCTAACTCTAACTTCGCCTCCGCCTCGAACTCTAACTCCACCTCCTCCACCTCGAACTCTAACTCTAACTCCACCTCCACCTCCACCTCGAACTCTAACTCTAACTCCACCTCTAACTCTAACTCTAACTCTAACTCTAACTCTAACTCCAACTCCAACTCGAACTCCAACTCTAACTCTAACTCCAACTCCAACTCCAACTCCACCTCGAACTCTAACTCTAACTCTAACTCGACTCTAACTCTAACTCTAACTCTAACTCTAACTCTAACTCTAACTCTAACTCTAACTCTAACTCTAACTCTAACTCTAACTCTAACTCTAACTCTAACTCTAACTCTAACTCCACCTCCATCTCGTACTCTACCTCCACCTCGAACTCTAACTCTAACTAACTCTAACCCCACATCTACCTCGAACTCTACCTCCACCTCTAACTCTAACTCTAACTCTAACTCCACCTCGAACTCTAAATCTAAATCTAACTCTAACTACTCTAGCTCTAACTCTAAATCTAAATCTAACTTAACTACTCTAACTCTAACTCTAACTCCATCTCCACCACCACCACCACCAACTCCAACTCCAACTCCAACTCCAAGCTCGCGATTGCGATCGCGACCGCGACCTAAAAGCGACTCCAACTCTAACTCTAACTCTAAATCCACCTCCATCTCCACCTCTAACTCCACCTCAAACTTCCACATCTCCACCTCCACCTCGATCTCCAACTCCAACTCCAACTCCAACTCCAACTCTAACTCTAACCACTAAACCCCTAAACTCTAACATCATCCTAGAATCCAAAATGTTGTTCAGATTAGTTGACGGCGTTTATATAAGATAATATATAAAAATTAAATGTAGTCAACCACTTACAGATCGGTTGGTATCGCCACCATGGTATCAATTTCTAGCTTGCTCATATCAGTTCTTTTTAGCGACGTTTTGACGGCTAGGCACTAGCCGATATGGACAAGCGCAAGCCCCTTTGTTGTTTTTGGACATCAACTAGTGAAAAAAGGGGGCCATTCGCCATAGCGCACATGTAGGCACAAATTCAACCAGATTGGCATGTATCATCCATACGCATATCATTCCACAATAAGAAATAACATAGTAGTAGGTTCAAGCATACATGGAATTTTCTAGAGCACCCTGCAGCATGTTTCTGGGTCTACTACAAACAAATACATGGTTTGCCAAACATATAATACAATGCTAGGATTATGTAGATGCGGGCTCTTACATGCAGGCAGATTTCGTAGTAGTTGTAGACACTTGAAGAAATGAAAGAGCAACAATCATACTCGGTAGACCATTCTTATGCTCGCCTAAAGCCGTCATCTACGTGAGCAGGCGAAGATTGTTTTCAACATCAAAGGGAAGAGGGAGAAATTTACTTTCAAGAATAAGGTACACACCTCTCTTACTTATTCCCCAAATTCCTATTCTTATATTTTTAGAACCAAAGGTAGAAATTTATAACAAGAACGAAGGAGGAATCGAAGCGAGAATAAGAACAAGGCGGCATAGCCTACAAAGGTAATGGTAGTAAATAAAACAACATCTTATAATGACCATTTACTTGAATCTCCAATGCTTCGTCAACAAGATGATCCAGGTACCCCTACTATTCATTGCTCTATTAATCAGTGGAATTTTTATAATACATTTTGCGATACGGGATGCGGCATTAATCTAATGGCAAAGGTTACATATGAATTATTATTTAGAAAATTGCCGTTGCAACCAACGTATGTGCATTTGCGAGATGGTATGACCAATCCTATAGAGTTCCTGAAGGAATTGCCAAAGATGTACCAGTCAAGATTATGGACCACTATGTTCTCACTGACTTTGTAGTCATGGACATGGGGAAAGAAGAAGATCCTCCACTAGTGCTTGGGAGACCATTCCTCAACACTACTCGTGCAATCATCTACATCCATACGGGAGATTCATTTCCACTTCCCTAAAGAGAAGGTACGTGTCTATTTTAATAGTTATAATTATCATGAATTTCCCAGAACAGGTCATTTCGTCACCGCCATAATAAATGATGGATCAAGAATCTAGAAGAAGATAAGGTAAGTGAAGAGGTTAAAGCCCTTACACCGAATACATCCACGGAGAAAAATGTAATCAAGTACTCCAAAGAAAAGTTCATCATCCAAAAGATGGAGGAAGAAGAAGACATCTCGAACATCATCGGAAGAGACAATAGAATCATCGGTGCCACCGATTGTGACAACCGATATACCATGGGAGTAAAGACCAAAACTTGAAGTCTTGTTCGGAGGACTCTAAATGCCGAATCCTCGCCGAAAGGTAAGTCGGTAAGTTATCAATAAAATCCCCGCATTGCATACTCTTTCTCTATCATGTTTATCTTTTTGATGTTTTATATATGCTTTTGAAAACAACAAAAATATTTTGTCTTTTGTTTTGTGAAAATGTTAAAGCCCCATGCTAATATCCCCGAGGCTAAACACCTCTAGGCTATCTGGCTGTGGTGGCATAAAAAATAATAATATAATAAAATAAAAATTTGAAAAATGAAAATCAAAAATATTTCCCGAGACAACCACGTGCAGCAACTAAAAGTAATGTGGCTAACCCCTAATGCTTAATCAAGTTCCACTAGCTTTGTTGTCTATTTGAGATCCTTGATTTCAAGAGGAGAAGAGATATGTTAGGCGCCATCCTTGTTGCCAACTACCTTAACTTCTACATCATTGAAGATTATCTACACTATGTAAAAAAAGGCCTCTGATCGCGTTGGAGGCCTTCTATAGTCTCGCGCGGTCGCGTCGCCCATTAGGGTCCCTAAATGTCCGACTTTACTGCACTGTCCGTAGCGGCGTCCCGCAACAGGCTTTAATACAGACGGGATTTCGTGCGTCTCAAACTTCCCGTCTGTAGTGAGCCCTTGTTACACACGCGCCGTGGAACGTCTGTGTCCTGGGGTTTTGCTCGACTGTGATCTACAGTATCTACAGACATACCTGTCTAAGATGCGACTGTACCTCGGGAAACCTCACAGACCCGCGGCATCAGTAATCGACTGTACCGCGTCCAAAAGTAGTGACGCACGAAGCCAGTATGCGACTGTAACAGTTCGAATGTGCAGACGCGTACACAAGAAGGCGTCTGTGCCACTAACGCACACGACAGACGCTTGTATGCATCGCGCGCCTCTAACTGTTATCCATTCACAGACACCCGATCACTATAAGGGTCTGTAAACCGTTATTCAAATACAGACCCGTGTGGAACGCAGCCGACTGTGATATCTTCGCATCCTTACGCACGCCCTGTGGTACACGTGTTCGTGTCGCCTACGAGCTGCAGACGCAGGTTAGATCGCTGATCGTAACTACACCCAGTTCACGACGCTTGTTGTTTTGTACTACCGTCCGTGAACCTTAATGCACTTTCGCACGCTTCCGTGGGTCGTTCGACCGTAACTTCGTACGTAACTACAGTTGCATGTTTAAAGCGATCGTCCACAATGTGCCCCCCGTGTTTGCGACGGTTGTTCGCAACACGTGTCGAAGTAACACACGAGGTACGACGCGTTTTAGTAAGCTCGTCTGCGTTCCTTTCCGGCTATTACAGACATTCTTTTGTACCCACGTCCGTGGGGATTTAGTCACTTTACGCACGGCCGCGTTTGATTCTCGCTCGACTGTAAACGTTACGTATTTTCAGCACGCTCGTTCGGTGTTTTGAGCGTTTCTTGATTCTGCGACGGACATTTAGTACGAAACCTACTGGCGCGCATCGGCGGCTGTGGTCCGTACATAGATAATGCACCGTTTCAGCTATGCGATTTAAATTGAAAATGGTAGACACGGCAAACACAAATAATACATGATGCACAGGTCCGATCACAAACAAATGGCGTAGAAGGCAGCAGCATTGCAAATTCAGGTGTATCTCGGATTGTTCCACAGATGTACCCGGTTCTTGGGCACGTCACGATTGTTCACAACACAAATAACACGGTTCACATGCATGTATCCGGCTTTGATCGTCATGCGGCAAAGGGAAACAAGTAATACGTTCACATGCATGTATCCACGATCGTCATGCGGCAAGGGAAAGCGAGAATCAACTCACGGTTTACTTAAACGAAATGCTCGCCGCCGGGGCTGATGACATGTTCCATAAGAAACTTGGTCATCTTCTCTCTAATATCCTCCAAATTGATGGAATCTCCGTCAAGTCAAAATCCTAATACAAAGAAAGGTAAGCGTAAGTGTTTGTGTACACATGGTCTATATTGCCAAACAAAGGTAGGCACAAGATGGAGCGCACCGAGTTACCTCGTGATGATCCAAATGAACTTGTTTCATCGCGGCCATCAAGTGGTGCCTTTGTGTAGAACCCACATGTCTTGTTATCGGTTTGCAAATGAGCACCGCAATCATATGAAGAAATTTCGATAAATCTCAAAGGCCCAATATCTGTGTTCCCAATATCTCGCAAACATATATTCTCAAAAAAAAAAATATCCGCAAACATACTGATGTAGATCCGAAGTTTACCTTCTTTCAAGAGATGGGTTTAAGGTAGTGTTGGAGTCCAAGAAAGTAGTTATGTCTAAGCATGGACAATTTATTGGTGAGAAAGGCTATGGTTGCGGAGGTTTGTTTCGCCTAAGTTTGGCGATTTTTATAATAAGTCGATGAATCAGATTTGTGACACAATTAATGATAATTCGAGTGTTTGGCATTCTCGTTTGTGTCATGTGAATTTTGGTGTCACATCTATCTAGCTTGCGATTAATTCTAGATGTGAATTTTGGTGAGCTTGCAGTTAATTCTAGATTTCACCATTACCAAAGGTTCTAAGTGTCATAATTGTGTGCAATCTAAGCAACCTCGAAAGCCTCACAAGGCGGTGGAGGAGAGGCTCTTGGCACCTCTAGAACTCATACATTCGATCTATGTGAGATGAATGGTGTGTGGAAAGATGTCTTGTTATCACTTATCGGTTTTGCAACAAGCACGCAAACATATGAAACACATGTCTTGTTATCACTTATCGGTTTTGCAACAGCAACGCGCAAACATATGAAACACATGTTAGAATTTATATATGAATAGTTCCCTAAAATTCATATGAAGAAATTCGATAAATCTCAAAGGCCCAATATCTGTGTTCCCTAATGGGCTTTATTGTTTTCACCCATGAGTAAAGGTGCGAGGTGCGATATCAATTAGTATCATATTATTGCCGGTTGATGTGGAGGTAGGGAGTTTTTCCGCCCTATATATTTGTACCAAGCCCCGGGATTAGACACAACACCACAACTATAATTGGGAGTTTCAATTAGAAAATCCTAAAGGGCGTACCAGCGCCGTAGGCTCCCCCTTCTTGGCGAGGTGCAGGGAAGGGTATTTTAGCGTCAAGCCTTACCCGCACCATGTGCAATATGCGAGCTGTTGCTTGAACCGGGACCTTCCGGTTCTGCACGGTAGACCACTTGCACCGGGCCAGCCCTTCCAATTAGAAAATCCTAAAGTAGTAAAAATAATATTTTCCTTTTCCGCTCTTCTTTATTTGCATAGTCTCTCCATCCCGTCTGTCGAATAAGGTTTTTGGGAAGCGCTCTTCGCGTGACTGCTCCCAAATCTTCCACGGCAGTTTCTCTTCATCAGTCCGTCATCCCGTCGTCATAAGGCTTGCGCGCGGGATCATCAACAAGGAACACTCATCGACTAAGCTTACGCGATCGTCGTCTGCATCAACACCACCAGGTACTTCTACATCGGCAGGTATTACATCGTGTTCTAATCTTATTGTTCATCATGTTCAATGCATGCGGTGTGCGAACCGCTATGTTTACATCGGTTGCCATGATCATGCTTTCTTATATACTCTTTGGATCATGTCATGCTTCGCTATATGCTTTTAGATCATGATATGCTTTGTTATACGATGCTAAGTCATGCTAGTATGATACACATGTTTACACTAGTTGTTATGATCATGTTGAATCATGCTATGATCTTGATATGCTTTTGTGTTATGCTAGTATGCTTCACATGTTTAATCTAGCTGCTCGGTTCGTCATGATTTATTTTTATGAAATTAATCTAAAAAAATTGCCTAATATCTCAACAATCCAAAAACCTTATTATAGCCTTTTTCTTGATTTAACTATGGCTTTTTCACCGACGTCTTTGAGGCTAGAAAAAATTTCTAGTGCAAATTTTAAGAGGCGGCGAGTTATAAGGCCATGCTCGGCTCTGAGGCTAAAATGTTTTGGATTATTATTGGCTTGCACGAGGGAAATATCTGCGGAGAGAAGATTCGGGGGGGCAACACTATCAACCGAATGCAACCATCGGATATATATTCTAAGTAGTAGATTATGGAGAGCTTTCATGGCTACAAGATGGTTGCTAACCGATCTATAGTCAAGCAAGCTCATGAGGTTCAAACACATGGCAAAAGAACTTGAACTCCTTAAGTGTGTCATACCCGGCGACTTTGTAGCCGTATGCATTAATGCTAAGTTGCCTTCTTCATAGAAGAGCTAGAAAATATCGGTTGAAAACCCGATAGCATCTCTTGATGTTGAGAAAAAAGATTCGGGCAAAGAACACTATTGAGAGGGGGGAACGAGCCATTCCGCGCGAATTTGGTGCGGGAAAACCCACATGGCAAGACCAAAGGTAGGAATAAATCTTCCAATGCTAAATTAACAACTACCACCAAAAATAAGAACGTCAACCCTCGTGACTATTAGCAATGCTAATGATGAGTACAGATAATGTTCCTACCGTACTATCGGTGTTTCAATCACCAAGTTGGTGGGTTGATACACAGTGCTAATATTCTGTGTGTTTAAGGTAGTGTTGGAGTCCAATAAAGTAGTTATGTCTAAGCATGGACAATTTATTGGTGAAGGCTATGGTTGCGGAGGTTTGTTTCGCCTAAGTTTGGCGATTTTTGTAATAAGTCGATTGAATCGGATATGTGGCACAATTAATGATAATTCGAGTGTTTGGCATTCTCGTTTATGTCATGTGAATTTTGGTGTCACATCTATCTAGCTTGCGACTAATTCTAGATTTCACCATTACCAAAGGTTCTAAGTGTCATAATTGTGTGCAATCTAAGCAACCTCGAAAGCCTCACAAGGCGGTGGAGGAAAGACACTTGGCACCTCTAGAACTCATACATTCGATCTATGTGAGATGAATGGTGTGTGGAAAAGAGATATTTGATGACGCGTTGATTCATGATGCTTCTAGATTTTGCTATATTTACTTGCTGAAAACTAAAGCTGAGGCATTAGCATTAGACTACTTTAAAATGACCACTATTCGAACACTACTATCCTTGGCCGCCTCATATGGTGCGATCATTCATCAAATGGATGTGAAGACGACTTTTCTTAATGGAGAGTTGGATGAGGAGATTTACATGGATCGGCGATGGGTTTGTAGTAAAAGGTGAAGAGCAAAAGGTGTCATGGAGGTCTTGTAAACGGACTATTTTGACTAAATCAACCGTAGAGGCAGAACTTACTCGCTTTGGATACGGCTATGCTTTGTTATATGATGCTAAGGTCGAAGCAATAGAGGTGGCAACATGTAACAACCATTCAAACTGTGTGGTTTTGGTAGTAATATAATGGCCAACCTATAACAACCAATCCTAGCTGGTGGCAATTGTGGTGGTTATTTTATAGCACCCACAAAACCTTTGGTGGCAATATTAGTAAACAACTATAGCATCCAAATACAATTCGTAGTAATAAATGGGAACACATATAGCACCCAAGCAAACTTTGGTGGCAATATCGGTCAACAAGTATAGCATCCAAACACAATTCGTAGTAATAATTTTTAGGCTTCTTTGCAAAGATGGTAACATCAAAGCGGTGTTGGATAGGAGAAATTGCTACCTCGGGAGAGAAGGAAACACATCGAAAAAGGTGCACGTGTTACACCTAGTAGTACCTGATTATCCGTGGTCCGAGAAATATTGATTCAGTATGTCTCAATTCAAGATGGTTGAGTTTGCTAGAAGCTCTGTTACTTTACTTTTCCCCAGATCGGTAACAACTGATCTGATGCACCAACCCCTATTGTCATTTGAACTAGGACATTTGTAAGTTAGAATGTTATATACATCCCTATGATCTATGGGATCGCTTTGTGCCGAGCATTAATGAATCAATGTATATGTGAAATCTAGTAGGGGAAACCACAGTAGTCGTACTATAGCCCTAACTCTAACTCTACCTCTAACTCCACCTCCAACTCCACCTCTAACTCCACCTCCACCTCCACCTCCAACTCCACCTCCGCCTCTAACTCAAACTCTAACTCCACCTCAAACTCTACCTCCACCTCCACCTCGAACTCTAACTCTAACTAACTCTAATTTTAACTCCATCTCCACCTCCACCTCCACCACCACCACCACCACCACCAACTCCAACTCCAACTCCGCCTCCAACTCCAACTCTAACTCTAACTCTAACTCTAACTCTAACTCTAACTCTAACTCTAAATCCACCTCCACCTCCACCTCCACCTCTAACTCCACCTCTAACTCTTACTCAAACTCTAACTCCACATCTCCACCTCCACCTCGATCTCCAACTCCAACTCCAACTCGAACTTAAACTCCACCTCCACCTCCAACTCCGCCTCAAACTCTAACTCTAACTCCACCTCACCACCTCTAACTCCACCACCTCGAACCCTAACTCTAACTCTAACTCTAACTCCACCACCTTGAACTCTAACTCTAACTCCACCTCCACCTCGCACTCTGACTCTAACTCTAACTCTAACTCCACCACCTCAAACCCTAACTCTAACTCTAACTCCGCCTCCGTCTCGAACTCTAACTCTTACTCCACGTCCTCCACTAACTCTAGCTCTAACTCTAACTCTAACTCTAACTCTAACTCTAACTCTAACTCTAACTCTAACTCTAACTCTAACTCCGTCCCGAACTCTAACTCTAACTCTAACTCCACGTCCTCCACTAACTCTAACTCTAACTCTAAATCCACCTCCACCTCCACCTCTAACTCCACCTCTAACTCTTACTCAAACTCTAACTCCACCACCTTGAACTCTAACTCTAACTCCACCTCCACCTCGCACTCGACTCTAACTCTAACTCTAACTCTACCTCCACCACCTCGAACCCTAACTCTAACTCTAACTCTAACTCTAACTCTAACTCTAACTCCACCTTCACCTCACACTCTGACTCTAACTCTAGCTCTAACTCTAACTCTTACTCTTACTCTAACTCCACCTCTAACTCTTACTCAAACTCTAACTCCACATCTCCACCTCCACCTCGATCTCCAACTCCAACTCCAACTCGAACTTAAACTCCACCTCCAACTCCAACTCCAACTCCAACTCCGCCTCGAACTCTACCTCTAACTCCACCTCCTCCACCTCACCGCCTCTAACTCTAACTCTACCTCTAACTCCGCTTCCGCCTCTCCAGCTCCCTCTACCTCTACCTCTACATCCTACCCTCTATCCCGTACCCGCTACCCCTACCGCAACCCCTAGCCATAACTCTAACTCTAACTCTAACTCCACCTCCAACTCCACCTCCAACTCCACCTCCACCTCCACCTCCATCTCCACCTCCAACTCCACCTCCGCCTCTAACTCAAACTCTAACTCCACCTCAAACTCCACATCTCCACCTCCACCTCGATCTCCAACTCCAACTCCAACTCGAACTTAAACTCCACCCGCACCTCCAACTCCGCCTCAAACTCTAACTCTAACTCCACCTCACCACCTCTAACTCCACCACCTCGAACCCTAACTCTAACTCTAACTCTAACTCTAACTCTAACTCTAACTCTAACTCTAACTCCACCTCTAACTCTTACTCAAACTCTAACTCCACCACCTCGAACTCTAACTCTAACTCCGCCTCGAACTCTAACTCTAACTCTAACTCTAGCTCTAGCTCTACATCTAACTCTAACTCTAACTCCACCACCTCGAACTCTAACTCTAACTTCGCCTCCGCCGCTGCCTCGAACTCTAACTCTTACCCTAACACCACCTCCAACTCTAACCCAACCTCCACCACCTCGAACCCTAACTCTAACTCTAACTCCGCCTCTGCCTCCGCCTCAAACTCTAACTCTAGCTCTAACTCCACGTCCTCCACTAACTCTAACTCTAACTCTAACTCTAAATCCACCTCCACCTCTAACTCGAATTTGAACTCCACCTCCAACTCCAACTCCGCCTCGAACTCTAACTCTAACTCTAACTCTAACTCTAACTCTAACTCTAACTCTAACTCTAACACCAACTCGAACTTGAACTCCTCCTCCACCTCCACCTCCAACTCCGCCTCGAACTCTAACGCTAACTCCAACTCCACCTCCACCACCTCACCACCCCTAACTACCTCTGCCTCCGCCTCTCCACCTCCCTCTACCTCTACCTCTACATCCTACCCTCTACCCCCTACGTGCTACTCTCTACTCGCTACCCCTACCGCAACCCCTAGCCCTAACTCTAACTCTAACTCCACCTCCACCTCTAACTCTACCTCCGCCTAGAACTCTACCTCCGCCTCGAACTCTAACTCCACCTCTAACTCTGACTCTAACTCTAACTCCACCTCCACCTCTAATTCTAACTCTAACTCTATATCTAATTCTACCTCCACCTCGAACTTTAACTCGCCTCTAACTCTTACTCCACCTCCACCTCCACCTCGAACTCTACCTCCACCTCCACCTCGAACTCTAACTCCAACTCGAACTCCACCTCCACCTCCACCTCCACCTCCAACTCCAACTCCAACTCCAACTCTAACCCAACTCCAACTCCAACTCCGCCTCAAACTCTAACTCTAACTCTAACTTGAATTCTAACTCCGCCACCTCTCACTCTAACTCTAACTCTAACTCTAACTCTAACTCTAACTGTACCTCCACCACCTCAAACACTAACTCTAACTCTAACTCCGCCTCGAACTCTAACTCTAACTCTAACTCTAACTCTAAATCCACCTCCACCTCTAACTCTTCTTGAAACTCTAACTCCACATCTCCACCTCCACCTCGATCTCCAACTCCAACTCCAACTCGAACTCCAATTTAAACTCCACCCCCAACTCCAGCTCCATCACCACCTCCACCTCCAACTCCACCTCCGCCTCTAACTCAAACTCTAACTCCACCTCCACCTCAAACTCTACCTCTACCTCCACCTCGAACTCTAACTAACTCTAATTTTAACTCCATCTCCACCTCCACCACCACCACCACCACCACCAACTCCAACTCCAACTCCGCCTCCAACTCCAACTACAACTCTAACTCTAACTCTAACTCTAACTCTAACTCTAACTCTAACTCTAAATCCACCTCCACCTCCACCTCTAACTCCACCTCTAACTCTTACTCAAACTCTAACTCCACACCTCCACCTCCACCTCGATCTCCAACTCGAACTTAAACTCCACCTCCAACTCCGCCACAAACTCTAACTCTAACTCCACCTCACCACCTCTAACTCTACCTCTAACTCCACCACCTCGAACCCTAACTCTAACTCTAACTCCACCTCTAACTCTTACTCTAACTCTAACTCCACCACCTTGAACTCTAACTCTAACTCTAACTCTAACTTTACATCTAACTCTAACTCTAACTCTAACTCTAACTCTAACTCTAACTCTAACTCTAACTCTAACTCTAACTCTAGCTCTAGCTCTACATCTAACTCTAACTCTAACTCTAACTCTAACTCCACCACCTCGAACTCTAACTCTAACCGCCTCCGCCTCCGCCTCGAACTCTAACTCTTACCCTAACTCCACCTCCAACTCTAACTCTAACTCTAACTCTACCTCCACCACCTCGAACCCTAACTCTAACTCTAACTCCGCCTCGCCTCGAACTCTAACTCTAGCTCTAACTCCACGCCCTCCACTAACTCTAACTCTAACTCTAAATCCACCTCCACCTTAAACTCGAATTTGAACTCCACCTCCAACTCCAACTCCAACTCCAACTCCAACTCCAACTCCGCCTCGAACTCTAACTCTAACTCTAACTCTACCTCGAACTCTAACTCCAACTCGAACTTGAACTCCACCTCCAACTCCAACTCCGCCTCGAACTCTAACTCTAACTCTAACTCCACCTCCACCACCTCACCACCCCTAACTCTACCTCCGCCTCCGCCTCTCCACCTCCCTCTACCTCTACCTCTACATCCTACCCTCTACCCCCTACCTGCTACCCTCTACCTGCTACCCCTACTGCAACCCCTAGCCCTAACTCTAACTCTAACTCCACCTCCGCCTCGAACTCTACCTCCGCCCCGATCTCTAACTCCATCTCTAACTCTAACTCTAACTCCACCTCCACCTCTAACTCTAACTCTAACTCTAACTCTAACTCTATCTCTAACTCTACCTCCACCTCGAACTTTAACTCCGCCTCTAACTCTAACTCCACCTCGAACTCTACCTCCACCTCCACCTCGAACTCTAACTCCAACTCGAACTCCACCTCCAACTCCAACTCCAACTCTAACCCAACTCCAACTCCAACTCCGCCTCGAACTCTAACTCTAACTCTAACTCCACCACCTCGAACTCTAACTCTAACTTCGCCTCCGCCACCGCCTCGAACTCGAACTCTAAGTCTTACTCTAACTCCACCTCCACCTCGCACTCTAACTCTAACTCTAACTCTACCTCCACCACCTCGAACCCTAACTCTAACTCTAACTCCGCCTCCGTCTTGAACTCTAACTCTAACTCTAACTCTAACTCTAACTCCACGTTCTCCACTAACTCTAACTCTAACTCTAACTCCGCCTCCGTCTCGAACTCTAACTCTAACTCCACGTCCTCCACTAACTCTAACTCGAAATCCACCTCCACCTCTAACTCTTACTCAAACTCTAACTCCACCACCTTGAACTCTAACTCTAACTCCACCTCCACCTCGCACTCTAACTCTAACGGAATGTCTCAAAGAATCCCTTCTGGCTTTATTACTGTCTGATCTGCCATTCTGAGTTTGGTCTTGGTGCGGGACAATGGGAAGTGTAGGAGCGTGTCATTGGCCTTCTTTGACATAATGTTGACACTTGCCCCTAGATCACGCAGGCGTTGCCGAACGTATATGGGCCTATTGAGCAGTAATCGTTGGGCTCCCTGGATCCTCTTTCTTCTCGCAAAGGTGAATCCACAACAACATCCGGTATAACCCGCTTTACAGTGTGGTTGTTTATTGTTACCATGTTAACAGTTCAATGGGGCCCTCGGCCGGCCGAGTCCTTTACCATGTTGGGTGCAACCGCAACAGATTAGTTGAGGTATTTGGGTTTCTATCATTTTATTAAAACTCAATTGATTCTTTCTTTGTAGAAGATAGGGTTTCTAATTTTGTGTTCACATTTTCAAGCATTTTATCATTAGACAATAATTTCTTGTTTAAGCTTTCATTAATTTTAGCTTGACCGTAAACAAGATCTTTCAAGGAGGGTTGATTAGAATTGAAATTGGAATTGTAAACTGCATTGTAAATGTTACCTCCTTGTGGGCATTTCGATTGTTCCACCCATTGTTATTACGGGACGAAATCCGTTGTTGACGAAGGCTACCTCTTCTCGAGTTTCGGGACAAGAACTTCCCGAATGTCCAACCTCTCCACGGACTTCACATGTAATATGTGAGTCCATGGGGAGTGTAGCACCCTTTGACTCCGAGCTTGGTCGTCCAGTCTTTTCATCGGGAGATCGATCTTTGCCGCAAGCGCATCCGTCTCCTTTACTGTGTGCATACCTTTTACGTGTTCTCCGAGGGGCCCGTTCTTCTCCCTAGCTTTGGTTCTCGATCATCTTCTCGATGCGCTTCGCTTCTCAACGGTGAGGGATAAGAACGCCCTCCGGCGGCAGGCGTCTATGTGGCCCTTCGACATGGTCGTAAGACCATTGTAGAAGTTCTCAAGGACGAGCCACTTCTCCATGCCATGGTGTGGGCGGCGAGGATGTACTCTTGCAGCCTCCCACGCCTCTCGGTATGGGTTCCATTCTTCGTCTGGCGAAAATTGGAAATTCTTGCCCGCGGGGCATTGGTTTTGCCCATTGGGAAGAACCTTGTGAGGAATGCGGTGGAGCATTTGCTCCAAGTCTTTGGCGACCTCCTTGTCCTTGTAGAACCATTGCTTCGCTTTTCCCACAAGGGAGAAGGGAAACAAGCGGAGCCCGACGCATCGGCTCAACGTCCTTGATGACGATTGTGTCGCACGCCTCCAAGAAGTTCGGAGATGAGCATTTGCGCCCCCGCTTGGTAGTCCTGAGAATGGACTTGCTTGTACCATCGTGATGAGGCCAGTCCTTAACTCAAAGTTCTTGTCGCCCAAGTTGACACGGGGCCAAGCGGGACATTGCCCACGACGGGGACAGAGTAGTCATGCGGTGTCTTGGTGGCCATGAGTGTTGATGAAGATGGTACTTGGATGACGGGTGCAACCTCCTCGGGAGTGATGACAGGAAGAGTGGGCTGAACCCGACTCCTTTCCGAGCAGCCTCTCGATCGTCGACGACGGTTATTCGGCAGGTTGTGACCAAATCATACACTATCCTCGTTTTCATCCACAACAAGGAAGAAAACAAAAAGAGTTATCCCGCAAAGATTAGGGCTATCATCCATACATGTGGTTATGATCATCTTTATTAATATTTTTTTAACCTTGCCTTCCCCGCAACGGCGCGTAAATGCTTGTTGATGTTTCTTAACGTCATTACTAGGAATAGATATTAAACCTATCCCGGCAATGGCAATTTAAATGCTTGTTGGCATTTCTTAGCGCAGCGATCACTAAGAATAAATATTATCCTTAATGATAACGTCAAGAAAACGTCGGTGATAGATAAATTGAATATTGCAAGGGTCAACCCAAGAAGCGCGCGGATCTATCATCGTAGCATTTCACCCGGTGAGTAATCGGGTATCGTTCATTTATATTTTCCCATGGGAAGGCAGGTTTAGATTTAATATGATGATGATGATAGCCCACAATGTATGTATGGATAGCCACTAATCATGTACAGGGGTAAGTGACAATAATATTGGAGATAGTGGTGACACACACACTTCTTGAGCACTAGAAGGAGTAAATATAAAATAACAAAAGGAAAATCTACGTTGAGTTGGTTCTTCTAATATCGCCAATGCGTCGACTATAGTCTACATACGTCATTCATGGTTCATAGCGTAGATGGGCTAAAGTGATGAGGAGATGCCCGCGGCCGGTATCCGCGCCCGGTTGCACTTGATAAGACTCCAACCCAACACCCGGACGTGGAGGAGTGCAAAGGACGGACAGAGTTGTCACACCTCTCCGCCGCCTACCTCACTACCGTGGGATGCCCGGCATTTCCCGGATGATTCCCTATAGACCTAAGCACCATGCTTACATTTATAGAGAACTACCTAAACCCCCAGCGGTACCCCCGACCCTACGGATCGACAGAAAGAGTAAAGGTAAAACCCGAAGGTACACTGGACCATCACTCGAACTTAGTTCTACTACGTTCCAAGAATAAAATATGATTCAATTAGCCTAAAGTTAGTCATGTTAATTATCACATTATACTAACTATACTCTAGTTGGCATAATATGAATATAACATGAGGATAACTATACTCTAGTTCATATGCATTGCGATATAAATAATGAGACTTGAATAAAGGAAAGAACTTCATAGTAAACTACCAAAAGATCCTTCCAAGGAGACAAGCCCTCCTTGAAGCCCCGCCTAACTCAAATACTAATACTAAACTAATGAAGAGGAGAGAGTGGTGCTCAAGGTGAGAATGTAACAATGTGATGTGTAGTGTGTTGTTGTGTGTGTTACAAGGGAGGAGTGCCCTCTTTATATAGTGGAGAGGAGGAGGGAATGGAGGGCTCTCCTTGCTTCGAGCTGTTCTTGGCGGAACGAAGTTTGCACTACATGCAGCCGCCACTTGAAGTTCGCACCAAACCGCCAGAGAAAGGGCGGGAACATTGGCCAAAATATTGCGCCGACCGCCCACAGTGGGCCGGCCGGGCCCCGGGCTGCGCCCTCGGCCCCGCCTTCTCCCCGGTCGCTTTTTTTGTCGTCCATATGTTGGGCCTATGGTGGTGCATGGGCCAAATTGTGCGCGGGGTTTGGTCCTCTTTGCTCAATCCACTCCTTGGCGTCTTTTTATTCAATGCGCTTTCTTATTTATTTTGCGACTTTTGTACTGTTTTCCACTTTTATACCCGCAAAACATAATTTCTACGAATACAAGTGAAACTAGGTTAGAAGTAAAAGGTATATGTAACATAAGTTTGCCCCTTTCTCATGAATTGATATAAGTTGGCGGTATAATATACTCGATAATGACCGCCAACAACCGTAGGAGACGCGTCATAGCAACATCAGCATTTTCGCCAACATTGCCCGAAGTGCCCAAATTCTCGCGAAGACCCAAAATTTAATAAGTATTCCGCGGTGTAAGCAAAGCCGGTGTCGGACCGTAGGAGCAAAAGTCTTACAAATTCTCCTTACCTCTAAATCTTGATTCGAACCATCAACCTCATTTGTCAGACAGTCCAAATTATTAAGTAAATCCACCACCACCTTCTTAGCTTTTTCTTTCGAGGCTTGGCGACAACAGCCTTTGTTGAGGTTCGCCGGTTGGCTTCATTGTGTCGATCACTTCTCTTCCTCGTCGATCCTTATCGGCATCTTTCTTATCCTTGGTACGAGCATAAGCGGGCGGAGGACGAACCTTGTAAGTTATCTTCGCAAGGTCAAAAATCTTGTTCAACCTCACGTTGTCCCTACCAATATTATCATCCATAAATTTTCTCAAAGTATGGAGGTACTTTCCAAGCAAATCAACGGCTTTACTTTCTACATCGCAACAAAATCTTCGTCATCACCATATTTTGAAGGCTTCACTTTGTATCCCTATCCGGAAAAATGTAGTCCTTTTCTCTCGATCTTCTTAGTGTGATATCGAAGAAAATCCCACCCAAGGCGAAGTGGCGGATCCCAAAGAACAACATATTATTCAACCAAGTCTCGTGTAGACTGTTGAAAACAACACGTCCAAAAGCCTTCAAGCACTCGGTAGAATTCTTAGATTTAGAGAACTTGGGTTTCAAATCAAATTGCTCCTTGTGCATGCGTGCAGCCAAAGGATAACTTTTAACTAAACCTTTCCTGCCAAGATTTTGTTCAACCATAGGAACTTTGTGATAGAACCAATAGTTATACCATCCATCCGTCCACTTATTTTTTGAAGCAGAGCAACTGTTTTTTGGACCACGAGTCGTCTTAAAACTACAGCATCCAAAGTACAATTGAACTTTGTGTTGCTCAATGGTTCTAGTTCGAAATTGAGTATGAAGCTCATGCGAGCACAAAAGCATCAATATCCGGCTGAACATTCCGACTCAGACGGCCGGATGAAAACCGATAATCGAATTGCATTTGAGTCGATGATGCATTTCAATGTTATACTTCATGAAAACCTCCTCAAGGAAATTCTCGCGTGAGGCATGCGAAGCCCAAATGAAAGAAGATCCCCGAAAAACAACACATTCATCCGGTTTCGCCGAGTCTTTTTCATCCGGCTCCGCCGGCCATCGACCTTCCCTCAAAATTCTATCTTTTACCATTTTCTTCAAATCGGACAATCGTCATCTTGCTACGACCAAAAACCAAAGAAATTCTATCATCTCGGAAGTAATTCGACTCGAAGCGTAAAACATTGCTAAGGCCTTCATTAGAATTCTCATTTTCTATATTCTCGAGATGCATCGTTTCTATTTCTTCTCCTTGAGACCCAACAATGTCTTCATTAACATCCGCCATCCGAAAAAAAGAGGGAAAAAGGGGGAAAGAAGAAAACATCAATACAAGCACGCCGGCATAAGAACCAAATCACAAGAACAACTTTGATGTAAATTGTACCTTATAAGAAAGATTCGATCCAATCAGAAGATCGACTTCCAAATTGACTTCGCGTTGCGAGAATTTTTTTCAAAAGGTGGCCCCTCTTCGAAAAGATGAAGAAAATGGGGGTGCTTCGCTATTTATAGACCACTTCGGTCAAACTAGCCGTTAAAAAACAAATAAGATAACCATGAAGTCAAAATCAAACTCCAAAGTCCAACTTCAAAGTACGGGACGACGTTTTTGATCGAAACAAAGTTTTTGAGAAAAGCTTAAGTTCGTGGGTTTCACGCCTTTGAAGTCGGCCTTCGCCCACGAGGGGGGCTTTTGTTGGTTCTAACTTTGATTTACATTTTAAACTTTCATCCCAAACTTTGAAGATTTCAGGATATTCGAACAATTACAAAGGTGAGTAGAGTTTAATACGGGAAGTAAGCTTCAAGAAGGTATTGGCTTCGCAAGAAGACAACAAGTTTGAAATTAAAAGGTCAAGAATCCAAGAGAAGATGATCATGGCGGCTTCGCTATAAAGTTACAGAATCATTTCCGAAGGAACAGAAAGCGTCGCGAAGGAGAAGATCACGCTTGAAGCATCGCGAAGATAAAGAGTTCACCTTCGCTAGGAAAGATACATTGTAGAAGTTCATTTCGAATTCTTAGTAAATTTGTACCATTACGAAGTCAGGGGGCCTATAAATACCCCCGACATCCTTTGTAATCGCCATGTTGAATGGCCACTTTGTAAACCATATCATCATCAATAAAGTGTTGTGCCGAGCAATCACCCAACACAGTCCCAAAACAAAATCCATGCTTATATCTTTCCAAGGAGTATTATGAGCAGGCAAAGGAGTCTATATACCATGAGGGTTCAGTTTTGACTTAGCTTTGTGTCAAGTAATGTAGCATTCCACAAATTAGATGACGTCTCTCCTCATCTTGGGCCAATAGAAATGATCTCCTAGCAACTCATAGGCCTTCTTTTGTCTAAAGTGACCAGCCAATCCACCTCCATGGGACTCCTACAACAAAAGAAATCTAACCAAAGAATTTGGAATAGAAAGCTTGATAGCTCATGCCTTCTGGTCTAAACCTATTCATGACACACCTCTTAAAAAATTTCATCAACCTTTCGAAAGGGAACATCATTTGCAAGTAATTGGGCCATGGGCTCTCATTTGGTCAACAAGATGAACGAGCAGATGCACTAAGATATCAAAGAAAGTCGGCAGGAAATGCATCTCAGGCCTACATAGTGTTTCAACTATGTCCCGCTACAGCTGGTCCAGCGTGGATGTATCAATAACCTTTTTTCGAGATCGCGTCAAAGAACGAGCACAACTTTATGATTGAGGCATTGACCTTTGTAGGAAGGATACCACATAGGGCAATAGGGAGTAGATGAGTCATAATGACATGGCAATCATAGGCCTTCATGCAGCCATAGTTGAACTTCAGTTCTCTCTTATTCACTAGCCTCTTCGGGTTAACATAGTAGCATATCAATACTTTAAGTTCATTGAAGATCCTTCCCAACTCCCAAGTTCAAGCTCTCCATTCTCTAGCTCCTTTGGATGTAGATCCTTACTGATTCCCAAGTGTTTCATGTCTTGGCGTGTGGCTAGTGAATCCTTCAATTAATGTCCCCCCGGTGTTCTTCAATGTGTTAACCATGTTACCACACATGTTTTTTGTAATGTGCTTGGGATCTAGACAATGGCGTACATTCAACACTGGTCAGGTAGTTTCTAAAAAATGATTTTTTTTTCTTCTAGATACTCCCTTCAAGTACTACTTCTACCGCCCGTCCCCCTTCCCGAGGACAAAATCTAGTTTGTTTACTTCTCGAAGTATCTCATGCGCATCTTGATAATTTTGAGCTATCCGTTTTTCAATGGTCCCATCAAAATCTTTTCTCTTTCGATAAAGGGGATCCTTATGTAGGAACCTATGGTGTACCATATAAACCATTTTGGACTTTGACGATAGATGTACCGCATTTGTGTCATCCAAGCACTCGACACATCTAGTATAGCCTTTTGTCTTTTTCTCCGGACAAAGCAACCTCGCCCCGGCAGGTTGGTGATTGTAGCGATAAGTACTGCCTTAATCGTGACATTTTCCTTTTTGTACTCGTCCTAAGCACCCTTCACACCCGTATTTAACATCTATACAAATTCATTGATCACTAGTTCTAGAAACACATCTATGTCATTCCTAGGTTGTATTGCCCTTGGATTAGTAGTGGCATTTGGATGTATGAACGCTCCATATAGACCCAAGGTGGAAGGTTGTATATACAAAGTGTCACTGGCTATGTGCTATGATTGCTCCTAACCTGGTTGAAAGGATTCATCCCATCTGTGCTCAAAGCAAACCAAAGGTATTGTTTACAAATGTATACCAAAAGATACATCCCAAACCAGAGGACTCATTAAATGGATATAATTTACAATAGATGGACTCAATTTATCTATCAATCACAATATTATGCCCAGACCAAAGGACAAGCCAGCAGAAAACAATCATTCTCAGAGTACTACTTGCCAATCTAGCAAAACTTTAAGCAATCAAAATTTCAGCTATTCATCCAACATGGGCATATTTCAGAAACTAGTTTGCAGTTGTGGAAGCAGGCATTGCGATATCAATCGGACATACATACTGTAGTTATCAATCAACACACAAATTAATCCAAACATACTGCAGTTATCAATCAACACACAAATTAACCCAAACAAGTAGCAAGCAGACCTGAAGTAATTGCATGATCCAGTTGACGCAATGAATCTAGTTGTGCTGCAATAAAGCTATTGTTTGAATGAATATAGTTTGCATTTACTGGACACTTTTTTTAGCTATCTATGCCCAGACCAGATAACCGAGCGAGCAGGAAAACCAACATTCCAAAGTACTACATGTCAAACAATCATTCTTGGACAGACAGAGACCAACTTAGCATCTAGTTGCAGGACAAGTCAGTGCAAATGCATGGAGTAGTAATGACTCCTGGATTAGATCTATTAAATGTCTATCTTGAAGTTTTAGTCAGTTTAGCATTAGTGTTAATTATATATATATATATATATATATATATATATATATATATATATATATATATATATATATATATATATATATATATATATATATATATATATATATATATATATATATATATGGTAAATTTTTTCTACACCCTAGTTGTAGTTACACCCATGTGTCTATCTCAAGATTTATGGTATATATGACCGAAACGAAGTGCATGTGGATGAAGTATATGATCATACTAGACCATCTATGGTGGCATATACGTTAAGTATGCATTCATACTTTGAGTATATGGATATACTTTTTTTTATATACGCTAGTAGTGATATTTTATGTAATATATTCAAAAATATGGGTTCCATCGAAATTTTTTTTCGTAGTAAGATCTAGAGTATCTTAATATGAGTATCTAAACATACTCAAACCAATAAACAAGTATGAACACATACATAATGTGGTTTTTTGAATATGGGTGTAACTACACCCGGTGTATAGAAAGTGCACCATATATATATATATATATATATATATATATATATATATATATATATATATATATATATATATATATATATATATATATATATATATATATGTGTGTGTGTGTGTGTGTGTGTGTGTGTGTGTGTGTGTGTGTGTGTGTGTGTGTGTGTGTGATCTACTGACCCTTGGTGTCTGATCCTGTCAGGAAACTGAGATAACTGACCAACCACGCAAAACAAATTTGAAGGTATGGGCATTGTATCCCCCAGTTGCAGTGGACAAAAAATCAATACACATGAACAGGACCATGGAGGAGCAGGAGCACGGTGTTGCGCACCTGTTTGAGCTGAAAGCGTTGGAGGCCGCCGGTGGTCGACGACGGCGATGTCCTCGATGCAGCAGCCGCTGGATCTCGGGGAGTTGATTGCTTCTCCACGGCAGCCAATGGATTTGCCCAGATCCGTTGGACTCCGCTCCTCCCGCCTCGAATTGGACTCCACCTCCCACAAACCGCCACCAAATCGAGATGTAGATGGCAACGACTCACGGCCTCCAACAAATCCGCCCAAAATCGAGATGACGATGGTGACAATTCTGCGCAAATCAAAACCTCATCCAGCTATGAATCCAAAATCCAACAAATCGAGAACACCATGGGGACGAATCCACCCCAATAAATTCAAAAATCTGACGGAAAGACGGTGAACCCTCACCCTACGCCCCCCGTCGACGGAGGGAAGCGGCACGGGCGGTGGGCGGAAGTGGAGCACCAGCGACAACCGCGGGCGGCGTGCCGACGGCGAGGGGTGGCACCGGATCCGAGCAGCCGGCATGCGATCGTGCCGCTTGCACAGCTTTGCCTTCTATGTGCGCTGCGATGCGAGGAGGAAGACCCCGCCGGGCGACGCCGAAGAGAAGACCCGCCGGGGACGGTTCGCTGTCGGGGCCAAAATCGAGCTCCGCCGAGGGTTTTGCAATGGCGCGTTGAGGGGGGGAAAGGGGAAAGCGAACGGTCGTGGAGGATACCGGACGGTTTACTGTTTGAAATATTTTAAAACCACGCACCGGATGACTCTTCGACAGGGAAATGACAAAAAAAGGTAAAAAGGAAAAGACGCGAGAGGCCAGCGCGAAAGCAGTCCATAAAGAGGACGTGTGCACCAGAAATTGTAGCAGCGCGCGTGCGCCAAATAAGGATTGGGGTGGAACAGTACCTGTACTTGGCCCGCCACTGCGGAGGGTATGGGCATACCCACTCTTGTTAATATCCAAACCCAATTATATATTATCCAATCCTCATCCTCCCCATTTTCTCCCATATCCAATGGATAATTAAATTAGTATTGGATGCTATGTATATCTAAGGGATAAATAGTTTAGTCCCTACCCTCCTCATTTCTAATGGATAGTTAATTTTTTACCCATACTCTCCCCATTCAACATGGGTGTGGATTTAGATATGGATTATGAATATCCACCAACAGCCATAACCTGTACCCTGTTTGGGGTTGGGGTGGGGGCGCAAGCAGCCCATTGTATTAATGCCGGCCAAACAGATCACTGCATGTGCAAGGCAATTGCGTTTGTCCCTGACTCTCTGATTCCTCCGTGTGACTAGGCACCATGTCCACCTCTATATTTGTATGGCACTAACTCCATTCAAAATTACAGTTTGTTTTACATTTTTAACCACAAGTTCGATCGGCCGTCGTATTTAATTTTTATACAAAATATTAGTCTTTTTTGTTATGGCTTGCTTTATTAACAAGGATGAGTTAAGTTTCACTTTATATGCACCATTTTTTTAATAAGAGGTATGTGTCCTGCCTATAACCATTCATAATACCTCGTCCTGCTCTCGTCTAGGGGCGTCCGCAACAGCCATTTTTAAATTTTCTAGCTTACGTGGTATCAAAAAATAATTAAAATAAAAAAGGTAGATAGCAGGAGATTTGTCAGTGACTTGCAAAGTCTTGGGAGAAGTGCGAGCTGGGTGATTCTCATGGTGTGCTAGCTAGATAAATTTGTAGTCTCTCTCTTTGTGATTGGACAAGTAGTTCTCCTAGCTAGCCAAATGGGCAGCCGTTGGGGGCGCCCTAAGACTGGCACCATATATAGAAGTTTGCACCGAACACAAGGGCTCGATGATTTGTTATAACATGCAGTAGCAAGTTGGTTTTTTTTGAACAACGAGTACCAAGGCCTCGTTTAGTTGGCTAAAGTTTCTAACTCTTTTTCCATCCTCTCCATCACATCACATTAAATACACCAAAAGATATATATTTGGAGTATAAAATGTAGGTAAAAAAATAACTAATTATACAGTTTAGATGTACATTACGAGACGATTCTTTTGAGCCTAGTTACGCCGTGAAAGGATAATATTTACCACAAACAAACGAAACGTGCTACATTGTGCGCAGGAGTTCCAAAGCAGTTACTTTTTGCAAATTTTTGGAACAACTAAACGAGGCCCAAGTTGATTTATCATTATCTACTATACTATGTGCAGCAAGTCTTGTTCATGGAGCACAACTATTTAGTCATGTCGTGACGTGCGCTGCTGGTTTTTTATGCGCTCACGCATTCAATGTAACTGACATTCACATGTCCACTTGTATCTTTTATATCCTAGATATACCAAGTTGACCTTCAATTATTGGTTGGTTTTTTCCGCCAAGACCGGCGCCATGCAAGTCTCCACCTAACGCAAGGTAAAAATGCTATGTTTATTGTGATACAAAGATCATCGGGGTAGGTATCGCAATTTTTGTATACCATTAGAGGCTCAGAGCCAGAGGTCGACTGATGATAGCATCAGCGCTATCATCAGCGCTGTACGCGTAGGTGACCATTTTTAAAAGTTGTCCTGCTTTTCTTGATGATGGGCACCCATCGCGTAGGAGTAGGAAGTACATAATCATCATAATTGGGTTAACATTTTGCTAGGGAGGTGCGCATGGTACGTCTGTTTTTGTTTTGAAGCATATATTAGGTGCCCCTTTGATGCTTTGGTATACATACATGAATATTTACCAACTGTGCTTCTCATGGCACCCTTTATTTAATTTGAGGAATTACCTCTTTGTAAATGACGTGGTCTTACTTGAGTCTACAAGAAGTATACCGCGCGTGCTCCTTGACAATAGTAGATGATTTTGAATGAAAAAGGGTTCCATATAGTTATTTATATGACGGATCAATTTTAAGTTAATGTTAGTAGATAACGTGGCACGCTAATGTGAAAAACTTGATGCATGTTAATATATGATGTGTGTCGTAGGTTCATAACCACGGTAGTCATCGAGTCATCGTGTTGTTCAAGGTGGGTTGGTGTCTCCACCGGTGGCCATGAGCACCCAAAATACGCAAACATAAGCTGTTTATCCAGCCTGGTTCGGGCCTCTAAGTTCGATTTCTAGCGGCAGGTGTTCTTTGTATTAGGGATGTAAGAAAACAGAGTTCTTACAATGAACATAAATATTGTTTCTAAGTTTCTTCTTAAAAATTGTTTATAATTAAGTTATGTCATTATTCTTATAAATTTAATTAGAAAAAAACTGCTCCCTGTTGCCCCAACAACATAAGAGTTTGATTAAATCAGAATCATTGAATTTTATAACATATTAGACAATTAAGATTTGTATACGAAGGAGGGTGAGAATTTGTGGTTCCGATAGATTGTGCTCCTTGGTGCCACTCCCTTGTAGTCAGTCTTCTGTCAACCTTCCCCTTCCATCCCCCCGCCCCCACACCACCCACCCCCGTCCCCTCTCCTCGGCGACCACAGGTACGGTAGTACCGTCCCACATCCTCTTTGCCCAGAAAATTCATAGATCTGCATACAGCGGTGTACTGAGAATGCCGGATCCTGGAGCCACGGCAGCAGCAAATCACGGCATCGGATTACTCTTCACAGAGTTGATAAAGCATATCAAGGAATGGAAGAATGTCAGAGAGGACTGCGAGCAGTTGAAGCGAGATCTCGTCATTTGTGTTGCTTACAGGGAAGATGTGCTCCGTAGGGGTGGTGATGGTTCCTCAGAGGTTTCCAGAGAATGCGATAAGGAGCTGCGTGAATTGGTGTATGACATCCAGGATTGCATAGAGCGCTTCCAGTACCGCGTTACATGCAAGAATGGAGAGAGCTGGCTTGCTCGGAATGGCCACGCGATCTGGACGTGGAATATCCGTCGCCGGTTCGCCAAGAAGATGAAGAAACTCAATAGGCGCTTCAACAAATCAGGCCTCGACAAGATAAGGAATCTTAGTGTGGCGGCGGGGCCGGCGCCGGCGCCCATTACGCGCCGGGTTAGAGTGGAGAATCCAAAGGGCATCGACCAAGCAAGGGAGGAGCTTCTGACGCTCCTTAACCAAGAGGGTCATGAGCCCGCAAGGCTGAGGGTGATCGCCGTCTCGGGATTTGGTGGCTCTGGGAAGACAACTCTCACTAAAGCTGCTTACCGAAGTGCAAGTGCCCAACGATCATTCGATCTGTATGCCTGGGTTGACAGAGCCGACTATCAGGATGCACGTGGCCTTCTAAAGACCATAATCCTGAAATTCTGGAAGGACAAATCTCTTGCTGAGTCGTCGAACGAGGAGGATCTTCAAGACGTTCTCAAAGAAGGTTTGATGAAACTGCAGATGAATACTGTGGGGCGCCGGCTCAACGCCTGCCGAGGTATAAGTTTCTGACTCGATCTCCTAGCTAGAGTTAATTAGTTTCTCTGTGACCCATTTGCTGAATGTCATTCTATCTTACTATTATTAATTAGATGCCTCAACCGAATCTTCATATTAATTCTCAACGGACATGATAAAAAGATATAAAATTCTATATATTCAGAAAGAAATTAGTTTTCAATTTGGTGGACTATATATAATGATAGTCGTCATCCATTCTGCTGATAGTCGTCATCCATTCTGCTTTATACTCTTCGATTTCAAATTATAAGTCATTTTTTCTTTTTGGTACATCATGTTTTTGATAAATATTGATGAGCCAAAATACTCAAAGTTTAACTTATAATTTCAAACCAAGGGAGTACAAAACTATCTACAACTAGTGTCATGAAAAATACATAAAGTAACCCCTAATGTTACATCAAGATTATTCACTATAGTAGTTATGAGAGATACTTCAAAATAACTCCATAATTATCGTTATGAAAGGTAATTTGAAATAACCCTCTAAATCCAAATCTAAGTTATCCACCCCTACCATTATGAAAATAATTCAAAATGACTCTGATAACTCAAATGACTCTAATAAGTATGCATTCAAATTAGCCATATACGTTGTCATTAAAGATAATATAAAGAATCACTATTTCTACACAAACTATCCATCTCAATTGTCATAAAAACAAATAAAATATCTCCTAAATCTACATGACTACGTCTAATACTAGTAGAATCCGTATGAAAATGACTCAATATGCATGAAGTATGCTATATATATATTTTAGATAAGTTTATATATTTTGCCTACAGCATTGCCATCAGTATTGATAACAAATCTTTTGGTTAGTAGTAGACCACAAAAAATCTTTTACAAGACCTTTCCATTTTTAATTGACCGCCATGGTTAATGCCTTGAATATCGTGGACGGTTATTTTTAATTAATTGTGACGGTTATAATAAACTCCATGGTAAATCGATTAATCGTGGACGGTTTTTATTAAAAACCGCCACGGTAAATAGAGGGCCCACTAGCCATTCGAAATGAGCCAAACCAGCCCGAAATCTCATCTAACTATATAAACAACCAATTATGGTTTCATCTCACCCCTCTCTCCCTTTCCTCACTTCTCCCTCAGGCCAACAACCGACGCCTCCCTCTCCCTTTCTTCGCCCAACTGCCTCCACTCTCTCTCTCTCTCTCTCACTCATCCCCTCCCTCCCTAACTCCCTAGTCCCGGTCGGTCTCCTCCTCGGTGGGCCGGGCGGCGCTCAAGGCGAGCACGTGCGCGGACGGCGGCCTTCGGCACACGGGCGGGCGCGGCGCTGGCACACCAATCGCGGGGCGCGAGGGTGGCTGGCGGTGTTGCTTGGACGAGCCGCGCCTCCCGGTGGTGCCTCCCAAGCGGCAAGGCACGTGGGGCGTCCATGGCGGCACGAGGTGCTCCTCTTGGCGACGGCCCGTGGAGGTGTCGGCGGTCGCGGGAAGATCCGGTGGCGGTGGATCTCGGCGGCGGCCGGGCGGAGAACCCTAACCCTAGCTCGTGGATCCAACGGCAGCCATGGCGGGGAACCCTGCCCCTAGCTTGAGGATTCGCAAGGGCCCAGATCCGGGACCGTTAGGGTTATATCTTTCGCTAGTATATGATGGAGATATAATCCCGGTTGGGAAAACCCCTCTATTCCTAGTTTCCGAACCGGGATTGCCCATCCTAGACTAAACCGTGATTAAAATCGACCCTTTAGTCCCAGTTCATTTCATGAACCGATACTATATGGGGCTCCACAACGAGGGCCAGGTGCTGCCACGTAGGGCACCATCCAATTCGAAGTTATATCTTTTTTCACACATTTTTTTCTTTTACAGTTTCTTTGCAATGAATATTGTGCACACATATTAATATTGAAATTGATTAAAATGAAACTAATTAGCAGCTTATATATTACAATGATCATCCCCATTCTTCAGATTCATACAAACTATCATAATTTAAAACAAGTCATTACAATAAATAGCATGTCCAACCCCAATGTTCAACTACTACTAGAAGTTCACTGCCTTTCTCGTACAATTAATTCAGTGAATTGTAAGTCACCAATGCGGAATCCACAAAAATCACTAATGAAGAGCAACGTATTAACTATTGCACTCTCCTTTGTTTCACAACTACGACGGGTCTACTAAAGATGTTTAACTATGCTTGAGCAGTCGGTGGGTCTCCCATCTTAGTCGCAACCACCTTTGCATGAAATCCTTCTATAGTGAGTGTTGGCCTTTTATTAGCGTATCCCCAAACATAACCCAATTGAGCCATTGTCTAGCTAGGTTAGAATGGCTTCATAGCTGCACCCAATGTAGATTAAGTCATGCACACGAACCTGTAATTGTTAGCACAAAAAAGTTTATGAGAACCACACTTTTCAGCTAGATGACAAATTAACGTATCTATATATAAGCTATGTGTTCAACTTTGAGATTACCACACCAGTTTGGTTCCTCCGAGCCATGTCTACATATATACAGTCCTGCAACATCATGACGCATGGCCATATTTCTAGCATGTATCAGCAAAGAGGATAATGTAGGCAGGGTGTACCCACTATTATGATGCTTTTTACATGTGCCATGACAACATATTTTTCTACAACCACCCGCTGCTCCCAGGCTACTTTTACTCTAGTCTCTAAGATTTGTAGAAGATTTCTACAACTCCTAGAGGCGATGGAAAATCCAATTCAATATTGGACTTGTGGACCTAATTGATAATTTAAATCATGAAAGGTCTAGATATCCACTTGCTGAACCTCGAAGTATGAGAGTGTGTTAAAAATACATTCTTACAAATGTATTTGACACATTGATTAATTGAAAACTTGTAGTGTTGCTTACTATTAACAGATGAGTAGCTGGTACGCTAGGCAACCTTGGATCAAATCCCCTAAAAGATACGTAACCATAGAAACCCATGACTTCCGACGGAGGAAGACCACATCCAGCCATCTCTTCTAATTAATGTCAATATATGAAAAAAAGAACATATCACTAGAAATAGTCAATATAATTACTGTGGTAGGTGAAATCACTATATAGTCAATATAATTCAAACATGCATAAAATATATAGGAGAAATCTAATCTTATAAACTACACAAGTACTCATGAGCGTGGAGGAGGGAAGGGGAGTATGTGAATCAATATTCTTGATGTCCCTAGAAACTATTCTTGTTGTCCATAGAATTCGATCCATTTCAATGCAAAAAGGAGGTACATATGAATGTTGATTTGAGTCTTGAGACAAGGAAAAGAAAGATATGAACCTTGATGGCGGAGGAAATGGGGATGGCGCGGACGGTGTAATAGAAACTCTAGAGTTTTTTTTTGGAGGTGCTCCATGGTTTGTTGGGTAGAGTTGGAGTAGACTTGGTGCAGTTATCCTAAAAAGACCCTAAATAGGGTTTCCATTGAGACTTGGGTTACATACTAATCTATCAGAAATTTTTACCAATGACAAGTCTTTTTTAGCGCAAAAGGTGGTACTATGACTAATGCTAAGAGCATATTTTCTACTAAGGCAATAAACATTGCAATTATGCCTGAATGGCGTGCAGAGGATCACTGAGCTATGCCTAAACATACAAATACTAGACTGTGTCCTCACACTAGCTAGAGTGCTTGGGGTGTTCAGGCGCTCTGCACCAAGCTTCGACACTGTTCTTGGGCTATACAATATCTTAATTAGGTGAAGTGATTTGTTCTCTCAGTTCGTAAACAGGGTATAATGTCCATCATCTTCAATATAGCATTTGACACATATTTGAAGCCTACTTTCAAGGAGAAACCTGTCAGTTTCAATTTAATGCATTTAGTCACAGCAATAGTACATGGTGAAAATTAAAATGGCTTTCATGCAGTAGCTGGACCCAGTGGACCTCCTCAGCCATCAAATATGTGTGTCATCACAATTAATCATTGATACATAGAAAATAGAAAATGCACGCAAAGCATTTTTTTTGTTAGTCAGTATGTGTACCACCTGTTTAATTTGTACCCCTTCTTTGTTGCTTTGTATAGAATCTAGTGAAGTTCATGTCTCATGGATTGTATGCAGTAATAGACGTACTAAAAATTTTTTACACAATTTTTGTGTTATAGGTATTTAATTGTCCTTGATGACATGAACATGGAGCATTGGGAGTGGATAGAAAATACTTTTCGTGATAATGGCACAAGCAGCAGAATAATGGTGACAGTGAGAACGCTGCAGGCAGCAAATGATTGCAGCTCCAATAAAGTAAACTGTTGTAATGGCTATGTGTACCAGATGAGAACTTTGGGTGATGAAGATTCCAAGGAAGTAGCTTGTCTGACTGAGCTTGGAGATGATGAAACCCAAACTCTTCGGCAGAAATGTGATGGGCTTCCACTTGCTCTTGTTAGCGTCGGCGGTCATTTCAGATGTGCAAATAGGGGTCATCCAACGAGTGATGACTATGAAAAGTTGTGCAAGAAATTTGGTTCTCGCCTTCATGAGAATCCTGACCCTGTGGCTGCAACAAGAGGCGTGCAACGTGACCCATTTGCAGATCTTCGAGATGTGCTTACGAGTACCTACACCGAGCTGCCTTCCTGGACTCTCCGGGACAGCTTGCTGTATCTAGGCATATTTCCAGATGCCCGTCACCTGAAGAGGAATAAGATAACCAGGCGATGGGTGGCTGAAGGATTTGCAGACGAGCCTAAATGTCAACCTCAGGAAAAAGCAGACGAGAATTTCGAGTCTTTAATTGAGAAGAACATAATTCAGCCTGTTGGTATATCCACCAGTTATATGTGCAAAGCTCAAGGTATTATGCACGAGTTTGTGCTGCATAAGTCCATGTCTGAGAATTTCATCAGGACCTTTGACACGGCAGAGCAGAATAGCTCTCGAACCCCAGAGAAGAGAAGAGTTCGTCACTTTGTGGTCAGAGATAGCAATACTAAATGCTCCACAACATCTGTAAACAAGGACTTATCTCATATTAGGTCCATGACAGTACTCAAGGTAGTAACAGACAATGGTGACAATCTTGGATCTGGAGGTGCAGGACACGGCGGTGAAGTGGATCATCGATGTGGAAGTGCAGGTGATGCTTTTCTCAAGTTTAGTAAGTACAAAGTGATAAGAGTATTGGATCTGGAGGAATGCGCTGAGGTGGAAAACAGTCATGTGGAAAACATATGCAAGTTGTGGAATCTGAGATATCTGAACCTTGGTGACAGTGTTAATACGGTTCCCAAGGTAATCTCACAGCTGAAGCTTTTGGAGACACTCCACTTAAGCAAAGCGGTAGAGACTAAGCTGCCGGTGGACATTATTCACATGCCCAGATTGATACATCTGATTGGTAAACTTATGCTTCCAGAATCTGAAGTGATTACACAACCTCAACTGATTGAAGAATCTAAAAGGAGTGAGCTCCAGACCCTCTCCGGAATTGTTGTTAGCAGAAGGCAAGGATTTCTACTACTTATGCCCAAAATGGAGAAATTGAGGAAAGTAAAGTTATGCTTCGGTCAGTCCAGCGAAGTCAGCATCGACCAGAGTAATAATCCCATGTTGGATGCCATTAAGGGTTACCTTGAGCGTGAATTGAAGCGCTCCTTGTGTCTTGATTTCAGTAACCTGTACGAAAGTAACGAAACAGAATGCAGTGACAATGTTAATTATCGAGGAGACCCACAGTTGATTATGGAAGGCCTTCATTCGGGCGGGAACTATTATCTCACCTCGCTCAAACTACATCTACGGAATGAGTTGGTCTCCTCGATGCCTCAGTTCATCAGCAACAAATTACGTAATTGCCTGCAAAAGCTGTGCCTTTCGTTAACATCTGTGACACAGAATCTTCTGTCAGACATCGCCAAAAATTTGCAAGGATTGGTTCATCTCAAACTGAAGGCGGACCGAATCCATGCGGATCTCGTGATACAAAAAGGGAATTCCAGAGTCTGGAAAATTTATGTTTTATAGTTGAGAAATTCTGCCCAAAAGAAGATGGTGGTCCAATCCCACAAATCCATTTCAATGGAGATCTGCTAAAACTGCGATCATTCCAGTTCCTCTGCAAGAATCTAGCTGATCTCTGTGGCATTGACATCAACCGGCTAAAAAAATCTGCAGGAAATCGAGCTTCATGGTGATGTCAGCGTGCCAGCTAGACAACAATGGGAAACAGCAGCTAGGAACCACCCTAAGAGGCCCAATGTCTTGCCTTTCCTATCTGTTGATCACCAAGCAAGTGCACCAATTCAAGCTGCCCGCGCCGCACAAGCGGTGCACGGTATGCCTGCCGCAGCTGGTGGTGTCATTATCACACCAGAGCCAGAGGGCTCCCAACTGGAAGGATATGTGCCTGCGGACAATGAAGCTGCCAGCTCTTCAATGGCGGTAGATGAGCCTGATCGAGGGGTTCCAGTTACTGCTACTATCAGCAATGGCCACGGCCTGGTGCTCAGCGAGGTTGACAACAACGACAATGAGCCCACTAAGGTTGAAATTATTCCAGTTGACTATGAGGATGAAATTGTTCCAGTTGCAAATGGTGCAGAAAGAAGCGATGAGCCCACTGATGTTGAAATTGTTCCAGTTGACTTTGAGCAAGAAATTGTTCCAGTGAAAAATGGTGCAGAAGGCGGCCATGAGCCCACTAAGGTTGAAATTGTTCCAGTTGCAAATGGTGCAGAAGGCGGCCATGAGCCCTCTGAGGTTGTTGATTCTCCATATACCGCGAAATCAGTTACCAGTGTCACACATGAGGATACCGTTGTCTGCCCTGAGAGGCCTACCGATATAGACAAAGGGGCACCTGATGCTACTATCCCTGTTCAGCCAATCAGCACGGTGCCAAACAACACTGCAGAGCATAATGCTAGTAGCAGTGACCATCATGCTCGTTGATGAGGCGCCATAATCGTTGAGGAGCCATCGAGTCCACCTTTTCCATGGTAAATTTCTTCCATAATTACAATAATTCCCTTCATTATGTATGGACATTTGACATTTTTCTACAATCAGTACAATCCAGTACAAAATTATTGTTACATTGAATTATCTCATATCATAATGTTAGAATTTTATTTACATCATTATGTATGGACATTTGACATTTTTCCTACAATCAGTATAATCCAGTACAAAATTATTGTTACATTGAATTTATTATCTCATTGTGTTAGAGTTTTGTATTTTAGATCCAAAATTATATGTTATTTGGAAGTATCTTCCATAATGGCAAACGTGGGCAACTTAGATGCTAATTAGGCAGTGCTTTATAATGGAAAAATGGGTAATTTAGATACCAATGAAGTGGGTTATTTTTAATTATGTTTCATAATAGCAGAGTAGATAATTTAGTTGAAGGATTGGGGAGTTATTTTATTATATATTTTATATTTTCTAATGACAGTGGCAGGTAGTTTTTAAAAATTAGAATAGATCTAATGGTTATTATTGTTGATTGTGATTAGAGTCTATTAAATGGAAGATCAGAGTAAGTTCGAGGGTTTCAACCTAGGATTATGGTATTACTTTTAAGTTAGTAGCAGAATGTTGTCTATTGTGCAAGTGACAATACATAGCACCTGAAATCCATGTGGTTGCACAGTGCATTTTCAATTGTCCCTAGGCGAGACATAGATCGTATGTTGTATAATATGGCACTGTCTTTGTTATTTTATTTGAGAAGTACTATTATGTGTGGCAAGCGATAGTTGGTGTACGCATACTCTGATCCAAATTTCGTCACTCATTTGGCAGGGGATGGAGTCATGCAACGAATGGATATGAAGTTTTCTCTTTAAATTTTCAAGACAGTTCGGCATCAAATAAAACAAACCACAGTTCCTGCTACAATGCTCCATGTGTTCCACATCAACTGGTGACATTCTCTATCTGTTATGTGTTATCTTTTTTTTCTCAAATTGCTAGCTTCACCTGATTGCGCTGGTCAGTGCCTTTTGATTCAGTGACCATCATATATTAAAGGATGTACTGTTATACGTCCTTTTGTTTCATTTTCTTCTATATTACTCAAATACAAAAACACTATGTGTAATTTATCTTGGTACTAAATTCTCTATCGATACTGAATTATGTTGCAATGACACTATGATTTGATTCATGTGTGAAAAAGAATGAGTTGTATTCGGGCAAGAAACTCGCTGCCGCGTTATTCTGAATCAAACGGCACCTTGCCTCTGAGCCACTGCAACCGCCTACACATTCTAGTCGCTGCCTCCGCTGGAGTTACCTAGGCGATGCTCTGCCAGAGTGAGGAGAGCAGCGGGGAGGGGATTCACCACAGTTTTGCCATATGCACTATGCACACAGGCTCTTCTTCCACTGCAGTGCCACACCGGTTGTTGCTTCCAGTTTTTTTTTTAAATAAATAGGTCTATTCACCCCATGTTCGGAACGCCACGGCCGCTCACCCCATGGATTGCTACCGCATGGCTAGGGAACTAGATCGCCTAACTTCATATGACACGACTCGGGCTATCTGTGCCGTCAGTTAACTATCGAACGTCCACTCGCTTTGGATAGCACTCGGAAACTGCCGGTCCGGCCCAACCAGTCCACGCTTTCCACTCGAGTGGTTCACGCGTCATGTTCCCCGTGGCGCCGCCGTCTACTGCCGTGCCGCCGCCGGTGTCTAGCGCCCGCAGCCGCTCGTCGCTGAGTTCTCGCTTCCGTGGTCTGCGCCGTCTAGACGCCGTGCCGTCGCTCATTGCCTTGACCTCTCTTCCAATAGAGTTATCATCTCCCGGCACGTCATCTTCTGAAACTGCGCGTGGAGATACGGCTGTGGTTCTGCATGCGCTTCTGGACTCCAAGGAACGGACAGCACCACCAGCGCGCTACATCCTTCTGCTTCTCAACTCCAAGGAACGGCGTTAGGCTCTTCAAATGTTCAGACACAACACTGTAAATAGGAGCTGACTGTTGGCAGTTTCAGAACAGAGTTGCTAGATAGGATTGTGAGATTTTTGTAAAGTGACACTGTGAGAGCATTTGAGAGCCTACTGGTGATTTCCTTCATAAACGTTGCCGGCAGGATTGTTGCTAGTGTACTCTCAGGACTCAGCTTGTTCTGTTGGTTTTTCTTTTCTGAACTGGCAATATGGACAGGACCTGATACAAATCAAGTCTTCTAAAACACCCAAAGGAGCAAAAATTTGCTCAACTGCACATACTTATAACAAGATCGAATTGAACTGACTGTAACATATACAGCATAAATCACAGGCGCAACACCGAATAGTTTGCACTAGCATGATTGTACTAAGCAAAACTGTTTTGCAAATAACCTGATTCTTAGGATCACCCTGGAGAAGTACACTTGAAGGAGACTAGCTGCAGGGAAGGGAACAACACTTGAAGCCGATCGAAGGGGGGCTCAGCTTCTGAGATGGACGCCTCCATTACATCCACCCCCTCAACCAACTAAACCTCAGCTTTCTCACTTGCTATGTTAGACAGAACGTTCCTTCTGTACATCCTAGTTGCCAGAAAACTTAGTTTCAGTAGATGGCCATTTGGAATAGATGTTTCTTTTTACAAGTTTTACAAGAACTCTGGGAATCTTTTAAAAAATATAAAATGTACCTGCTTATTTACATAGGTTGCCAACACATCCAAATCATTTGTTCTATTACAAACAGCAAGCATAGAAACACAAGCAGCATTTGTAGTGCTCCAATAATACATGACAGGAAAATGAGGTAGATCTTTCTGTATACGTGGGCATGATGGTTATTTTGCCGGACCAGAAGGAAACGCAGGGGTGAAGGGAAATGAACATGTCTTGTGGTTTCCTGCAATTGATGCCGGGGCCGATGGATTGACTTCCATCGTCGTGAAAGCAGGTTTGCTTGGATGCCCTTCAAAGTGGTTCTTCAAATCCCTCTTCTGTTCATCATTAAGGAAGCCAATAACCTGAACTTCCTTCAGTTTCTTAAGATGGTTTAGCGATCCAGTACTACAGCAGCCAGCCTTCAGTACCTCCAGATTTTCCATAGCTTCTTTTCCAATACTTAAATGAAACAGGGATCTGCTAGCAATCTCCAGGACCTGTATCTTATTATAACAGCGGTCCTCCACCCCATCGGTCATGACACAGAAGCTGAGCGTACCTAGAGGAACTGCTTCCTCTTGAGAGGTAGGTGCATCTTGAGGTGTGTTTACACGAAGGCATAGAATACATAGTTCCTGTAGATTCCCAAGGACTCCAATGTCATCTTCAGATAATACGTGCACCTCTAAATTCAACTTTCTGAGATTACAAAGGTGTTTGATCCACATAGGCAGTTTTTGTAAAGGTCCATACAGCTTAAGGCTCTGAAGTTTCTTTGGTGGCCTTGAAGTTCCTCCAGTCATTTCAGTGTGCATCCAGTCCAAATAACCTTGATTACCCTTGTCAAGCCACACAGACAAGGATTGTAAATGAGAGTGATCTGAGACGATAGAACATAACTCCTTACTGTTATTCTTGCTCACTCCAGCCACTCCAAGCTTGCGTAATTGAGTAAGATTCTTGAGCTCTTCTAGGATGACTTTCCCTTTGGCAGCACTGATATTGAGAACTCCAAGTGTGTGCAACAGAGTCAGTTTTCCCACCCCTGATGCCATCTGAACACTAACCTGTCGAAGATATTTGCCATTCTCTAGTGGGGTGGTAGTGCCTGCACGGATATATTGAAGCTTGTTTAGCTTGGTCATGGATGCTGGCAATGTGACTATGGAGGTGTATCTGACATCAAGTGTTAGGAGCTGCCTTAGGTTACTCACTGAACCTGGCAGATTTCTGATCATACTGCATCCTCTGAGCGACAGGAACTTGAGGCAATGCAGAACCTTAAGCATCTTATGGAGGTCTTCATCGGTGACACCTGATGCATTCTCCAGATCAAGCACCCGAAGCACTTTCATACTTTCAGAAATGAAGAATGGTGACCAATCACCAAACACTGTGTGAGGGAACGTAGGCGAGACAAGTCGATGCTCTCAAACACAATCCTGTCCCGAACCCAGCTTTTCTCTATTTGTGTTTAGATTTTGTGATGAGTCATTGTCAACTCTCAACATTTTTATTCTATTTTCACTTTCTTTCTACCTCGGTTATCTTCACCGGCACATGCGGTGTGTCGGAAGACGTTGTTTCTTGGCTTGTGTTGTGCAGATGTTGAGCTCGAGACGGTGGTCAACGGCGAGGTGAAGATCAAGGAGGGCGTGCCGTGCCGATAGACCCGGAGCGGTGAAGGGCGGACGTG
Organism: Hyparrhenia diplandra; assembly: GCA_015847255.1. Lineage (NCBI taxonomy): Eukaryota > Viridiplantae > Streptophyta > Magnoliopsida > Poales > Poaceae > Hyparrhenia > Hyparrhenia diplandra. The sequence continues at coordinate 663,277 of JADLZK010003469.1, forward strand.
AGGCTTGGATCGAGGGACCGAGGCGCCGGGTGGCCAGCCGTGGATGACACTTGGGACATCGACAAGTGTGAGGACGCATGGAGTGACCATGTCGATCGGGTCAAGTCGACGGGACGTGCATGTCGAGGGGAGGCTCAGAAGACTTGACGCCCGGGCGGTCGAAGACGGCGGTGACATGTGTCGAGACGGTTTGGTGGTTTCCCCTCAAAACCATCGGCGACAGGTTCCGAGAGCGGAAGGACAACACGTGGCGGTATCGGGGGAGTTCGCATGGAAGCAAAGCTACGGTGAGAAGGCGCGGTGGCCGTCGAATCAAGCTTATCGAAGTCGGACCATATATGGCTCATGGCTATTTTTGGTTTGGCTCTAATTAGACTTAGGGGTAAAATAAGGAGTGTAATAAACTCGTTAAATAGGTAGAGGCAGTCTCCAGCCTCCTGCATCTCTTCTATTCGCGTTTTTCTTTATACGTGATTTTTCTTCTTCGTTCTAGGGTTGCTTTGAGAGAGGTCCACCTATGCAGAATTTTGCATGTGTAATCTGAGATCGGAGCTGTGATTCATATGGGAAGTGAGGCCTTACCTCACCGTGACCTCCGGGCTTCAGATTCAGTTTGTGTGTTTTTATTCTCGCAGATCATATGTTCTTCTCTTTTTATTTCGTCGTTACCTATGATCTATGTTTCTTAGATTTTTGGGTTCATTCCAAGTGATGATTTGTTAGGAATATATTCGTCTTAAGATAAATTTCATCTGATCAAAATCTGTGAGAGAATTGCGTTGATATGATTCGGATCCTGTCGATCGAAAGGCCGGTCTAGTGCTTTCGAAGTTTTTGTCGTTGGCGTGCTGTCGATCTGATGGGCGAGGGCGGCAGCGCTACCAGCGCCGATGTGGAAACATCGTGCGAGCTCCTTTGAGCAGCGATTGCCTCTGATCCCCAAGCAGTCGGCCATGCGCAGTCCGACGATCTTCCTTTTCTGATCATTCAATTGTAGTGGCAGGGAGCAGTCCACCTGTTGATTTTTGTTCTTGTGCTTTGTGCTCAGGGTGCAGACACAGACACCGCTGTAACACAGCAGCTTGGCTGTTTTTCTTGATCCTAGTTTCATTCGTGAGTTGGACAGCAGTTCGTGAAATTTCTATGTCTGTCATCCTGTGATCTGCACTGCCATTACACGTCACCATCAGCAGGTCAGGTTTCCTAGGAGCACTCGTCCAGATTTTTGATGCCATCGATCTCTCTGTAGTTTAGTTTCAGCAACATGTTGATTTGAGCAGTAGCTTTCAGTTCTTGAAAATAGTTCAGGAAATTAGTTCTTGAAAAACTATATAGTAAGTTGGAAATCTGAAGCATCGATTTCTGTTTATAGAAGAATAAGCTCAAGTATGAACCATACTTTGCTAACTACACAAGATTACTTGGTTCTCTATAAGGTGTAGATCACGTGTAAATATGAATAGTAATTTCGAGGCAACACATGAAAAATATGGATAGCACAGCACACATATATGAAGAAAACCGTTAGGTCTATTTGGATTCTTCAAAATTAATTTGGAGTAGTCCATTCAGTAGGAATTTTAAAGGAATTGTTGGGTACCATTCCTTATCTTAAATACTTCTTTACATAATGATTACAATGAAAATATATTTGGAGCAGCAGTTCTGGTGTTTATGGAAGGAATACAGTGTGATAGTTTCCACAATGAGATGATAAAAAGAAAGAATCTTATTCCAAATGGGAATTTGGACTGTCTATGAATAATAAACATGCTTTATCCATCTTGGATATTGATCTGTCATCCTCTGGAGGCCAGTATGTTTGAAACTCGCTGGGACTGGGAGGCCTAAAAATTTTCATAGGATATGTTAGCATTAGCATGAACCATGTGATGTTGTATGTGTTGGCTTTTTGTAACAGAAAACACAATTCAAATTATAAGTAGAAGGCAAGAAAAATAGGAGTAGCTGATGCATGGAACTTAGATTACTTAAACAAATGAAAGGAAAACCCCATTCCTTTCTAAAATATACATGGAACTTAGATTACTTAAACAATTGATAATGCAAACTATGGTCTCTTTGTATCATGTATAGTTGGACCTGAAAGTTATAATGTCCTTAGGCCAAAGCATCCCCTAAGTTTCCAACTATTACAAGTAAATTGATCAGCAAATTCTAGTGCTGTCGATCAAGGCTTGAGCATAACTGCAAACCATTTTGGCCTTAGGTTTGTCAAAATTGGGTAGCATTTCTGCAAGAAACTGATCAAAAGGATTCATTGTTCAGTGTTCATACTTCATACCTCATTCCTGCATTGCATTGAGCTTTTCAACAATATACGCTATGGAAGGTCTCATCTTGCGTTCATGTTCTACACATTGTAACCCAATTTCAACACACATTTTGATTTCTTTGGAGGCGATCTGGATCAAATGATGTGTACTTGGATGATATCTGTCCATCTGTCCAACTTTTTTTGTACCTACAGGTTTCGATGTTCCTCTTGTTATATCATATAATGCAAACTAAATCTAATTTAGTATATTTAAAAAAAAATCATGAAAATACCAAATAACATGATCTTACTTTCTCAATAAATTTTTGTCCACACTTGTCTTCAGCATTAGGGATATTCTTTTCTCCGGTGCTTATCTGAATGATTAGTAGACCCAAACTATATATGTCATTTGGGTAGAGATTTCACCTCTGTATAGATATTCGAGCCATATATCCGCTGAACAGATTTCATTAAAACTTATTTAGTGTGAATTTTAAAATCTGGACTAGTAATAATGGAAAATAGTCATTTCACACTTTTTACTTACACTGATCCGACAACATTTTGAGTGTTCGTTCGGGTTTGCTCTTGACCGAAGAGTCTTGAAAGTCCAAAATCAGCAATTTTGGGGACCATATTATCACCCAACAAAATATTTTCAGGCTTGAGATCCATGTGAAGGACAGGCTGATCCATGCTTTTATGTAGGAAATGTAAACCATTGCAGATACCTTGAACTATTCTAAACCGTCCCAGTCGATTCTATTAGATTCAGCTGAAGAAGTAGAACACAGTGATATGTAAGTAATCTTTACAAGAAAAAAAAACTTATTGTACTAATAACACATTTTAATTTTTTTTTTTTGGTTATATAATAACTCATTGATCTTGAAGTAGCAACTTTAAACTCAATAGTATGTAAACATTGATTGAGGAACTAAATAGTGGTCAATGCTGTCCAATATTGTAGTACAATAGTGTAGTACATATACATACCAAATAGATACTTCTCAAGGCTTCCCTTAGGTAGGTATTCATAACAGAGGAAAACTTCAGCAATATCTTCAATGATATATCTTCCGTTGTGTTGCACCCACCTTCTTCTGTGACTCATGACAGTAGCCCACCAACTTCACTATATTTTCATGTTGGGCTGCCATAAGATTACAGACCTCAATATTAAATGTTTTGTCATTCGCCACAGGAGAGTTTTCCCCAAGTTTCTTCACAGCAATCATTTCCCCATTCTCCATAATTCCCTATGTCAAGTATCATGTATTACGTATATTGTCATGGTGACATGTGTTCAGTCAACTTGAGATGACAGTAAAAAAATTCTGGCATAATATAATCATACCTTGTAGACTGTTCCAAATGCACCTTTACCAATTTCTAGCGTAGGAGAGAAATCATTTGTGATTTGCTTCAGAAAGTTTAATGGTATATCCATGGGTAATGTGCTTAGTATGCTGTGACCTGAGCAACAGCAAGACACAGGACAAGGTATGGATGAGACACTTATGCAACAAAGGATAAGATAAAAAAAACAGAAAAACGTTTGAAAAATAACATGGTGTTTCGATGTGTTGCAGTGTTGTATCCTATAAAAATGTTTTTCTGACGCTACCTATTTTTCACATCTTTCAGAACAAAAAACCTCAGAAATCGAACAAACGCAGCAAGTAAAAGCCTTCAATGAGGAAAGAAAGATGAACTGGAAACAAGTGGCATGATTCAATGAAGTTCTTATTATGTATCATATGATGAGTCAAGTATTAAATCCTAGTGCTAATCTTATCCCGATGCCAAGTCAAAACATGTGATTGAAGTCCATTGATGGTCACTAACACCCATTATGACCATCGACATTCCACCCAAAACCAATGTAAATTAACATAGAAAGTGTTATTTATGTTTATAATTCAACTTGACTTGGACAAATAATTTTTGCAGGGAAAATGCCAAAATAGACAAATATGATGCATAGGAGGCAAGTGGGCATGGCAGGGCACCACGTTGGCCGACCTGGTGCCTGCCACATCACTGATCTGTGGGAGCTACCCCCTGATATTATCTCCACCATCAAACCAAGTCGGTTTGATAAAAAAAAAGGAGGATTGACGCGCCAAGGATCCATGGGCCCCTTGTCATCCACCAGAGGTCTCCACCGACTTAATCATCATGTTACCAACCAAGGAAACTAACTTATCGACCTCACAACCACCTTAAAGGAGCAATCCGGGCATAGGATGGGAAGCGCTGGGATGGACGGTCATCCAACAATACCCCCCCTCCATCGGACGGCGCCCCCACTCCTCTCCACCGACCTTCTACATTGCCTACAAGTACCCCCATGCCTTCCTCAACATATAAAAGGAGGTGAGAAGCTCGAAACCCCGGATAGCCACCGTCCGTCGGGGACTATATTAGGGTTCTTCTTGCTTGCCTCTAACAGATACATGATGGCATCTTTTATAGAGACAACTTACTTGACCCCTAAGTAATATCCTAACTAAATCAATCTAACTTATCTCTATCCTAACAAACCGAACCAATCTAATCTAATGAGGGCGGGTACTGTTCATGCGGTATTGTTCACGCCCACTACAGTACCACGTGGGCCCTTAGGCCAGCTCCACTTGCCATAACACTACTCCACCCCTCCAAGACAGCTCGTCCTAGAGCTGTGGCCGTGAACATGGTGACAGATGTTGGTGGACCTGGCGATGATGGCCTGAGAAGGCCGGACTCCATGAGAGAAAACACCAATGCGAGAAGGAGCTTGGTGATACTAAGGGAGCTTGTCAAGGAGAGCACACATGACGCCTGTGCGTGGTCGGCAATATGTCGAACATGTCATAGACGTTGGTCGCGCTTGCACCATCCAGCATCTTGCCGCACACGGTTCGCCGGGGAAGAGCACGTCGCGCGACGGCGACAGGCTGAATACCTTGATATATCTCAAGGTGCTATAAGTAGTTTCCTTACTGTTATCTTGGCCACACTGTTTGGCTGAAACATTATAATTAAGCCAGCTTATGGCCTTTTTATCTATGCATAGCTTGACTTTTCTGCGTGTTTGATGCTTTGGCACAAAGGTACAGTTAGTTTGTTAGAGGTGTCCGGCTTTTTGTAGTACACGTGCAATGCATGTGTTAGGTAAATTAAAGCGAAGAACTAATTCTACGTTTGTAAAGCTGGAAACCCCAACAGCTTTCAGTATAAAGCAGGGAAAGGGCTCTGTGCTCCATAATATAGCCGGAACCAATTTTTTTTTTCTTTGCGCGTACCTAAAAACGGATGTGCATCCCATGAAGGCAAATGGAAATTAGTACTCTCGAAATATTCTGTACTAACCTTGATATCTTCTTGCTGGACTATTGCTTTCGGGAGGAATTGGTTCCCTATCATCGGACTGCCAATAATATAATTTTTTTAATGAGAATCAAAACAAACTTATGGAATAGAATTATATCATTAACAAAGACATATAGTCAAAATCCAGCCCATTTCCTGTCAATTTTGTTTATATTTATGTTGTCTGTAACAAATATACCTCCAATCTCTGTATACCAGCAATATCCTATTCTTAGAGTTCAATTCTAACTATGTTCGTCATATTTGCTTGTTCGCATGTATGAAAGTACATACTTACCACACCATATATTCACTTATTAAATCAGTAGTATATACTAATGTTTTGCATGCTCCAATTGTTTACTATCTATTAGTGGATTCTCACATGGAAAATTAAAATTATAGTCAAAAGTCCTTTTTGGCATGTGTTTGGAATCAGTGAGATAGCAAGGAGTTCATCTATTAGATTGGTGAGTTATGGACTGAGAGATTATAATTAAGCCATTAATAAACAAAAAAAAAATATGCTAACTCCCTAAGAAGAAATCCAACCTAGTTCTCATCCATATGCCTTGGTTTCAAATGAAGACAACTAAACTCTCAAAATTCTTTCCACCTCACACTAAAATTCACTTGGCCATGAACCAATCACAAGAATATGAAAACGCTGCCTCCCGATCAAAACTCCTACTCCCTTACAATAATTCCCTTCAACCAAGGAACCTTAATGCAACTCCCTTTTCATAATTCCCTTTAATCAAAGACACCTTGAAGAAAATCTGAATTTATTTATATAAATGTTTGGATGATCCCCTCCATGAACTCAACTGTATATATACTATTATTTTTCTAGCCCTGGTTATAGGCCTCAACCTACCTACATATATTAAAATATTCTAAGTACTGCAATTTTGCAACTATATTATTTTACTAATGGACCACAAACTTGTGCATTATATTTTCGGAGAACACAAAAGGAAGAAAGACAGCATCTAATCTAGCCATGAGACTACCTCTTCCATCCAAGATGCGGAGTGATTTGTATGCCGTTCTGTTTCATTCAGTTGTTCAACAATGAGTCCTATAGTAGGCCTTTTATTTTTATCAGTCTCTATGCACTTCCACGCTATCTCAATGCATTTCTTCACTTGTAGGATTAATAATGTATACCGTCGTCCAATTACTTGTAGCCTTTCCCTCCATTTATTACATACCTTGAAATTGAAACATATATATTATGTGTACATGACGAATGACATAGTATTTTCTGAATGGAACCTAGTAACATGGATTCGAACAGTCAACTTTTTTCTTACATGTTCAATAAATTCGTCTTGTTCCATATCAGAGACGAGGGAGTAGCCTGCAGATCCCATTATTATCTTTATAATTATAACACCCAAACTAAAAATGTCAAACTCCTTCGAGATTATTTGTTTTGTTTATATATTCGGCGGCAAGTATCCACTGCAAGATATTATAATTAGTACTACATATGTGTAATGATATCAAATTGATCACGAAAGAAAAACATATCGATGTGTCATACATACCATGTCCCTACAGCACTGGCTGTTACTTTGGTAGTATTTCCTTCACCTAAGAGCCTAGATAATCCGAAATCAGCTATTTTTGGCACCATATTATTGTCTAGCAGTATATTGTGGGGTTTCAAGTCCAAATGGTAGATAGGCGTTGTCCCCATATGAAGGTATTTTAAGCCTTCGCAAATTCCTTTAATGATTCTGTACCTTTTATTCCAACTAAACCCGTGATCTGCATCTGTAAAATAAAACATAGATTACTCCACAAATTGCATTATGATTATTAATTCTTCATGATAAAAAATACACTTGATTTAAAAAGGTCATCAAACCCTGTAGATAATTGTGAAGGCTTCCATTCTGCATATACTCGAAGCAAAGCGCCCTATGCACCTTTACAGCCCAAACTTGTTTCCCCTTATAGTCACCGAGTACATCTTCTGTTTCATTACAGTAGCCCAGTAACTGAACAATATTTTCATGCCTGAGCTTGGCAAGGTTGTTAAACTCTTTGTCAAAATCATTATCATTAACTCCTGGGATGAAATTGAGGATCTTCACCGCAATTACTTGATCTTTATCCTCTCCCTAGTGAACATAACTTATTAAGACATGATTCCTTTTTTTATATACTGGTAATAACATTTGAAAACGGATGTTGAAATATACAAATTTGTCAGATAATAACAAGTATTTTGCAAGCCATGCGCTGCTCTCAGATAGACATACCTTATAGACCACCCCAAAGGCACCACTGCCTACTATTCGCTCATCAGAGAAGCTATCTGTAATTTCCGTCAGTAATTCGTATGGCATATACGCCGGCTCTACCTTATCCATGCTATCTCATATTGTGGGACGAGATTCCTTCTGCACATGTACAGTTATGTTAATAGAGATTGTAACTGCCACCATTGCACATGTACAGTTATACGTACTGCCTTTACTAAGACCAGTTATGCACATTTACACCACACCAGAAGTTTTGGATGATATCCACTACGCCCAGAGCCACCTCTAATTTTAGGTTGCTAGAAATCCACGATTTGTAGAGATGGCCCGCAATAACAACAGCTCCCACTAAAATTGATTTTAGAGGCTGCTAGCATCAGCAGTCACCTCTACCATTTGTTTTCCTAGAAATCATCAAAAAATAATAAATCGGTTTTTTAGCAAAAAAAAAAAAAAAAAAATCTGAGAGGCCCCATGAGGCAGACGTGCAAGCTGTCACGAAAATTTCATCTGAAACATAGCTGCTTCACACAAGAAGGAAAAACTTGCAAAACATTGAGAACAACATAACTAGAAAACATGCGCAGTGTGATATGTGTTTATGAAGTTTCGCAAAGAGAGAGAGAGGGGGAGAGATGTGTTAAATCTCGAAGCTGCAGTGCCACAGGATTGATAATTATACAAGTAGTTGATTTAAACGGAGGCTATTTGATGTAAAAGGGAAGACATATACTTTAGAGCCGCCCTTTTCCTTTGAGACGGCTCTTCCCTTTTCCAACCCCTTTTTTTTTTCTTTCTAATCAAAATAACTGATACAAGAAAACAAATTAAGAACGGGCCTGACTACTTTTGAATGTTTAAAATGATCAACATGAAGGACTTAACTATTTCTAACATGGTTAATAAAGACAAAATATAACAGTACTCCTTACTGATGTCTACAACAGAATAAGCCTCTTTTGAAACCATTGGTATTCAAGAACCTTATGGAAGAACAACCAGCATGTGAACAAACTAAAAGCATAAGTAGATGCTCGATGGGACCATGCACAGTTTGCGGTATGCGGATGGGTTAGATCTGTTGTGTAGTCAACGCAGCACTGCGTTGATAGAAATGCCAGAAAGTTTGTGAAAAGATTTCAGATTTAAACAGCGGGATCAAAATCACTAACCTGGCCAAAATCAATCTTGCAGATGGTTACTATGATTTGAAGAGATCTGCCGGTGTGAAAGGATCGAGGAGAAGAGACGAGTGGAGAGAACCAGTGAGGTATAGGTTATGCTTATCAAGTTGTCTGAGCATCGCTTTAACCACATTTGAGTTCTTGAATGCAATAATTGCGGTGCATGTGCTGCTTCCAGCAACCCGAGGCAGAGCCAACAACCAGATACAACAAGATTCTTTATTCCTAAAAAAAAATAGCTTAAGAGCAAGTATAATAGGATGCTGTAAGGCTATCCGTACTTGTCATACTCTAAATCCATTCTCTAAAAGAAATATTCCGTCCTGGTCATCGAGATTCTCTACTCTATATCACTTTCTCCCGCACTCATCTATCATCTATATATCAACTACCTCTAGTGGGACCGACACGTCATACTCCATTTCTATTTTTATCCCCACCCACCCAGTCTCTTTCTCCTCTGTCCTCTCTCTCTTCTATCCATCTCGAGCGCCGCCAGTTCCTTTTGTTGGGAACAACTCCATCGGGCACCAGACCAGCTTCACGATGCGCCTCGCCCGCGCGCTCTCCTCTCCTCCGCCCCCGGCAACAGCGCCGCCTTCTCCCCGCTCTCCCTCCACGTGGCGCTCAGCCTTCGCGCTGCCGGCGCCACGTGTGGCCAGCCCACCGCCACCCTAGGAGGAGGAGGTGACGCGGCCAAGTGCCTCCACGCGCTCGCTGAGCAGGTGCTGCAGCTTGTGCTCGCCGACGGGTTTGTTGGTGGCCTGCGCATCGCCTTCACCGACGGTGTCTTCGTTGACGTGTCGCTCAAGCTCGTCCGTCGCGCGCCGGGCGCCGTTGACGCGTCACCGCGGTGGAGGAGGCTGTGCGATGGCGGACTGCTCCTGCGCCGACGCAGCGCCCGTCGTTGTGTCGGTCGTGGCGGGTCTTGTGGCGCGGCCCCGCTCCATCGGCGAGCTTCGCCCGTGGTGGCTATGCGAGGAGTTGACCGCCCACCCACCCGCAAATTAAGTTTCATTCTAGAGTTTCGTAGCATTTAATTTCATGACTCATAGATTGTTGGTAGCGTGTCGAGAGAGTTTCATCTAGATGACACTTATTTCTTCTCTCTCCTATTAAATACATTGCCATGTAACCAAAAGTGTCTATGTGGCAGCCTATTTAATGCAAATGAAACTCAGATGAAATTACCACTGAGATTGGCCTTAGAGGCACCGTGTTAATTCTAAAGCAGATATGATAAAAAAAAGATAAATTTTAGATATTTTTCATAATAATTAGAAACACATATGATCTTTATTTTTAATAGACTTAAATCACATATTACTGAAGGTACGATGCTAGACCAAATTCAAACTCACCTCACAGAGGCAAATGAAAGCAGCCTGTGGTGTTTGGCTGGCACATCAGCCTTCCACGAGCTCCTCCTTAGGTCGAGCCGACCCTTGAGAATGATTGGATGTGGGCTAGCTGTGGTCGTGTTGTGTCCCTTAGGTTGGCACGCCTTTTTGTTGTCTTATGTGTGTCAATGTGTTTGAGAGGCACTTGTTTGAGCCTCTCCTTTTTTATATCACAAGATTCTCCTGCTTTGTTCGGAAAAAAAAAGTTCAGTCAAGCAACTATTATATATAATGCTAGACTATTAAATATTAAATATATAATGGATTCTCTGAGCCAGAATGCGACGGTGCTGCGAGTTTGGCGAGGGCGGCGGCTAGGGCACCGTGGGGGCGGTGCTTGGCGGCATGGGGGGCGGCGACAGGGGCAGAGGGAGGCAGCATGTGCGGCTAGGGTTATGGGCGGGAGCACGGGACCGAGAGAGCATAGGAATAGAGAGCCTTTGCTCTTTCTATTACTTTAGTTGACTCAATTAAAATCCCCTAGTATTTATAGTTTTTATGAGACTTGACTTCTAAGCAAACTAGGAGATCGTTATTGAATCGGATTCTCCTTAACAAATTCAACTTCCTAACTTAACAGACTTATTTCCTAAACCGACGAGGACTCCATATGGTAGATCATGACAGTGGTGGGCTGTCGGTGGTGGTGGCTTGGCCGGGGGCGCTCTCGTCCTCCCTCTATGCATGCGCCTAGGGCAGGCCGTGGGGCCCTACGTGTGCGGTGGTGGCGCCTCCTCCTTGGGCCCCAATTGGCATGTTGTATCCTCCGGGAAGTACGGCCCGTGTTGGGGCGTATGACAAGTACCCTTCTCTACTTCGGCGCATCCTCGTGCGAATTGCGACCCACTTCGTCGAAGCCTTTGGGTGATTGGGGCAGCTTCTGGGTGGAACCGCCGGGATGTAGCCGGTCATGTGGCCACCAATGGAATCATCGGTAGTTGTGTTGTCGTGTGTTGCAAACTCGAAGCAGTATTGGAGGGTTGCCGATGTAGCCGAAGGTGTACTAGATGTTGTCGTACGAAGTCTCCAGCTGGAGCCTCGCCCTTTGCTCCTGCGAGTAGAGCTCGTGGTAGTTGGCACCCTGCGTCGGAAAACATGGCGAAGCATCTCCCTAGGTGGTGCGATGAAGTTCCACATGTGGTCGTCTTTGTCGGGAACGAGGCAGAAGGATAGTCGGCGCCAGATCGCGGAAGGCATGTGTGCTGGTGGTGATGTCATCAAATCCAGCATGGAGCCAAACATGAAGGCTCCCAAAGTCAAACGCGCACGAGAGAGGCGATTTACATCGGAATTTGGGAGGAATCCGATGTTGGTGTTGTCGACACGACCAAGCGGCCCGTCCACGGATATCAACGAAGGTGACCGTCATCGCTGATATTGGTTGTCGCGGTGGCATCGGTGTCACAATAGGGCGTGTGATGGCATCCCATGGTGCTACCCTCGGTGGCTGTGGTAGATGGGCACCCAATGCCAACAACTCCACGTTGTTGGGACCTTCACGTCGTAGGACTGCAGGGAGATCAGGGGAGCCATACCGACGCATATGGGAGGTAGAGGTACCCATCGAAGAACGTAAATCCTCCATCCTTAGACCATGCTCATGTGCCCCGACCTACCGTTATGGTCCGCGCCACTATCGCGGCTTCGTCGTTCTCCTCAATGTCTTGGCGTATGTTGGTGAATACAATGTTACCGAGGTCGCCGGTGTAGTCCAAAGCCTTTGAGAGTTGGGCTCTTTGCGCCCGATTCATCATCCCATGTGTTGGTGGTGTGGGTGTAGTCGTCTCGCCTAGCGCCATTGGAGAGGGCGCCGGAAGGGCCAACACCACCGTAGGCGACCGTCGGAGTGAGGTAGCCGTGATGGTACGTAGACTGTTGACACCTAGAATGAATGGATGCATGGAGGGTGTTATTTTATATGAAGAACACGTGTCAAAAGATGTCCTAAACATAGTCACGAAGGAATGAAAAGCATGAAAATCAAAGAAATCAACAAAGAGGCATGCAATGGAAAACAACACAGCGCCGGACGATGGCATTGCATGGAGCAGCGTCTGGCGCCAGCGCTGGCAGCGTCGGGCGCCGCATCGCATGCGTGGCCCGGATGCGTGGCTCTAAAGGCTCGCGTCCGCCAGCGGCGCCGGTGCGCGCGCCCGGCGCATGCATGCGTGGCGTCGCCGCACCCGCCGCCAAAAATAGCTTTCTAGGCCGTGTCCGGCGTGCTTTGGCGTCGTCGCCCCTATTTCGGGCGTCCGCGATGTTCGCGCGATCGCGCCCGAGATTTTTCCTAATTCCAAACCGATTTTATTTCGGGTTGGTTTTGGAGAGTCGATGTTTGGAAACGTTTTGGGCGATTTCCTAAAAGGATAAGACCACCCTCATCTATATAATAAGAGGTTCATGGCGATTTGATCCCATCTACATCCAATCGACAATCAATCTACCCCCTGTCTTGTTTGTAGGTCACCTTCTTCCTTCAACCCTCTATCCTGGCGTTCGGGTGGCGAACTCCACGTTCTTCGTCGACGTCCTAGGCGGCTGTTGACATTTCTTAGCGTATGCGGAAGAATCGCAAGCGCCACGGAATTATCGTTATAGCATTTCACCGAAGTATTCAGGGTATCGTATTTCCACGAGGGAACGGTTGTGTGACTTCTCTCTCGAATAGAGTCACCCTAGGATAACTATGCGTGGTGAGAGGTATCTTTATGGGCTCAAACTCTCTAGCGGGGATCACTTGGCTATTATGTCATCACCGGGCACCGCCCACGCCCAAAGGGACGGTGTCCGGCAATTGCACCTGCGCCACACCCGAGCGTGGGGGATTACAAGGGACGGACAAGGTCTGTCACAACCCAACCCGCCTACCCCCTCAACCGTGGGATGCGCCACAAAAGATAGAAAACCCTTAGTCTAGACACCACGTCTACACTAGTGGTTATTACTCTAGTGTGTTAACAAGGCTTACCCGCCCCGGGGTCCTTCTACGAGCACCGCCCGAAGGAACGACTATCAATCCCGCAAGTCTATAACAGCTAGATAATATGCTTAAGAGTAATAAGCCGAAGAGGGACACAACCATTCTTACCCAAAATGATTAGAAGGTTGTAGAGGTACAAAGCGTGGTGGGTGCCGACAAGTCCGGCACTCCGACCACCCGAGATCCGCGATGCACCGGGGGTACACAGGGACTCCATGGAGAAGAGGCCAAGCCCTCTTCTAGCCTTCCCTCTCTCACTCTCCATTAGAACTAAGAAGGAGGAAGAAGAATAAGAGTGGAGCTTCCCTTCTCTACATTGTGGCCCTCCTTGTGTTGTATGTGGAATTGGTGTTTTTGAAGGAGGGGGAGAGGCCACCTACTTATAGCTTGGAGAGAGGGGGGTCTTTGGAAATGTGCCACCTCCCTCCATTATGGCCAAACCGACCAGGAATAGGCGGTTCCTAGGTTCATTGCACCTGGTCCATGCCACCACCGACGTTCCCTGGATGAATGCAACCGCCACGAGAAAGGTGGGCCCGTTTGGCAGCCACAGGGGTGCGGGCGCACCCCAAGGTGCGGGCGCACCCAAACCTGGGCCGATTGGGCTCAAATTTTGTGGAGCGTCCGTTTCGTCGTTAGCCGTTCGTTTGGGCGGGTCGTGCACTGAAAATGGAGTCCGTATGAAGAAGTTATGCCCCAAATACTAAACCCATATCATGTGGCCCAATGTCATTTCATGTTGGATTTGGGTTTCCACTTCTTGGGCTTATGTATAGATGTTGATATTCATGTTTATGGGCATTTCTCCTCTCTTCTCCTTGCTTTGCTTATGTCCATTTAGGGCCTTGTTATTCTTTATTCGTTTTCCTTTGCTTTTGGCCCAAAATGTATATGTTTCCAATATTGTCCTGCAAAATAAGTGAAGTACCAAAACTTGTGGAAATAGTTAGCTCAAAGCCCTATTACTATTGTGTTTTGGTGGTTTTATACTAATGTTGACGGTATAAAATATGTAGTTAACGACCGTCAACAAACTCCCCCACACTTAGTCCTTTGCTCATCCTCGAGTAATGGCTAAGGACTAAGATGGGTCATCTCCTTGATATGTAACCTGCATACAAGTTATTCCAAGCTTCATCTGCACTTGTGAACTTTTTTGATGTGTCTACCACGTTTAATCTTGGGTAATTGAATTATGGAACAACATAGAATCAAATCCCCTTGCTTCAAATAAGTGCGAGGAACTTGGGTTTTCATTTGATTTTGTGTAAGTGCAATCAAGCTCTAAGTGGGTTTTGGCGTTGATGACCACCGAATTAGGGGACTAATAAGATTTACGAAGATGACATGCAGGGATTAAAATATGGAGTTGATGTACAGGTCCAAAGGTGCCAAATGAGCTTAATGGTGATGTTTCGGATCAAGGCTTTTAATTTATTTTATATTTTGAACCTTGAGTTTAGGAAATGCCGTACTATCAAGAGGGATCCTAGGATTCTCGGGTATCTGTGGACCAAGTGCTCTAAACATCCAATCGGACACAAACACAACTCCAAACCCGACCGGCCCAAAGCACTTTCACATGCTTTACACTCTTCTTTGTCGGGTTGGCGGCGGTGCAGCGTAATGGTGCGGCAATGCAGCGCCCTACAAAGCAGCCACAAGCGCAAATCTTGGCGAGTGCCACACTTAAATCCTACCGTTGGGACTGTGGGGTATAAATACCCATTCTACCCCTCCCACAACGGTTACCTGGCTCACTCATCTTCTTCCTCGCTGACGAGCGGCCGGCTCTCACCTTTTGCTCTCTCTCAACTCCATTGAAGTTGCTCAAGCTCCCCACTCAATCTCTCACTTCCCACCGGGGATTCTTGAGAGAAAAGGCAGCAAACTTCGATTGGAGACCGGATCTACTGCTTTCCCCACTCAAAAGAGCATTTGGTTCATGTTTGGCCGAAACCCTAGGGTGTTACTCTTGGAGCTTGCTCCTAGACGGCTAGGCGTCGCCCTTGAGCTTGCCCCCTTCGTGTGGCAGCCTTGGGAGGTTTGTAACCTCGATCTACAAAGAATATATTACCCCACATCTCTAGGGTTAACTCCCTAGACTTGTGATCGAGGGAAAAGGCAAGCCGGTGGGCAAGCCAAGCCTTGTGTGGCAACCTCAACAACGTGGACGTAGCCCAGCCTGTGTGGCGTGGTGAACCCGGGTCAAATCTCTGTGTCACCTTGTCCCCTTTACATTTGTTGCATATTTGTCTTGTGAGAGAGGGCTTCGACCCGATCTATCTTGTTGCAACATTTCTGTTGCATCTGGTTAGTCTTCTGTGAAGTACTTGTATGCAGGAACAAAGGAGAGTCACCGGCCAGCGTAACACTGACTCACGATTCACCTCGAGGTCACCACGTGAAGTGACTCGCTGGCGTGACCAAGACGAGGGGGGGATGGCCGTGCCCGCCCTGGCCGAGAGAAGTCCATTCTCTCTCTCGTCTCGTCAGCCGGCTTCGCAGCGGCGGTGCAGCGCATCCCGTATCTTGGCGGTGTGTTCAAGTTTTAACGTGTCGATTTTTTAGGGGTTAAGCCTATTCACCCCCCCTCTAGGCTTCCATCGGATCCTACAAGTGGTATCGAGAGCGAGGATACTTCATATACGCTTCACCGCGTGAAGTATGGAAACGTCGGAGGGATCCAACAGAGGCGACAAGTCCACCGTCCCCGTGGAGGAGGAGGTGGAGGCCAGCGAAGAAGCGAGCTCTCTCTTGGTACGGCTAGCGATGGCACCATCAAGGGTGACGCTACCGACCATGAGAGAAAAGCCGCAAGGCAAGCAAGGCGAAATGCAAGAAGACAAGAGCAAGAAAGGAAGAAGCTTGAGGATCAAGCAAGCATGAAGCTTGCTGAGAAGCTTCAAAGAAAAGATCAAAGAAGATTAATTCGTGAGGCAAGAGCTGCTAGGAGGGCAGCAAGAGAAAAGAAAAGGCAAGAGGAAGAAGCGGAGTCAAGTGAGCTATCAAGTAGCTCCGAAGATGGAGATGATGACATCTCCTACAACAAGAAAGAGAAGAAGAACAAGGAAAAGAAGAAGGATGAGTGCAGCGTCAATAACAACAAGTTTCTTTGCCGTATCCTTCAACTATTCTTCTTATTTGACTAACCGCGATAAGAAGTCCTTCATCAATGTAGCCTTGCTCCTCAAATGATTCACTCGGATCACTCAATTTGTATGTGGTTTGTTCCTCACCAAAGGCTTAGATTCGCCTTCTTTTTCCCTACCAACTATATAAGGCCTTTTGTGGGATTTTGGGTAGGTAAAAAGAACGACATACTTGTATCATGTCATGTTGCCTTAGTCAAAAACGGACCACATGGAGAGACTAGTCATAGGCCTAGATCAAGATGTGCAAAGTGTGTGGAACATTTTTGTGTACTCGGTATCATGACTCTCTCTTTTGGTGGAATTTATTTGAAGGAGGTATGGGCTACCTTATTCTTTTCTTTTCTTGCTCTTTTTTTTTTGGACGATCTTGACTTCCTTTTTTTTTTTCTTGATGGACGAGATGTGGGCTCTACTCGCCCTCGGACACTTGTCCCTTTTTCATCTCTTTTCTTCTTTCTTTCTTTTTTTTTTTTGACATGACCCATACTTCTCCTTTGGTAACTGGGATTTTGGTGAGAGGTCATGATATAAATGAATGGAGTATATTTTTGGTGGATGAAAGGGTGCATGTTGTGCGCAACTCGGTGTAAGAGTCGGCATTTTATTTGTGGGTGTACATGAATCGTGATCTTGGGCATATGAAAAGAATCTCAACATAGGTCACAAACAATTTGACATAGGCTCACCATGAAAACAAGTAGCATATGACTATGGTTTATTTTTTTCATGAATGATCATCATGTCATATGGCTTTTGTGGGAAATGCATATCATTGAGGAGCATGCTTTTTGAGTTTTGAATTTTTGAAAACAAATCCCAAGTTCATATAAAAGAGCAAGGTTCTTATCATCCGGCTATATCGCATATTCCAATTACTTAGATAACATGGGGTCCCTATGCTAAGTGGTTCACAAGCTATAAGAATATTAGCGAGGAATAAAGAGTATGCACATTTTAACAAAGGATAGCATGGAGACGAAGCTTTTTCAAGAAGTTTTGTATTTTTGATTTGTTCAATTTTAAACTATAAAACTTTTGGAGGATGTGAGAGAGGGAGTTGCACAAACCACCGTTTGAAGAGGAAGGTGTTAATGGTAGTCGTTCGTTTCATCCTTCTCCATCGTGGAATTGCTCGGTGTTCGTGCATTTGTGTTGGGGAGATCTCGGATGGGTGTGCTTGTAAGCTTGAGAGATCTCTCCCACACTTATTCTTGTACTGTTTTATTTTAAACAAAGAAAACAAAACAACAACAAACACATGGCTCTATCGGCAAGAATACCATGGAGCCTTTATTATGATTATTTTTATTTTATTAGTATTATTATTATTATATATTTTTATTCACCTTAGCATCACTCAAGCAAGGCTAACATAAAGAAGCATTGAAAAACATAGCCTTGATCATCTCCAACATAAGATACCCCCATAGATCATGACAACAAAACTCTAAGTTCATTAACCTAGTTTTGACACCATGTCAAAGTTTTGATTAAAGGAGATCATTTTTAACCTAAGCACCACGCTTAATTTAAAAAGACCTATGGATGCATTACATGGGTCCATGTACACCCAAACTCAAAGCATATGCCATGGCATGGGAAGCATAAAGTTTTATTTTCATGGAGACAAAAATGAGTGAAGGGTTGGTGAACGTTACCTTTGCATACCTAAGTATAAATACCGTCGGCATTTATGAATGAAGCATTGAAGTTGTTGCTGCTTTGTTTGCTTGATGGCTCAGGCCAGGTGCATCTCAAGGTTAGGCCACACACACATGGCGTGTGTGCGGGCCATGGGCCTTGATGGTAGCAGCAAAGAATGAGAGGTGAGCCCTTCTTGCTTGTTACGTCAAGGAAGGGTGGAGTCGAGGGCGGCACTTTAATATGTTTCTTGACCATGTGGGGCCAACCTGCTCCTCTCTCTCTTCTTTTTTTTTATATATATTCTATATTTTTTTTTTTTTTCTTTTCATCGACACTCTCTTCTATATTTTTTCATTCCTTTTTTTTTTTTTTCCTCTCTTTTTTTATCTCTTTTTTTTTAATCTTTTTTTTTTGAGCAAGGCGGTAATGACATAATCTTTTATTCACCCTCTTTTTTTTGTATGATCCCTTGGTGGATGGAGCTTGGGATTGTCACCATCTTCCCCCATACTTAAACTTTTGTGTAAAAGTCAAGTGTGCAAGGTCCGGGTCTCCTCTTGAGCATGTTCCATCACCCATGAACATCATAGCTTTTTTTTTTTTATGTAGCCCTCATGTTCGAAGCGCCGTGATGCATGCCTCTTTGTTCTTCTTAATCGATCTCCACAGGAAATGGTTAGCGATAAGAATACCCGAAGGTGCATACTAACTTGATAACATGTTCTTGCTTTTATTAATAAGAATAGAGAAAGACTTTTTGTGCTTTTTTTTATGATAGTCCGGGGTATCTCCCCGGCGGTGCTTTTTTATGGTCGTAAAAGCTTGACCGTGGGAAAACATCCTCGCGGTGATGGTGGTGAAGTTCCCGGTTTCACCACTAAGAATTTAGCATTATGCTCAAGCCGCAAGGTTAGCGTCATAATGCTACTACGAGATTTGCAATCATTTTCTTAAAAGTTTTGCAAAGATAACCAAGAGATGGTTGTGATCTTCGTGGAAGCACTCAGCTAGAAGCAAAACTAACTCAAGAAGACCCAAAGGTAAGCATGTAAGAAGTCTCAAGTGACAACTTGTTATGCTCAACAACATAATTACGCTTGGTCTCAAGAGTTGTCGCTTTATGCATGTCCATGGCACATGAGGGTTTATCCTCAAAAGATGTGACATGAAGGACGAACATTGAATCTTGACCATTGTCAAGAACAATGTTTTATCGGCCAGAGGGACATGACTTTTGTTCGAGTGAGGGCGACAGGTGTTTCGTTTCACTAAGATGCAGAAGCAACTTGGGTGAAGCAAATAGAGTTATGAATTCGCCTCCTCGAACGGGTTTTGGTTGGGAAGATGCTTCGCTTTTTGGGACATCTAGGTGAGAGCCGGAAGCAATCTTTCCCAACTTCTCATCACGGCTCCCCTCTATAGGTTTTTTTTATGAATTTTTTTTTGAGAGGGTAGTTTATGAGAAGATTGAAATCAAGGATGACGAGGTTCCGTCATCATCCTTGAATTCAATCGCAAACTCCGGCGCGAAGCATTCCTTCCTTCGATGTTCGTGGTTCGGGAGAGGGCTCAACGGTCGGTTCCAATGGCGGTACGGGAATGGCTCGACCGATGAGGGGTCCTCAATGCTTGACATGTCCTTAATGTGGAGGGGAATAGGTTCTACAACGGGAGAAGCAAACTTCTCTAGGATGTGTTCAAGGGTTTTCCTATGTTCCGTTGTAGGTTGACGTGCAAAGCGACCCTCCAACGGTCACGTCAAGGCATAGGGCAGCATCTATGTCAAGACCGAACAAAAGATATGCAAAAGCACATTATCGGTAATCGACAAGTCTAGGCCAACATGTATAAACATTATAAACCTGGCCTAGGCTGCACCTATGGACTCCTTCTCATCCTATTTGATATCGAGGATTGTCCTTGGTAGGCATTGATGGGAAAGAATGCTAGACAAAAATTGTCTTTGAGTTCTTCTCAAATCCCCATTCAAACTTCCTACGACAATAGTGTACTATTGTTTTACTTTCCCTATGAGGGAGAGCGTAAAACAAATTCCACACGTGAATTTCTTGGATCATGCCGGGAATGCCGAGGCATGATCATAATTCCTCGAAATCTCGTAGGTGGCAACAAAGATTTTCAAAATGGTCACGAGAGATGGAGTGCCCAAACCAAAAGTTTTTTAAATTAGGGTGGAGTTCATGGCCGAAAGAAAATTTTGATTTTGAAAAAGATTTTGGCCCTATGAACTCCCCCTTCGTGAGAAGCGAGAAAAGATTTTGAATAAGTGTAGGCTTCATTTTGAAAAAGAAAAGTAAATAACTATTTTTAATTTTTTTTGGATACAACACACGGGTGCTCTAGGCTCAAAGAGATTTACGACTACCGTTCCCAAGAACGGCGCCCGAAATGCTTGTTGACGTTTCTTAACGTTATGCGTAAGAATCCGCAAGCGCCGCGGAATTGTCGTTATAGCATTTCACCGGAAGTATTTAGGGTATCGTATTTCCACGAGGAACGGTTGTGTGACTTCTCTGCGAATAGAGTCACCCTAGGATAACTATGCGTGGTGAGGTATCTTTATGGGCTCAAACTCTCTAGCAGGGATCACTTGGCTATTATGTCATCACTTCGGGCACCGCCCACGCCCAAAGGGACAGTGTCCGGCAATTGCACTGCGCCACACCCGAACGTGGGGATTACAAGGGACGGACAAGGCTGTCACAACCCAGCCGCCTACCCCCTCAACCGTGGGATGCGCCACAAAAGATAGAAAACTCTTAGTCTAGACACCACGTCTACACTAGTGGTTATTACTCTAGTGTGTTAACAAGGCTTACCCGTCCCCCGGGTCCTTCTACCGAGCACCGCC
Source organism: Hyparrhenia diplandra (assembly GCA_015847255.1). Taxonomy (NCBI): domain Eukaryota; kingdom Viridiplantae; phylum Streptophyta; class Magnoliopsida; order Poales; family Poaceae; genus Hyparrhenia; species Hyparrhenia diplandra. The sequence continues at coordinate 684,426 of JADLZK010003469.1, forward strand.
CGAAGGAATGACTATCAATCCCGCAAGTCTATAACAGCTAGATAATATGCTTAAGAATAATAAGCCGAAAGAGGGACACAACCATTCTTACCCAAAATGATTAGAAGGTTGTAGAGGTACAAGCGTGGTGGGTGCTGACAAGTCCGGCACTCCGACCACCCGAGATCTGCGATGCAAGGGGTACACGGGACTCCATGGAGAAGAGGCCAAGCCCTCTTCTAGCCTTCCCTCTCTCACTCTCCATTAGAACTAAGAAGGAGGAAGAAGAATAAGAGTGGAGCTTCCTCTCTTCTCTACATTGTGGCCCTCCTTGTGTTGTATGTGGAATTGGTGTTTTTTGAAGGAGGAGGAGAGGCCACCTACTTATAGCTTGGAGAGAGGGGGGTCTTTGGAAATGTGCCGTCTCCCTCCATTATGGCCAAACCGACCAGGAATAGGCGGTTCCTAGGTTCATTGCACCTGGTCCATGCCACCACCGACGTTCCACTGGATGAATGCAACCGCCCACGAGAAAGGTGGGCCCGTTTGGCAGCCGCAGGGGTGCGGGCGCACCCAAACCTGGGCCGATTGGGCTCAAATTTTGTGAGCGCGTCCGTTTCGTCGTTAGCTTCGTTTCGGCAGGTCGTGCACTGAAAACGGAGTCCGTATGAAGAAGTTATGCCCCAAATACTAAACCCATGTCATGTGGCCCAATGTCATTTCATGTTGGATTTGGGTTTCCACTTCTTGGGCTTATGTATAGATGTTGATATTCATGTTTATAGGCATTTCTCCTCTCTTCTCCTTGCTTTGCTTATGTCCATTTAGGGCCTTGTTATTCTTTATTCGTTTTCCTTTGCTTTTGGCCCAAAATGTATATGTTTCCAATATTGTCCTGCAAAACAAGTGAAGTACCAAAACTTGTGGAAATAGTTAGCTCAAAGCCCTATTACTATTGTGTTTTGGTGGTTTTATACTAATGTTGACGGTATAAAATATGTAGTTAACGACTGTCAACAGCGGCCTTGATGGTTCTAGGGCACCTCGCGTGCGTCCTCCCCGGCGGGTCTTCCTGGGGTGCGTTCAGAGGGTCTTTTCAGCAGCCATCACCGAGCTTCACGCCGCCCTTACCGAACCCTAGATCGGTTTGGGTGACTACGCTGCGGTGTTCGCTGCTTTAAGGTTGATCGCAACCTTCGTGGGCGTCCAAGGCCCTCCCGGTGTGTCGGTGCGAAGCCCTAGTTTCACGTCAACAGAGACATTGTTCATGATGTTGTTGTGAGTTGTATCAAATAGACCCTTAATGTTTAAGTGGAGGGTACAAAGTGTTTGGTTCAAAATTATTGACTTGACTTGGTGAGCATGTGATGCCAGCACCGGCAACTTGCAACCATTTAAATTTAATTATGTTTTACCTGACAATGAGACGTACGATACAATACAGGATGGCTATCGTTCTTTGCTCATCGGATCACAGACCAATTCGCAGGATTGGTTTCTTCACGAAGGTCTGAGGCAGCTTCGATTGTTACTCGTCGGACAGCTGAGGATTAAGCAAAGCAAAGCTAGGTCTCAAACTAGGAACCTGCCTGTGTATGCCAACGGGCAAGCTTTCCTGCTCTAGCAAATCACTGCCAAGAGAACTTCGATCGACTCGGAAAACTTGGACTAACATATGAATCTTAAATTAAATTCCACTCCAATTCACTTCTGCACGCATGAGTTAAGGACAGATGGTGCTCCCATATAAGCATCGGGATATGGGCACTACTACAGAATTGTCCATCACTGCCGGGCTCCAACCCCCCCTCCTTTGCCGAAAACTGAACCGCAGAACCATAGCGGTAGTGATGTGGGGTTGAAACACTACCGGGTCAAAACACCGGCGGTGATGCGAGGAGAGACTGCGGTTTGATATCGAACCGCAGCGCGATCGTCACCGAACACTTGTTGGGTGTTCCACGACCCGGCGGCATTTTTGATCCAAGCAATGCGGGTTCGAAGTCGGCCCGGCGAGTTGATATTGGGAGCACCGTCGAGCTTTAACGAACCGACGTAACTGTGGGGATAACACTATCGGGTTAGACGGAGCCGACGGTGTATCGAAGAGCTAACAATGGCGGCTTACTTTGAACCACGTCGGTGAACTTTACGTGAATATCGTCGGGCTGATCTCAACCCGGCGGCGTTATTAGAGTGGAGACTATCGGTTGGTTAATGCAGCCCGCCGGTGATGTTTCGTCGCCTATGACGGTTAGTAATTCAAACCGATAGTGTTTGGTATAGTTACACTACGGGTTTGTTGCTCATTCACTATCGGGCCCATGCCACCCGGCGTTTTTGTTTTAAAATTTTGAATTTATTCGTGGAATTCAGCTCTTTTAAATCCGAAAAATCATCATACATTAATATCGTCAAAACATTACAGGATTTAATGGTTACATACAACAAAATCCACCTAATGTTCTAGAAACTAAGCCTACATGAACTTCTAAAATAAAAACACCAATGACCGAGTCATAGACATAAATAAAAGCATGACATCTTTTCAAAACCAATTAAGTAGCAATTCTCGCAATCTTTATAAGTATGTGGGGTGGCTTCTCTTCAATCTCAGGGCCGGCTAGTTTGCACCATTGTAGGCGACCACGGCTTCACCTTCGGTGTTGTATTTTTCTGTAACAATTATTAGCGTAGCCTTGGACTTGAGCATAGCAATCTTTTTCCCAGGTTAGATAGATCCCCGGCACGCGACCAACAAACACTACGTACCACGCCATGCTTGTCTATACATGTCACCAAAATAGGATGATAGTGCTATGTTATTCATAAAAGTTGTACAAGAAGCACAGACATATATTTAAAATATCCAAACCGGATTTGAACAACATTAACTCATGAATTTCAATCACAATTCGAGCACGGGTTGCGTGGCCGAGACAGGCATTTCAACGAACACCTCAAGGGCGTGGACCGACGCACTCACCAAGCTTTTCGTGCGCCTCGTGCGCTCCTATCTTGTCTTGGAGGATTTGAGGAGGACAAGGTCGCGGACGGTACGGGGGTCGGGCGGTGAAGAGGAAGACGGCGTGAGGCTGCGGACGGACAGAGAGGTGTGGTGGCGGTCCTCCGTCGGCATGGAGGAAGACCAAGCGGGCGACGCAAGGCTAGGACAGCGCTTAATTAGTTCTCATTCTCATAGGTAAAACTCGCACACCTAAAGGGATAATTAGTTCTCACCGTGGAAGGGGCCGAAGGGCGAGGATGCCGGGCCGGCGTTGGGGACGTCGGAGTGGAGGAGCGCTGGCGTGGGAGAACACCGTCAAGCCTCGATTCACTGGAGCGGAACGACCGGGATGCGCGAACGGACGGCCCGGGGCGGCGAGGGGACGAATTTAACGGCGACGTTGGAGTTGGTGGTGCACCGTCGGGCGAATCCGGTGCTCTTTGGCTACCGGGTGGGGGAACGAGAATGGCGCGGTGTTCAAATGGCTTGCCAAAATTTCAAGACCGAGCCACTCACCTATATATATAGGCAAGGCTGGTTTGGGCGCGGTGGGAAACGAAATGGCGGGAGGTTCGAGATAGATTTGGAAAATTTCACCCCAATCTTATTTTTGCCGGTTATTACACGCAAACCGGCAAAGTGAAATAGAAATCTTTGCCACTTCATGGATGATTATGTACCTTTGTGAAGGATGTGTAATCCTCCATGATGGAAATGGCTTGAATTTTTTCTAGTCATGTACACCCAAAATATGACCCCACACAAGTTCTTAGGTTTTTCGGATAAATATTTTAATTACTATGATTTTCTTCTACCTAAGGCGGCGACAAGAAGGCTAATTAAACCATGAAAACACAAGAATATGTCTTGGACCTCCACGGTGATTTGCCTCCTAGGGCACATGAGACCCCCGTGGAAAAGTCTAGCAAAGATTCTGTCTCTTTTTCGTAGGTGCGCTTGAGTTCAAACTATAATTACAAGGTGGCGTCGCGTAGAAATTTAAATAAACCTGGGTCGGAAAAATCTCAAACTTCATGGGTGCTTCCCAATTTGTATGTGAAAGGCTCGAGAAAAAGTTTGAGACCACTACAACACCGGCAAAAACATATGAACCACATGGAGCAATGAAAAACTACTTTGTATAGTCCCGGGTTCGATGATAGAGATCATGTGCCTCAGTAAAGGATGTGTAATCCTCCTTGGTGGAAATGGCAAGAATTTTTTTCCCATCCATGTACACCCAAAATATGCCCCACACAAGATCTTAGGTTTTTCTGATAAATATTTTAATTACTATGATTTTCTTGAAGCTAAACTGGTGACAAGAAGGCTAATTAAACCATGGAAACACAAGAATATGTCTTGGACCTCCACGGTGAGTTCTTTGCCTAGGGCACATGAGATCCCCGTGGAAAAGTCTAGCAACATTCCGGCTCTTTTAGGTAGGGTACGCTCAGTTCAAACTATAATTACAAGGTGGCGTCGCTGAGAAATTCAAATAAATGGGAAAAGTACCAAACCAACTCCAAAAAATCTCAAACTTCGTGGGTGCTTCCCAATTTGCATGTGAAAGGCTCGAGAAAAAGTTTGAGACCACTACAACAACCGGCAAACATATGAACCATATGGAGCACAAGAACTACACTGTATAGTCCTGGTTCGATGGTAGGGATCATGTGCCTCTGTGAAGGATGTGTAATCGTCTTTGGTGAAAATGGCTTGAATTTTTTTTTCCAAGCCATGTACACCCAAAATAAGACCCCACACAAGTTCTTAGGGTTTTTCGATAAATATTTTAATTACTATGATTTTCTTCGAGCTAACCTGGCGATAAGAAGGCTAATTAAACCATGGAAACACAAGAATATGTCTTGGACCTCCACGGTGAGTTGCCTCCTAGGGCACATGAGACCTTGTGGAAAAGTCTAGCAAAGATTCCGGCTCTTTTTAGGTAGGGTACGCTCGGTTCAAACTATAATTACAAGGTGGCGTCGCGTAGAAATTCAAATAAACTAGGAAAAGTACCAAACCAATTCGAAAAATCTCAAACTTCGTGGGTGCTTCCCAATTTGCATGTGAAAGGCTCGAGAAAAAGTTTGAGACCACCATAACACAAGCAAACATATGAACCACATGGAGCACAAGAACTACAATCGTATAGTCCCGGGTTCGATGGTAGGGATCATGTGCCTCTGTGAAGGATGTGTAATCCTCCTTGGTGGAAATGGCTTGAATTTTTTCCCAGCCATGTTGTGACAGAACCTCCTAATTACTGGGCCCATTTTGCACCCGTCATTGTCCCAAAGACCTCGGCAATTTGTGCAAATGCACCCAATAACTTAAGAACTGTCGGTGTCATCGGAAACTCCGATTACACCTCACACCGAGATCAACAAAGGAGTAGCTACAACATTACAACATTTGTTACAAAAATATAGATCAGAGTGCGGAAGAAAAATAACATAAACTTTTATAAAATGTGAGTAGGTTACATTTGAGTAAACTTAACTTTATTGCGGAAGTAGAACAAAACTATAGAAGATAACTAGATCATGTCGAGCCCACCGACATAACCCCGGTTAGTAGCACGAGTCAATACCGCAACAAGGGTCAAAAGAACCCCGAGTACGGGAGTACTCAACAAGACTTAACCGACTAAAGAAAATAGGAGAAGACTCGGGAATGCGAGGCTATAGGAATCGGGGGTAAGATCAAGGACTCTTTTTGCATAAAAGCTTACTAAGAGTAGATCCTTACTTTCAAAGTTTTATTTCAACTTTAGTAAATCCTCTCTTCTAAGTGATCATATACTAAGGCAATCACTTTCCATCCAAACCATCATTTTAACCAACTCCAATGTTCCATAACTTAACTACGATGGAGGTGCGAGGATCAAGTCTCCTTTTATCGTGGAGCAACGACGATTCGAATCACTTGTAACCCAGCTGGGGATACCTCACCACACGATATATGTAGCACCCAAGCTTGCATATATCAACCATCTCCCGATTCGTTCAAAAACGGGACCGCGCCCCACGCCACCCGAGAATACGATACACGCCCAACACGGGACTTTAACCCACCGAGGGTATCTTGTACTCCCGCCATCTCTCCACTCCCGGTCTTGGCGGTTATGCGTCCCCCGATTTGACACACCCCGAGATCGGGCTTACCCAAAGTATGTGGCGGTATGCAAAGTTCATGATCCAAGGGCCAACCAACGAACGATTGATTAACCGACACGATCGGAAACACTACAAAGAGACTCCCTTCTCAATGCAAGTTACCCGACCGGTCTCAAATTAACTTATCTTCCATACTATATTGTGAATCATCATTGAAGAACTTATAAAACATTTTAAAAGCATCCTAACTTTAAGCAAGGCTTAACATCTATGCATTTTCAATAAAACAAAGGTTATCAAGGATGATAATTCAATAACAAGGTAGGTCATGCGGCAATTAGGTTTTCACTCAACTCCTATTCACCTAATGCATCATATCATCAACATAAGTGATATAAAGCTTTATAAAATAACAAGGAAGGGTTTAAATGCATCCGGGGCTTGCACGTGTTGCGGGTAAAAGTTAGATTCCAAAGCGGATCCTCCAAAGCCCGAACGTGGACGTCAACACCTTTGGAAGATGCATCTTCTCCAAAGCTTCATCAACACGATCCGACTTACTCTCGTATACTACACGTGAATGATGATGCATGCTTTAGCATGATGGAATGGTAAACATGATGCTTGATGAATGTATGAAATGATAAACAACTTGAGTACAACTTTCCTTCACGATAAAGTTGCAACCCAACAAAACCAACTTGTTGAACTACTTCTATTTCTAAAGGAGTTCTCAAGGACCATTTGATATGGTATGATCCAAGATTCACAAAGCAACCCCAAAGATCATACAAAGCCTAAGTCATTCTACCCTAAACACTTACTTTTTCTAATAAAACAAATAAAGCATAACATAATAAATAAAATAAACATCTCAAAATGGCTCCAAACTTTTTATACAAGTAGAACATACCATAAAACAGTACCAAATAAATTTTTATGAATTTTGGAAATATATTTTATTTTCTAAAAACCATAGAAGATGCATTTTTCAATTAAAGAATGTATTTTTAAATCATGCAAAAACTACTTAAAACTAAAGTTTCAAAATTTTCATGGATACACATACTCATAGGAAGACTCTACAAAAAGTTTGAAGTTTTGAAGCTATTTTCGAATTTCTATGAAATTCACAAAATCGAACACTATTCACATTTAAAGAAAACCGGAAAACAAAACTAAACCGGAAACCGCCCACCGGGCGATTCCGCCCGACTTGGCTCTCGGCAACGCAGCACGCGCTTACTTGTCTAACAACACGGCAAAGCCGGCCCAACAGCCGAGGAGCAAAGCTCCCGACGGCGGCCGGTTCCCGCCGAGGTTGACCGGCTTCCCCTCGCCGGCGGCGGCCTCACCCGGCGGTGCGGCGCAGCGACCCTACGCACTCCCCATGACCTGGGCGCACAAGATGGCACCCTCCTTCCTCACTCGTGAGCACAAAGAAGCACCCATGCCGGCAACCATGGCGGCACGGTGGGCACCGTCGTCCGGGCGGAGCGGTTCACGGAGGCGTTCCGGTGAAACCGATCACACCACTAGTACCAAAGACACAAAGGCGACCAAAACCCCTAACTTAATCGAATCAAACGGCTCCGGAGGTAGCGTGGCTTTGCACGCGGCGGCGACGGCCACGGCGGAACTCGCCCGGCGTCGGCGTTCGGCGACTTCGAGCCGCGACATACTTCAAATAAAAGGGTCCCTCGACTCTTTGTAGGGGCACGAGGCACATGATGCTCACGGTGGTTTGGTTGAAGACGGGATGGAGCGGGGGTGGTCGGCGGTGATAACCGGGCGGGCGGCGGCGCTCTCTCCGTGGCAAGGTCCGTGTCCCGGCGGTTCTAGGGGTTTTCGAAAAACGGTCGAGCCGACCATGATCACGGCGTCAAGGTGACTCTAAATCTCTAGCTGGTTTTGTGCGAGGCTCACGAAGCGCGTGGGGACGACGGCGAGGCGAGAAGCGCGCCCGGCGCTGTCGCCAGCCGGACCGGAGAAGATGACGTTGTGTAGGTGACTCCGGCGACGATTTGCTGTGTTTTCGGGTGTGTTGGAAGCGCCAAAGAGAGATATGAGGCTTCGACCAAACCGGCTAGCCGAGAGACGGGCGAGGCTCGTCAATTTTATAGGTGAAGGCGGCGGTGGTCGGCCCGTGACGGGACGAACTCGACTTCGGATAACGACGACGCCGGGCCCTCTGGCTGCTCGGGATAGGGATGTAATATGGCGAGGACACGCAGGCGGGCTTGTTGACACGTCGAAGCTGGAGGTGGCTCGCAGCGGTCGGCCGGAACGGCGAGAAGACCATCGGCGGCGGCGATGCACCCCCTGCTCGCGGCACTGTAGCTCTCTCTCTCCCCCTTTTCTAATTTTCAAAACCCTGACTGAAATTTGCAAATTACTCCCAAAAATTGAACTACACTCAAAAATCTCCAAAAACGACTTTTGCATAACTTTTCGAGATCTACACTTTTCTCAATTGGAAGATTTCCTAATTCGGCCTCTAAGTTGGACTTTTCAAAAGTCAGATTTGAAATTCAAAAGGAATTTGAAATTACTTCAAAAATTTGAACTAAACTTGAAAAACTCAAAACACCAACTTTGTTCATCTCAAAAGGATCTATAAGGTTGATGTTGGAAGTTTTCCCAAATTTGGCTTAAATTGGGAGCAATTGAAAAGGGGCTAAAACGAGGGTTTTAGAAATGAGGGTTTTCGAAATTCAAAACAAAGTAGAATTGGATCAAATTTGAAATCATCAAATAATATATAAAAACAATCATCCAACCCTATACTTAGGAGCAAAAACATGTGATCAACATAAAATCACTCTAACCCCTAGGCTCAAACAATTGCTAATTAAATAAACTTATTTTACTTAATGCATAAGAGGTTATCTAAACATGCATGCTTTGCAATGCTTATGATGCATGATTAATATTTTAATTGTATATTAACATCTGGGATGTTACACATGTACACCCAAAATATGACCCCACACAAGTTCTTAGGTTTTTTCGATAAATATTTTAATTACGATGATTTTCTTCGAGCTAAAGCGGCGACAAGAAGGCTAATTAAACCATGGAAACACAAGAATTTTTCTTGGACCTCCACGGTGATTTGCCTCCAAGGGCACATGAGACTCGTGGAAAAGTCTAGCGGCATTCCGTCTCTTTTCGTGGGTACGCTCGGTTCAAACTATAATTACAAGGTGGCGTCCGTTGAGAAATTTAAATAAACGGGAAAAGTACCAAACCAACTCCAAAAAATCTCAAACTTCGTGGGTGCTTCCTCATTTGCATGTGAAAGGCTCGAGAAAAAGTTTGAGACCACATGGGCCAAAAAGAACATTACAAATTAATTAGGAAGTAACCATACAACCTTACAAATAATTAACATAGTAAACACACTAATCATCATCATCGTCATCGGGATCAATATTGGGGTCCAATTTTGTGATCCATGCACATGAATGTAGGATTGTAGAAATATCGGGTAATTGATGTCACGTGATTAAGTATCCGCTTGAGTCGATGAAGGTCAATGCTCTTATGATTGCACTTTGTCGCCCCTCGCAGGGACGTAAAAATGCTCAACCATAGATATAACCTACCGAGCGACCCGGTGCCTAAGTTAGTAAACCTTATGCAAAGATTGTCGCCCTTCCGTACTTTGCCGGCCAAGGTGTGCAATGAAGTTCCAATCGTATTCGAAGTCGGCCCCAGTAGCTTGGTCGAGAACGGCCGCCAAGCCACATGCGGCATAAGTAAGATCGTGGAGCAAAATCTGCAAGTGTGAGAATCAAAATGAATGAGGATGATGTGAATCTATCTAATATGCATTGCCAAAATGATGAATTTAATTTATTACCACATCATCATGGTGGTTGTAACTCCCAACATATTCGCTATATTGCCATGGGGGATATTATCGCCAGACAAGGCAAATATCTTGAAGTGCGAGAAATCGGGCACAATGTAGCAAACACGTCGAAGAGAATCTAAGCACAAGGAAACAAAGATGGTACTCGGCGTTTTGCACGGTCGTTCTCCGTTTCCCTCTCGTGGATTAGGTGGTCGTTGTGTCTGGAATCCTCGAAGGGATGTAAAAACTTATTTCACACGTATATAGGCGATGACCGGTGACGATGCTCTAGATGTCGTGGTCTCCACAAAACCGAGAGATAGAGAACCGGCTAAGTCTTTGTTTCTAGCCATTGTATTGGGGATAAAGTCTATGAAACATATAAATGCAACAAAATGACGTTAAGTTAAACTAATTGTCCATATATTTGTTATAGTAAAATAAGAAATAAAAAATGTTAGAAAAAATCACATACGATGATTGGATAAGGGAATGGCCTTGTGTCCACACTAGGGGCTTAATGGCTCATCGCCCGTGGAAACCCGGTTCTTGTGGTGGCGGCAAAGGCGGAGGAACGTTCATACCACCGTTGAGCGATAAAAAAAGGAAAAAAAGAAAAGGACAAAGCTCATAAATATATATAGTATATATATATATATGTATTGTTTATATATATATACATATATATAGGAATTCTCTAGACAAGAAAAAAAATATCCTTACCAATGTAATATCCCCGGAGCCATGAACAAATCTCCTAGAAAGAGAGAGAGAGAGAGAGAGAGAGAGAGAGTGAAAGAGCTGAATGGATTTCGCGTGGGGTGACCGGAGCTCGTGGGTGCGTGCTTGGGTATGTGTGTGGATGCGGCCGGGCGCCTTTGATTTATAGCAGATTGATCGGTGTGGTACATCCTTTGCTAGGTATTAAGATATACCCGGTAGTGATAACAACATGACTACCGGTTATTTGAATGGAGCCGCAGGTGAATACAATATCACTACCGGTTGTTTGTATGTATTCGGCGGTGAATTCACAAAGTGTTGTCACTTCACTCGGTTGCATGCATGCATTGTTGCAAAGATCTTCTTTGCATATGTACTGAGTAGATGCTTCACGCAACCCGGGTTTTGGTTATCTGTTCTTAAGGGGATATGGATGTGAATAAAATTCATTATATGTTCTCTGTTTATGTTACATATATAACTTTATTTCATTCACATTAGATTTGGATATATCTCGTTGAATTTTCCTCACAATATGCAAAGCATATTTTATTGACACAACCGTCTTTATTGCAACGTCTTTATTATGTTCGATGAAGGGTAAAAAATGGGAACTCAAAGGTATCGAAGAGACAATCAACAAGATTCATATCAAACAGTAAATACAAATGATAAGAAATTTGATTGCATATATTTCCATAACAAAGACCTTACATTACATATATTTCCATAGCAAAGACCTTACATAGAACTAAATATATGGTAACAAAGACCAATTCACGAGATAGGTCAATGCTACTACAATCAAAGTGTCTGAGACACATTAAAATTTAACCACCTCAAGTAAGTCTCTTGTAGCATCTTCTCGGATCGAAGAAGTGGCGAGGCCGCTACGTGCACTCATTGAGGAGGTTGGAGGATGAGATTCACCGGGAGCTTCATCTTGACCCAAACTTGACCATTGGACCGAGGATGAAATCACGGTAACTAGGTCCAATGGTCATTGTTTTTCCATGGATGCACCATATGATTCGGATACTATATGCCCATGTGCTTGGGATATTGGTCGAACACTAGCACCCCAAAGCACAAGGACTCAGGACTCTTAATATGAGTCCGAGTTAGACTTTGAATCATGGCACCCACGTAGTTTGCATGCCCCGGTGTCTCTCCTTCATCAAGAAGACTCTTCTAGCACCTTTTCTCGTAAACCATTTTCTTGGACTAGGCATATCTCAGTATGTGGAGGGCTTTCTCCCAAAGAAAATCCATATGTATGTGGAACTGGAAAGTACTTGCTAGCAAAGAAGATCGAGGACGAAGAACAAGGAAAATAAAGAGAAAAAGATTTCCTAGATCTAAAACCCATGACACTAAATTCAAAACTAAGCCCTCTGTATTTTGAGGAGAGGGTTAGGAACTACTGGACGAACCAAGAATGCAAGAACAGAGAGGAGAAACTAGGTGCAAAACACAGCGTCCCCCTTGCCGTTTAAATAGGAGAGATGGCGTGGTTGAGTCGACTGCCGTTGTACGGAGGACGTGGTAGCGGTGTGCCGGCAGATTGGTGCGGTGGTTAGCCGGTCGAGTTGAAAGCGCGGCGGCCGTTGAATTTTTGAAATCTTTGCCGGGTCTAAGTTTTCACCCGGCGGTGATGTCGAATACCACCGCGAAAAGATCCGCACCGGCGATGATCTACACATCACTGCCGGGTGTGAAACTACACCCGGCGGTGATCTACACATCATTGTCGGGTGTGAAACTATACCCGGCGGTGTTTTAAGCGACATTGATTTAACCCGCCGACATTTGCGGCAGTCGGTGCCACGTGCTTTTCTCATCGATTCGGAGACACCGCCGGTTTTCTAACCGGCGGTGAATGCTACCGGCAACGCGGTTCTCCAAGCGGCGGCATGCATGCAAAGACAGGCCACTATGAACACGCTAAGTGAACGTGGCGGCTACTGAGTATTGTGGTAAAAAAAAAAAAAAATAGTGATGGCTATCCGTTGGGCGGTACAAAGTTTGATTCTTTAAATAGCCCTAAGCAATGTTGTGGGCGTGCTACTGACTTGTTGAGTGTGTCATTTTCGTGCTCCGGCCCGGCCGAAGTCTCTCGTCTCCCTCCCTCCCTCCTGCTCCCTCACCCGTCGGCATCGAGGTAATGCGTGTGGTTGATCTTGTAGCAATGGTAAACAGTGTGAAGCATGCATTCCTTGTTTCAAAATAACAATGCTATAAACTCGATCATCGTTCTTGAAAAAATGGTCAAAAAGCGGCTTGTTGGGGATCGAAGGGGATTTCGGGATTGGGTGTTGGGAAACGCCGTGCCCGAGGAAGCGGCCATTGGAAACGCTATCGCGCAAACGCGTAGCCGGTCGGCCTTCGTGGGGAGATGGGCGATCGCGACGCCATTGGATGAGCCGGTCATGCGGCGTTGATTGTTTTCATGGCGCCGTGTCTTGAAATGGCAATGGATCGCATGCATTCTATAGCTTGCTACTATATAACAATGCTTTGATTTGGTACCATCTCCGTCGCTAATTAGCCTCTCTCTTTCCATAAACCCTGTGCAGCTAGCTTCTTCTTCATCGACGAGATGGCGGCGTCTACACCAACGAGGAGCTTGTCTTCACCGTGGGCGCCTCCGCAACGCCCCTCGGAAGCTCACCGACCTAGCCAAAAAAGTCACCGCCAACGGTGGGTTGGCCGTTGTGCGTAAGGCGAACTTCTACGCCTTCAAGGTCGAGGCCATGGCCGACATCCTCGCTAGGTGGATACCGACGAGGCGGGCGGAGCTCAGGCGGCCGCCGGCGAGAACGAGGCCTAGGCGGAGCTCTCGGGTAGGAACGCGGCCGGGCGGGCGGGGCGAGGCCTAGGCGGCCGGTGGCGGAGGAGGCGATGGCGGGCGGCGCGCGGGCGGCGGAGGCGATGGCGGCCGCCGCTTTCTTTTTATTTTGTTCGTTTTGTAAATATATTATCTAGTAATATATAATTACTCTCAAGTCGTTTTAATTCATCTCCGTTCTCTATTTCTATCATTTGTTTTCTTTGTTCCTTCTTCATTCAACCCCGCTGAGCTATCGGTTCCTTTAATTTGCTTCCCCTCCCAAATCGCTATCGGTTCTAATTCAACCCGGTTGTGTCAATCTTCAAATCGCTTTCGGTTCTAATTCAAACCCGCGAGTGATTTGTGTCCATCAAGACCCTTGCGGGGAATGATTCAACCGGTGGTGATCTGAATCTTCCACTAGTAACGAAATGATTTTTCGGCGGGGGCCATATCTTTTCCGTGGCGGGCGCAATTTGAACCCGCCACGAAAAAAGATATGGCCCCTCGCCGCTTCGGGGCCGCTCTTTTACGTGGCGGGGCGTTGCGGGCGCCCGCCACGCGGCCCGCTTCTTTTGCGTGGCGGCCACGTTAGGGCGCCCACCACGTAAAAGGCCGCAGCCTATAAATACCGGACCGCCGCCTCTTCATCTTCTCCACGAACTTCCTCTTCCAACTCTTGTGGGGGGAGGTTTTGATCAAAAACCGACAAAAACTTTGATTTGGGTGTTTTGGCTTTGATTTGGTGGAGGAGAAGACACTAATTGGTCGATTAATGCCTCTTTTGATCTTTCTTTCCCTCTTTTTCATCCCCTCTCTAAATCTAGAGACACATGAGGAGAGAGAAAAACTGCCTTTTCTCTAGATCTAGATCTATGGTGGGACTTTTCTTTTTTTTTTTTTTTTTGTTTGGAGGAGATAGAAAACCGCCTTTCTCTAGATCTAGATCTCGGTGCAACTTCATCTTTTTTTTTGGTTTTGGAGGAGAGAGAAACCGCCTTTCTCTAGATCTAGATTCTATGGTGGGACTTCTTCTCCTTTTTTTTTTTTTTTTTGGTTTGAGTACTATGTAATGGCACTAATTAAGCTTTTTGGAAGAGCGGGGATCGTTCGGGATGGAGAGGCACCGAGCCCCTTTGGATGTATGAGATGAAGAGGGTTGATGACGAATACTTTGATGAGGTGAAGAAGTTTGTTGCTCTAGCGAAGTTTTTCTGCCGAGATAATTCGCCAGAGCCTAATCATCCGTCCGTGCGCAAAAATGCAAGAATCGAAAGCGTTCTCGACATCGCCGTGCGATCTCACCTAATCGGGGAATGGCTTCGTCGGTGACTATTTGGTGCGGACTTATCACGGCGAAGAAGTTCCACCCTTCGATCCACCGGTCGATCCAGTACCAGGCAGTCCCCCCTACCGATCAAGACCAGAAAGTCCACCGGCCGGTCCAATTCCATCGATTTGTTCGAAAACCACCGACGTCGGCGATGACGATGATGATGGTGGTGGTGGTGGAGGGACGGCGGCGGGGAGAATCCTATGACGCGGCCCGAGGATGTCGGGTTTTTGAAGATTTGGTCAACCGACTTCGGTGAGGGCGACATTACGTTTGGGTGCCCGAGATGGTTGGAAAACTTCAAACAGATGAAGCAGGCAGCGATTGATCCTCTCTACAAAGACAGTCCGCGAGGTTGCACGGCGCCGAGTTTTACCCGAACTTGCCGATGTTGAAGTCTCGCCATGGCTGGTCCGACACTAGCTTCAATGAGCTCGAAAGTTACCTGGCCTCCACGTATCCATCGCCTAACAAGGTTCACGCTAGCACGTATCGCGCTAAGAAGTTGATCCGCCCGGTGGCGATGAAAGTGAAGAAGTTCGATGCCTGCCCCAACCATTGTATCCTATATCGGGCGTCGGTCACGAGAATTTGACCCGGTTGTTCAGACTTTGGGCGCTAGTCGATACAAGCGGAATGCCGGATGTCGCGTGGGCGATGATGTCGATGAGGAAACGGGACGGGAGAAAGAAGAAGAAGGGGGCGAAGAAAACCCGGTGCGGCCGCGAAGAAGATCATGTCAACGTAGGACGAGGAAGAGGAAGGTTGCACGCAGAGGAAACGCCCGTCAGTGTCAATGTGGTACCTTCCGGTCAGCGATCGCTGCGGGCTCTCTATGGGAACCCCGAGGATGCTAAGCACATGACGTGGCATGCATCTAGCGATCGTGTGAAGGATGACGGGAATCTACGGCACCCTTCGGATGCTAAGCAGTGGCAAGACTTCGACGCCGCCTACCCTGACTTTGCAAAGGAGCCCAAGAACGTTCGGTTCGCATTGAGTACCGACGGAATGAACCCATTCGGTCACCTCGAGCAAGACGCACAAAGACGTGGCGGTCGTCCTCACCATGTACAATCTACCTCCACATCTTTGTCAAAAGCGCGGTATGTTTTGCTCACCATGCTCATTTACGGACCGGCGGCCCGGAAGCGATATAGATGTGTTCCCGGAGCCGTTCATGGAGGAGATGGAGGTATTGTTTGATGATGGGGTCGCGATGTTTGATGCGCGCCAAGTAAGGAGAAGTTCACTCTTCGTGCCATCATCTTTGTCACCATCACCGATTACCCGGCCATTTTTCATTATCGGGCGGATTAAAGGGAAGACCACCCGGTAGCTTGCATCGAAGAAAACCCGCTCCACTTACCCCGAAGGGATCCACCAAAACGTGTACATGGAACACGGATGCTTCCTCTGCAGCAAGCATAGGTACGAGATCCAAAAATGAATGTGTACTTTGACAACAAGGGCGAAGTCGAAACCTCACCGCACCGACTAGTTATGGTCCGAAGGTGTTTGACATGGTGAAAGACTTGGAGTGCGAGTTTGGAAAGAAGAAGAAGAAGAAAGACGATGATCGGGAAGACGGCACCTCCAAGACAAAGAAGTTTAAAGAGGGATAAACGGAGGAAGAAGAAGCGCCCCGGCCATTCCTTTCAAGAAGAAGTCAATCTTCTTCAAGTATCTAAAGTCTTGGAAGATACCGCATACACCCCACGCGATCGATCGATGCACCTTGAGAAAAATGTCTTCGAAAGCGAGATCGGTCTCCCCGATGGATATCAAGACCAAGACGAAGGATGGTGTGAAGCCACGCCGGGATCTTGTTGACATGGGCATCCGACCAGGAAATTCACGCTACACGGCTTCCGAACGGTAAAGTCGAACTCCCGTGTGCAGCCTACAACCTAACGAGAGACGAGAAGTTGGCTATGTGTCGGTTGATGCGGGGTATCAAGGTACCGACGGGTTTCTCTTCCAACATCAAGAGTCCGTATCCATGAAAGACCTCACAATGACAAACTTCAACGCGCCACGATGCTCACATCATGCCGACGGTGTTCCTTCCAATTGTGATCAAAGCCGTTTCGTCCAAAATACGTGAAGATGGTGGTCACAAGGATTTCATACTTCTTTAACCAAATCAACCGGAAGGTAATTGCAAAAGGTAGATCCGCCCTGGCCGAAAGAGTTCATCGCGGAAACAATGTGCCGATAGAGATGTGTTTCCCACCGTCGTTCTTCGACATTATGCCACACCCGATGATGCACATGGTTGATCGATAGAGAATTTGGGACCCGTGTACCTACAAGCGATGTGGACCAGCGAGCGACTAATGTCTACCCTCAATCGATTCAATCATAACCGGCGCTTACCCGGAGGGCTCTATGATCGAGGCATACACAAGCCGGGAGGCCGTGAACCGTGTGTGTGAAGTACATAAAAGATGGGAGGGCTATTGGGCTTCCAAAGTGCATCAACATGAAGGAAGAACCTCGGGGGTGGGGGTGGGCGAAAAAGCACGCACCGACATACATAGGGACAAAGTGCTAGACGCTCACTACAGCATCCTTCATCAATTGGTGATCATGGACAAATACGTGAAAAAGCACCTCAAAGAGCTTCGGCCGTGCAAGTAGCAAGCGCAAGAACTATCCGAAGGATTGGGCGTAGAAGGAACACAAGAGCACTTTCCTCCGGTGGCTCCAAAAGCGTAACATTCCCCGTGAGATGATGCGAGGGCGTGAAGAAGCTTGTGTCGGGGCCGGCCCATGCGGTGACCACGTGGCAAGGGTATGATGTCAACGGGTATGGGTTCCACACTGTTGGTATTTTTAATGCACACGAGATAAATCCGCAAGCGCGCACGGAAAGTACCGTTGTAGCTTTCACCCGGAGTATTTGTGGTATCGATTTCCACGGGAACGAGAAGTGAACTGGAGCAAGGCCAAGGTCATCCAAAGACTGTTTTTTTGGTAGGAAGAAAGAGGTTCTCTAAGGTTTTCCCAAAGTTATTAAATACCAAGTTCGGGCTTACTTAACCCCACTTACTGCAGAGTAGCGGAACCTTTCCGATTCTCGAAAAGACGGGAAACGGTAATCGGGTCGCCGCCAAAAGCTCTACTAAAAACACCAACCCGCACGTGGTGGACTACAAAGGCCTGATCGGAGCTGTCACCCCGGGGCTACCACAACTATTCCGTAGGTTTGGGCGCAATCTCGGGTAAACTCTAGCCCGGACACCACGTCTACGCTTAGCGGATCTGAAACTAGTTCCGACGAAAACTAGAACCGATTGGCCGAACGGAGATCCGTAAGTAAAATCAAGCATGAACTGAATTTAGTGAAATAATAATATTGGAATTAGCACAAGATAACCTGAATCTTTCTCGGGCGAGTCGGATTCGAAGAGGTACAAAGTTGAGGCGAAGCCGACAATCCCGCTACTTCTCCGCTCTTTCCCTTTCACTCTCTTCCTCTTTTCCTCTAATACAACTAGGTGATGAACACCTAGAGGGACACTACTACTTGATATGAAATGTGGAAGTGATGCTCACAAGGTAGGATGTGTGTGTGTTACAAGGGAGGCAATGGCCTCTTTATATAGGGAAAGGAGGGAGAGAATGGAGGGCTACGCTTGCTTCTCTCTTGAAATTCAAGTTCATGGGCATGCAACCGCCTCCTCCTTGGCGCCATACCCAAAATACCTTCATGCAAGCCTTCCCGAGCCATGCAAGTGCACATGTCTTGGCGCCAATTTGATTCCCCTCACATGCGACCAAGCATTCTTGGCGGGAACCATATCTTCTACACATGCAACCATGTCTTTCCGAGGAGTTTTGGCGGGAACGAAACTTTGCACCGCATGCAACCGCCGCTTGAAGATCGCTCCAAATCGCCGGAGAAAGGGCGGGTACTTTGGCGAAAAATGCGCAGGGCGCCGCCCGGTGCGGGCTGGTCGGCCCGTGGGATGGGCCTCCCGCCTCGGCCTTCTCCGTCGCGTGTTTTGTCACTCATATGTTGGGCCTATGATGGTGCATGGGCCAAAATGTGCTGGGTTTGGATCTCTTGCTCAATCCACTCTTTGGCGTATTTCGACTTTGTGCTTCCCACTTTATTTGGCATACTTTATTTGTATTTCCACAACATTCCCGCAAAACAACTTGAAACACCAAAACTCGTGGAACTCGTTAGATAAATAATGTTTGGTTATGTTTTCACATGTAATATTGTATTAGTGGTTCACTTTGGTGGTAGTAAAACATGCATTAATTGAGTGTCAACACACACAAAAAGAAAAGGACAAGAAGAGTGCATCACAGAACAGCGGTGTTCGATATGAGGGCGTGAAACGGCGCGCGGGGGGAGAAGATGACATGCTTCGCACAAGTCGAAGAAATATGGGAACTTGACTACGGCGGTAACCTATGTGTAAATTTTTCGTTGCTGATGGGTCAAGCCTTGGCAGATTCTAGTGGGCGATTTTGGGCTAACCACCGTGAACCTTCGTGAGTGTCCGTACAAAGATGATCGGTGGGTGCTTGATCGATGTCGCGACAAGTAGCCTACTACATGAATGCGGAGAACATAAATAGACATATTGTCGCGTGGCGGGGAAAGCGGCGGATCGTGGGAGGCGATGGGGTCCGAGTCCCAAACATACAACAACTATGATGAGTTCAAGCTCTTTACAGATTTTCCAAAAAGATGAAGGCACCGGAGGACAGAATCAATCCCGACAAGACTAAAATAATGCCATGGACCCGCCCGATGGCGAGAAGAAGACCACCAATGCACCCAGCACCAAAATGATATATAATTGCAGTTATTTTGAGGTAAACAATAGTCCAAAAACAAATATCTCACCACGAGTTTCAGGAAACTACAGGGGAGACTAGTAATTTTTGAACAACACGTTTGTAAAATTTCTCGTATGCAAGAATGACCTATATAAGAAATGTAGCTCTTGATGAGTTATGTACTTTCCGTATTCATGTCTTTTTGAATCTTGGCCGTTTGGGGCTTGAAAAGTCGTCCGAATATGTACAAAATTCAAATTTCAAATTTTGAGGCGTGAAAAGTTCAAAAAATGAAAAGTTGACACGTGGCGGCATCCTAACCATTTTATAACAATTTAAAACAATTTATAACCATTTATAACAATTTATAACAATTTATAACCATTTTATAACAATTTATCATAATTTATAACCATTTATAACCATTTATAACAATTTTTAACGATTTATAACAATTTATAACCATTTTATAACAATTTATAACCATTTTACCAATTTATAACCATTTTTAACAATTTATTCTGAAAACATTACACGCGGCGGGCATCCTAAACCGCCCGCCAGGAAAAACATTACACGGCGGGCATCCTTACTTCGCCCGCCACGGTTAATTTTAAAAGTGGCGGGCATCCCATCGCGCCCGCCACGCAAAACGCCCAAGCTATAAAGGATGCCCAAGCTCCGAGAAACACTAAGTCTCCTCGGCGTTTTAACGCCCCCAAGGGTGGCTGAAATTTTTCCCCACCGCCGCCGCCACCGTCCCGCCCGTCCCTCGCCACCGCCCCGCCACCGTCCTCCTCCTCCTCGATCCGTCATCCGCCCCCCTGCCTCGCCCCTTCCTCCTCCCTCTCCTCGCGTCCGACTTGGGCCCGTAAACCCCTACGCCCCCCGCCCGTCGGAACCCTAACTCCGGTCTTGCGCCGTCCTCCGTCGCGCGCCACCGTCCCGTCCACGGCCTCCGTCCCGCCCCCGTCCACCGTCACCGCCGTGGTGTGCACATCCGCGCCCGCCCTCGCCCCGTCTTCCGTCGCGCGCCTCCGTCCCGCGCCCGGCCTAAAATCCGCACGTGCGTCGTCGTGGTGTGTTGTGCACAAGGTGAGCGCGTGGAATTTGCTGCCGAGTCAGCCTTGGGGTGGTGGAACCCTAGCGCCGTGGTGTGCCACGTCCGTGACGTCTTTGCTCCATCTTCTTCCACTCTGGTGACAACAAGGGGCTATATACGAGCCAATCTTTTTATTTCTTTCTTTGAGCAATTTTGAATTAGTTTCTCTACTCGGCCTATATACTAGTACTAAAGCACTATATATTTGTAGCTTGAAATGGCGAATGAACAAGAACGACCTCGTATTGAAAAGGCGAATGAACAAGAAACGACCTCGGCTTGAATGGGAGTCGCCTAGCGATAGCGATGGAAGTGGCGACTCACGGTACTCCCGAGCACGCAAGCGGAGCCTCGTGATAGCCCGTGTAAGGGTAGGGAGGAAACGCATCGAGGAGGAAGAAGATCCTAATTTCAACCCTTGGGGACGAAGCACCAAGCAAGAAGCGTCGGGTTAAGGAAGTACAGCCGAACGGGCCGGCCACCGCCCCTCCACAAGCGCTCGAAAGCAACAACCCCCCTCGGCCCACGCCACCTCTTCGGGCAAAGCAATGGGAGACAAGCCGAAGCGGGAGAAGGGGAGACAGGTGGGAGGCGTAAGAAGATCAATGAGGTCCTTGTCATTCAAAAGTTGGGGCCATGAGGGCGAGCCACCGGCCGCCTCCCCGGTCATCGCTAAGTACAAAGACTCAGTGTCATGTTTCGTGGAAGGATAAGGTCTCCATTCTTATCGAAGACCGGAAAGCCGCCCCCAACACCGACAAGCTATGGGTGTTTGGCGAGGTTTCGAAACGGTTCCGTGATCCGCCAGGGGCGCCGATTTGAAAAAGGTGGAGCAAAGATGTAAACTTCCTCGCAGAAGAAGCTTCCGAATCGGAAGTATAGGCTCAACGCAGACTTTTTACAAGAAAGGACGTCTACCCTTCACCAAGTACAACATGATCTCAGAAGAAGTATGGGAAGAGTTCCGCAAAGGCTAAACATGCCCAAAGCAAAGGCGAAGAGCGAGAAGTTCTCCGAGCTAGCCAAACGGAATAAACCGCCCCACTACTTGGGCAGTGTGTTGGGTACGCCGGACACAAGCCGGCGTGGTGGGCGGAAGAAAGGAAAAGACAGAAGCCGGAGAGCCGGATCCGTATGAGGGCTGTGATGAAAGGACAGGGACTTCCTCTACGCCCACAAGCCCAAGAAGCCAGAGGCCGGCCCGTGATGAAGGAGGTCGAGAAGAAGGTCATAGAGGCCACTACGGCTAAGAACGGGACCCTCGAGATTCGGGTCTGGGACACGACCGCCGACGCCGGGCCTTGGGAAACCCCGAGCATCGCGGCGTGTCCGTGGCATGAGCTCCGGGAAGAGTTGGGCGACGGTGGGCTCGTGGCGGTTAGATCTTTGCCGCATCACACGAGGCAGAGGTACAAGGAGGGTCCGAGGAGCAGGGAAGGGCGTGATGAGGCCTTGCAGAAATGATCACACAGCCCATCAAAGAGGCCCTCACGAGCAACGACCCCCGGATGGTCGAAGTCCGGAAGCAGATGTTCCGCGAACTCTAGTATGCCAGTGCCCACCCCAAAGAACCCCAAACCTCTCGCTCTCCCTCGACCGAGGACCCGGGTGGATGATATCACCGAAGAGACACCATGCAATATGTTGATACCGCCGGCGGGTTGGGCAAGAAAAGGTAGTGGCCAAGGGGGTCGTATTTCCTCCCGGATCTTGCAAAGAGTACGAAGCGCCGCGAGATCCCTCCGCATGTGCTAAAGTCAACATTGGGTTCGTGGCGCGAGAACATGAAGCTGGGGGAGCTGGACTATCCCGGTCATAATGAGGTGAACACTCTAGGAGCTGCTACGGTTACAACGCGTCGCGGGGCGAAGGTGGACATTGAGCTGAATATGTCGACGTTGACTCCACCTTCCGGCTCAACAAAGAAGACAGCCAGCGGACCGGACAGTACGCCACCGGACCCCTATGGTGACTCCTCCGACGATGATGAAGATGGTGGGGGCCGGCGGAGGCAACGACCCTCCTCAAGGTTCGATGCCCCCGCTAAGGGCCCGGCACAAGACGAGCCTCGGGGAGCCGACAACGAAGGAGCCGGCACCCGAGGAGCCTAAGGAGGCGGCACTCGATCGGCGAGCACCGAGGAGCCTAAGGACTGACACCTCAAGAGCCGGCACCTCAGCGCCAAGCAACTCAGAGCCGACACCTCGAGGCTCGGGAGCCGCAAATGAGGAGCAACCGATATACGAGGAAGCAATCTGGCGAAAAACACACGGTGCCAAGTCCCGAGGCGAGAGTAGGGAGCGAGACACTGTCTACACTCAAGGCCTCCAATGGACAACACCTCAAGCGCCGGGGAAGCGTAAAGGAGCTCGACCTAGCAAACGCCCTCCAAAGACCGAAGAAGCACACACATTCGATAAAAGAGGAGGTCGCAGCACCCAAGTACCCGCTACCCGGGGAGGCCCAAAGAAATAGATATTCGATCCGAAAGGTATGCACCGCTGAAACAACGAGTTGTAATAAGTTATTAGCTACTCCTTTTCGCAACCCTAGGTAATTAACATTTGTACCGCCGCTTTTGCAGGCCAAAATCCCCACCTTATAAGGGGTTTGTCACGGACGAATGCCCCCGCTCGCTCGAGTTTGGGAAGTTCATGATCCCAAAGGCCCGGCTCATCGATGCCGGGGGACCGGGAGACTCGGAAGTTCCATGCATGGTACATGGAGTGCGCAAAGCGTGGATTCTATGGCTTTAGTGTCCTTCTTCCTAAGGAGTGCTTCCACTACCACACCGAGCTCCAGTTCCACGATTACATTCGATGACATGTCGAGACTACTTCGCCGGCGAGGACATTGACGCCGCCCAAGTCACCTTGTTTACGATGTAAGCGCAATTTTACTTGCACATGTCCCTTGCATCCGTATATAGATTCTTTCTTTCAAAGGTACCTATGCCACAGCCACATGTCCTTGTAGGTTGTCGCCGATGTAGCCCGAGAGATTAAGCAATCGTGTTCTTTACCTCTCTCCATGGCACATCCGTGAGAGACAGATCGCCGTTATAAGCTAAGAGCGGACCATCCCGACCGGGTCAACTTGACGGACGAGGAAAGACGTAAGATCCGGGATAAGAATGAAAAAGAGCTAAGAAGTTGGAGGTAGCACAATACGTCATATCGGTGATGAAAAAAGGTCAAGGAAAATGGGCCTCGATGTATTCTCGGCGCCTTACCAATATGGAATGGGGATGGTAGGACATTGGATCCATTTTCATGATCTTTCCTCGGGACGGGAGGGCCGTTATCTTTGACTCACTACGAGGCACGAACCCGCTCGGCTACCAACAATTGAAAAAATCTTGAGATTGTAAGTGATCGATGAACTCCTTATGCAATTATATACTAGAGTCGAATATCATATATCGTTGACAATATAGTGCATTTCGCATGCTGGCGCTTACAAGAAATACTTGAAGGATCGAACTGGCTTTGGGATCGCCGATCCCGTATGTAAGGAGCGCTAATCGAGATAGACTCAAAATCGCTTAAATTTCCGATGCACGTAAATGAAACATAGTTTTTCTTGAAGTACGACTACCTTGCTATAGCTTCGATATTACTAATAACACCGATTTATTGTGTGCGGTACCTCAAACAAACCGGACGGATCAAACTTGTGTGGATTCTTCGTATGTGAGTACCTCCGGCCCTGCAGAAGGTACAAATCCAGCTACCGACAACTCAAGGAAGCAAGGAACACGTTCACGAGGGGTGATACAAAAAGGCAACCGACGAGATGCGGTTCAGCGCACAAAGATCGAGACATCCGCAAGTTCGTTCTAGACATGGTAGTTCATGAAGGACAACCGTACTTCAATCGACGATGAGGGGCCGCCTTTAGAGTTTGGGCGCTAAGGAGATGGGAAGAGCTAGGTCTTACGGACTATCTTCATCCAAATCAACATATAGCTCGCAATGTTTTATGCGGATATGTTGTAATTGAAACTAGTACATGTTGGATATGAACTAATGGATCGATCGATCGATCGGTGAAACTTGTATATATGAATCGATGTATATATATGTATATATGATGTATATTAGAGTACATGTCTGTGTTTATATATATGTGTGTATGGATTGATACATGTGTGTATATATATATATATATATATATATATATATATATATATATATATATATATACACACACACACACACATATATATATATTGGTATTTTATTTTTTTAAAAAAAATTGAAGCCGTGGTGGGGCAACATAACTCGCCCGCCACGCAAAAACAATCTTTTTTCTTATGCGTGGCGGGCGAAGTTACGCCGCCCGCCACGGCTTAAATGTTTTTACGTGGACGGCACGCACGCCGCGCCACGCCGTAAGGCCACGATTATCCGTGACCTTTCGTTAGTGACGCAGCCGTGCCCGCCACTAACGTCGTCTTTGCCCGCCACAAATGGGTTTTTGGGTACTAGTGTTCACTTTGCCGAATTGGTCGAATCCGTGGAGTTTCTGAGTTTCCCCGCTACTGAACGGTTCATCACCGCCGCGGGCGAGGTTCAACACTACCGGTGCATTAAATTCCGGCAGTGATGCCGGCGGTAGTGATTAGCTTAATCTGTAGTAGTGGGGGTCACCGTCGCCCATCCATGGAAAAAAGATGACTGTCATGGGAAGTTTGTTGGTCATAAGATCAAGCTGTCACTTACTGTATAATTCATGAAGATTGCTAGTTGGTAGCCCATGGTTCTTTTCGTAAAGGTCTTGTACATAAAAATTTGTATTTCGTATTTGATCTTTATTTGCATTATCTGTTAACAAAAATCATAGGGTCATACGATGTATAGGTCATGGGATTAGCAGAATATTCTAGTACATACACGCCGGCATCTTATCTTATTATATGATAGAAGCATATTTAAAGTTGAAGTGGAGGGCACAAAGTGGGTCAGCATGTGGTGCCAGCCCCGGCAACTTGCATCCATTTAATTATGGTTCACCTCACAATAAGACGTACAATATAGGATTAGCTATTGTTCATGGCTGATCGAATTGCAGAGCATCTCTAAAGATTGTTTTTCCAGTTCATCTTTATAGTGGTTTCGTGGCAGTGTGGCCCGCGGCTGGTGGAGGGACACCACAGGACCATCCACCAAAAAAAAAATGACTGTCATGAAAGTTGTTGGTGATAAGATAATGTATCGTGCAATGTGATCAGGTATTAACAAATGGTACTAGTACACCGGCCGGCATTATGACAATTACATCTGGTTTAAAAGTTGAAGTGGACATCACAAAGTACCAAACGTAGTTGGTTATTTATTCCAAAATTATTGACTTGGATGGGTAAGCATGTAGTGATGGCAAGCACGGCAACTTGCAACCATTTAATTAATTAGGTTCACATCACATGGAGCCGTTCGAATGTGATGGCAGACCAACTGATAATATTCTGTCAGAGCAACTCACCAATTGACGCAGTAAACACCATTGTCATGCATGTGTGGCGCCATATAGACAGCATCTCTTTTCCCACCACAAAATACACATGTGCCCTCATGCATGCATTGGTCCAACGCTGTGTGGACATCTACCGTCAATTACAAAATGGGGACTGGCCTGTTGATGGTAGTAGATTGCTGGGGGGGGGGGGTTGAGAGCTCAGATGAGCTGGTCGAAACTGGAGAACGTTGGTCTCAGAATAATAAGTCTATTGTCATCGACCTGCAGCTCAGTTTTTTTTTTAATTATTATTGTAAGCTCGTACGTCCACATTTTGGAATCCTCCTACATTTTCGTAAGTTCACTACAGTTCCAGATAAGAAGGTTCTGACGACATGCTGTACAGACAATAACAGATTTCTTTTTTCATGCATCAAGGAAGGCAGAATTATTTTAAAGATGAGATCAAAGGAGACAACAATGCTTCAATATTACAATGTCACATCTCCGTTTCGAAAAAAAAAAAAAAAATGTCACATCTCGAGTTGAAAGAAAGATAACTGGAGAGGCAATTATTTATTCACTTATTTGTTGCTAGAAAGATAGATTTCCAAAGAATTCTAGTTCCAAAGAAACTTTATTTCATATATATCAGAATTCTAGTTCTGGAGCAGGTTTTACTTCATCTTGGACACTGATTTCTCCTTGAAAAGATCATTCTTCATGCGCTGGGAAGTGGAGATCTGAAATTTCAAATAGGATATTAGCACCACGGGAAGAGAGCACAAACTCTGGTTCTACCGATGTTGGGATATTTAAGTAAAAGCCAAAACATTTTTTTTTTAAAAAAACAATGATGGCAGCAAGTTACAAAATGAACACTGACATAGTTTGGACCCTAAAGAAAGGAATGCATCGTGCTTGACAAAAAAGAGATGAAAGCATTTAGTCATTGAGTTTAACATGTGTCTCCGCTTCTTTACAGATTCTCAGAGTAACCAACGAAGTTCGGGTTGTTTTAATTGTGAGCCTTTGCAACAACAAAAACAAAGAAAACATTTCTTGAATACATATAACAGAACACAATGAAATTAGATGATTGAACAGAGACCATGTGTGTAACGATGTGCTTAAGAGTTCATACCGGCTCATCAAAAATCGGTACAAATTTGCCACTGAGCTTATCAACAATATTTACTATGGAAGGCCTCTTTTTTACGCTCAACCTCCACACACTTCAACCCAATAAGAATGCATGTTTTTACTTGTTTGAGGCCATTTGCATTTAGTGATCGGTACTTGTACATTATTTGATCATCTGTATTCCAGTTTTGATGTACCTGTAGAAGAAGGTTTAATTATTAGTGTAAACTGGAAATGTATTAACTTAATGCATGGAAGGATTCAAAAATAGATGTTTCAACAAAGCAATGCTGTCTTACATCGTCGACAAATCTCCCTTGCAGCTCTGTCTTCAGCATCCGCATAGTTCTTCACTCCAGTCGCGATCTCAATAATAAGCATGCCTAAACTATATATGTCTGACATGGTGGATATTTCACCCCTGTATAGATATTCTGGAGCCATGTATCCACTGCAAGAGTTTACCAAATAATCAACTGCCACTCGCTTCATATATTTGGAGGAAAATCATATTTCACTGTTTGTTTCGACTTACTTATGCCCCTTAACATTGACTGTGTACATCCGGGTCTGCTCTTGTCCAAAGAGTCTTGAGAGACCGAAATCCACAATCTTTGGCACCCAATTATCATCCAACCATATGGAGTTAGGCACAAGATTCATGTGAACTAGGGAGCCGCCCAATTCCCTATTATTATGAAGGAAATGTAGACCCTGGCAGATCCCCTGAATTATTTTGAATCTTGTGTCCCAGTCAATTGAACTAATGTCCGCTGAAGAAGTACAAAGTAAAGAAAGTACTAATGAATTCTAAGTATCTAAGATAGTAGTCTCCAAAGTGTATTGCTTACACCTTACAGTAGTAGCAATAAATGAATATTGAAAATAATTGGTCTTTTGACAATAAATGAATTGTATAGTACGGAAAGAAAGAAAATCATGTTGGGTAGTCCATTAAATACC
Organism: Hyparrhenia diplandra; assembly: GCA_015847255.1. Lineage (NCBI taxonomy): Eukaryota > Viridiplantae > Streptophyta > Magnoliopsida > Poales > Poaceae > Hyparrhenia > Hyparrhenia diplandra. The sequence continues at coordinate 712,750 of JADLZK010003469.1, forward strand.
AGCAAGGTACTTGTCGAGACTTCCCTTAGATATTCGTAGCATAGACAGGTTTCGATCACTTCAACAATTACATATCTTCCATTATGATGAATCACATTCTTTTGTGCTTCATGGCAGTAGTGAACCAGTTCTACTATATTTTGGTGTTTAAGTGCCATATGGTTTGTAACCTCAGTTGCAAATGTTATGCCAGATGGCACTGGCGTGTTTTCAGCAAGCTTCTTCACAGCATTCTGAGTTGGATGCCTCATTGCTGCAATGTAGGAGTATAAAGAATTAAGCAGTGAGCAGCAGGTACCAACCCTGTACAAAGGCAAGTTGACTTGACCGAAGCCTCGGATGCCCAACGAGTCAGTCAATGACAATATGAAAGTATACCGTCACGCGCTTTTGTGATGCAGGGTTGGTACCTGCCATGAACCTTCCGTTGCTACGTAGTGCAGTTTCGACCTGTTGATGCCTCTGTTTATTGAAGAAAACACGGTTTGTGAAAACTTGAAGCAATCAACCACTGTGTCCAAGCAGAACGTGATAGATGGGTAGAGAACATAAAATTCTTCAATTTTCCGTTAACAAAAAATAACTCTTCAATTAATAATGAAATCATCAGGATAATGGACAAAGTTATCGCTCATAGAAGAGTTATGGTTTGGATAGGCATCAGATATGTTTGGCTTTATTAATTTTCTCATTGATAAAAATATCCAACCATAAATATAGGTCATTTAGGACATCAACACGCTCTAAGTGGTACTATTTTGACTAGCAGCATCTATGAAAGTACAATATCTAAAAGGATTATAGGTAAGGAAATGTCAGATTCCGGCTAGATCGGGCCGGAATTGACACGTGTTCGTCGACCGTTGAAGCTTCGAAGAGGGCGTAGGGGGCTGCAGTCTCCCGTCGGCGGCGATGAGCGGTAGCACGAGCAACTGCGGGGAGGGGAGGCGGCGGCACGGCGGCGGTTGGAGAGACAAGAGTAGATGGATACTAATTTTTATTGCTTGCTTATCCCCTAGAGATTACATGTCTCTTGCTTATATAGCCCGCTAGTGGGACTTGTAATCTAAGCAATCTCTATAAGGTTTCCTTATACGATCGAAATACCTTTTATAAGCAATCTTTTATTTATTTCCAACTAAGGGTCTTCCTTATAGATTGGAGTATCTCCTTTTACACACCAAAAATTACCTAAGATAATCCTAACTTGAAGATGAAGCAGAGTCGGACTCAGACGCACGGGAGGGAGGAGACGGGCGGCGGCAAGGGGCGCCGGCCCCCTCCGGCAGCGCCCTGGCCCCTCTCGGGCGGGCGGCAGCGTGAGGCCCAATTAGCCCTCTCCGGCTGGCCCAATTCCAGGTCATGACAGGAAAGTACATTTTCCTTGTAAGAAAAGAAAAAGAAGTGAAGTATCACGTGACAACATAAATTGTTAATTTCAACCTCTCCAATTATCTGTGCATTAATGGTCAAACTCAAAAATCAGACCAAGGAATTCTAAAAATGAGTAGAAAACCATTGATACAGCAGTAAATCTGACCGAGAAATTCTAAAACCTGAGTAGAAAAAATTCTAACACTTCCACAAGATCCTTTTCATAAACTGTATATAAAATTCAACTAGCATATTTCACCGCAGCCCTGTTCCTGAATTCTGCTTTAAGTACTGCAATAATACAGAAGAAAGCATATGTTTCAATATTCACTAGCATGATGACTGCATCAGACTTCATTGAGTGCTACAATGAAATGGAAATGCCATATAGTGTTCATTGTTTCGTCCAGCGGAGGCCTCAGTTGACATAACAACTTCCTCCAGCTTCAGAGGGTCGGGGCGGGTTGGGTTTGGAAGAGAGGCGGCTTGGGGCAGCCTGGGTGGGGGGGGCGTCATCGTCACGGCATAGCACGATCACCGTAGTATCAATGTCAGCGAGCGCAGCGCCGCAGCAAGGTCCTGAATGCTAGCAGGGAGCCCGATGGGTGGCGGCAGGTTTTAGCAAGCATCGGGGCGGGTTGGGTCGGGGTGTTGGTGTGGCGGGGTGGGATGGGGTGGGTTGGCAGATTAGAATATTAGGTATATGGGTCGGGGTTACCCCCAATAGCAGGCATAGTGCTGAGTTGTTCGGCACGTTTCGGTTGCAGCACCATGCGGGTTGCCACGAAAGCCCGTGAAAGCATGCGGCGCTACATGGGTTGTTGCATGTGTCCATAAGTAGTCCGTGGCTCTTTTTTGTGACGTCTCTCATCTGGGTACAGCTGTAGCATCTTTTCGTATAGACGCACGCCCACTCAACACACAACACTCATGTAAAAAAAACAAACCTACAACTACACTCAGATCGAAGACCTTGTCCTTCTTGATGTCATTGAAGTTCACCGACTCTATAGTCGATGGGCACGCCACTCTCCCATTGTGACTTCACGCGGTGTGAGGCAGCGGAGAAATTCGGGAAAAACCTGGGTGAGCACGTCACTCTCCCATTGTGACTTCATGCGGTGTGAGGCAGCGGAGAAATTCGGGAAAAACCTGGGTGAGCACCAGGTCGAGCAGCGCTCGAACTCAGGCGGGCAGCGTCGCGACCAGTGAGGCTTGCTATCGGAGCTACGACTCGGTCTCAGTAGTTCGTGGCTGGCGTGGGCTGCCCACCACCGCCCCACTTGCATCCTTACTCCCTACTCCAGAGGGTATAGGCCTACAGCGTGCTGCTCTGAATGAGAATACTTTGCTTTTTTATCATCAGTGGACATACTCCGCTGCAGCAATTCACCATCCCCATCCGCCTAAAAAAGATGACTGTCATGGGAAGTTGTTGGTGACAAGATCCGTTGGGTCGTGCAATGAAGATCAGGGGATAATTAACAAATACTACTATACTAGTACATGCATGCCGGCCGGCGTATTATCATAATAACAGCTAATTTAAAAGCCGAAGTGGACGTCAGAAAGTGACAAACGTAGTTGGCTCGAAATCGAAAATTATTGACTTGACTTGCTACGCATGTAGTGATGCCACGGAAGCTAGCTTATTTTAAATCAAACATTTAATTAGGTTCACATCACATGGAGCAGCTCGAATATTAATTATAGACCAACTCATAATACACTGTCTGCTTAGTCCGTGTTTGGAACGAAGGATTTTCACAGGAAGAACGAAGGAAACACGAAACGGAGGAAAAGACGCAAGTAGGTAGATAACCATTTTACACGAAAGGAAACTAATCACTCCAAGTCCTTGTTTTCTTTCTTCACGAAGGTCTGAGGCAGCTTCGATTGTTACTCGTTGGACAGCTGAGGATTAAGCAAAGCAAAGCTAGGTCTCAAACTACGAACTTGCCTGCGTATGCCAATGGGCCTGCTTTCCTACTGTAGCAAATCACTGCCCAGAGAACTTGGATCGACTCGGAAAACTTGGACTAAGATATGAATCTTAAATTAAATTTCACTCCAATTCACTTCTGCACACATGAGTTAAGGACACAGATGGTGCTCCCAATAAGCATGATATGGGATCAGCGTCGCCCATCCATGCATGGAAGAAGATGACTGTCATGGGAAGTTTGTTGGTGATAAGATCAAGCTGTCACTTACTGTAGAATTCATGAAGATTGCTAGTTGGTAGCCCATGGTTCTTTCGTAAAGGTTTTGTACATAAAAATTTGTATTTCGTATTTGATCTTTATTTGCATTATTTGTTAACAAAAAGTTCATAGGGTCATACGATGTATAGGTCATGGGATTAGCAGAATATTCTAGTACATACACGCCGGCATCTTATCTTATTATATGATAGAAGCATATTTAAAGTTGAAGTGGAGGGCACAAAGTGGGTCAGCATGTGGTGCCAGCCCCGGCAACTTGCATTCATTTAATTATGGTTCACCTCACAATAAGACGTACAATATAGGATTAGCTATTGTTCATGGCTGATCGAATTGCAGAGCATCTCTAAAGATTGTTTTTCCAGTTCATCTTTATAGTGGTTTCGTGGCAGTGTGGCCCGCGGCTGGTGGAGGGACACCACAGGACCATCCACCAAAGAAAAATGACTGTCATGAAAGTTGTTGGTGACAAGATAATGTATCGTGCAATGTGATCAGGTATTAACAAATGGTACTAGTACACCGGCCGGCATTATGACAATTACATCTGGTTTAAAAGTTGAAGTGGACATCACAAAGTACCAAACGTAGTTGGTTATTTATTCCAAAATTATTGACTTGGATGGGTAAGCATGTAGTGATGGCAAGCACGGCAACTTGCAACCATTTAATTAATTAGGTTCACATCACATGGAGCCGTTCGAATGTGATGGCAGACCAACTGATAATATTCTGTCAGAGCAACTCACCAATTGACGCAGTAAACACCATTGTCATGCATGTGTGGCGCCATATAGACAGCATCTCTTTTCCCACCACAAAATACACATGTGCCCTCATGCATGCATTGGTCCAACGGTGTGTGGACATCTACCGTCAATTACAAAATGGGGACTGGCCTGTTGATGGTAGTAGATTGCTGGGTGGGGGGGGAGGCGGTGGAGAGCTCAAATGAGCTGGTCGAAACTGGAGAACGTTGGTCTCAGAATAATAAGTCTATTGTCATCGACCTGCAGCTCAGTTTTTTTTTAATTATTATTGTAAGCTCGTACGTCCACATTTTGGAATCCTCCTACATTTTCGTAAGTTCACTACAGTTCCAGATAAGAAGGTTCTGACGACATGCTGTACAGACAATAACAGATTTCTTTTTTTCATGCATCAAGGAAGGCAGAATTATTTTAAAGATGAGATCAAAAGGAGACAACAATGCTTCAATATTACAATGTCACATCTCCGTTTCAAAAAAAAAAAAAAAAATGTCACATCTCGAGTTGAAAGAAAGATAACTGAGAGGCAATTATTTATTCACTTATTTGTTGCTAGAAAGATAGATTTCCAAAGAATTCTAGTTCCAAAGAAACTTTATTTCATATATATCAGAATTCTAGTTCTGGAGCAGGTTTTACTTCATCTTGGACACTGATTTCTCCTTGGAAAGATCATGCTTCATGCGCTGGGAAGTGGAGATCTGAAATTTCAAATAGGATATTAGCACCACGGGAAGAGAGCACAAACTCTGGTCTACCGATGTTGGGATATTTAAGTAAAAGCAAAAATATTTTTTTTAAAAAAACAATGATGGCAGCAAGCAAAAAAGAAAGGAATGCATTTCACTTGACAAAAAGAAATGAAAGCATTTAGTCAGTGAGTTTAACATGTGTTTCCGCTTCTTTACAGATTCTCAGAGTAACCAACGAAGTTCGGGTTGTTTTAATTGTGAGCCTTTGCAACAACAAAAACAAAGAAAACATTTCTTGAATACATATAACAGAACACAATGAAATTAGATGATTGAACAGAGACCATGGGTGTTCATACCGCTCAAAAATCGGTACAAATTTGCCACTGAGCTTGTCAATGATATTTACTATGGAAGGCCTCTTTTTACGCTCAACCTCCACACACTTCAAGCCAATCAGAATGCATGTTTTTACTTGGTTGAGGCCATTTGCATCTAGTGATCGGTACTTGAACATTATTTGATCATCTGTCTTCCAGTTTTGATGTACCTGTAGAAGAAGGTTTAATTATTAGTGATAAACTGATAATGTATTAACTGAATGCATGGAAGGATTAAAAAATAGATGTTTCAACCAAGCAATGCTGTCTTACATCGTCGTCGACAAATGTCCTTGCAGCTCTGTCTTCAGCACCCGCATAGTTCTTCACTCCAGTCGCGATCTCAATAATAAGCATGCCTAAACTATATATGTCTGACATGGAGGATATTTTGCCCCTGTATAGATATTCTGGAGCCATGTATCCACTGCAAGAGTTTACCAAATCAACTGCCGCTTGCTTCATATAATTTGGAGGAAAATCATATTTCACTGCAAGAGTTTACCAAATAAACTGTTCCAAAAACAGAACGACCATCTTCTCGATCAGGAGAGAAATCATTGGTAATTTGCTTCATAAAGGTCATCGGTAGGTTTGTTGGTAATGTACCATCAAGACTCTGCTTGCTCGCCATTTCTGATAACTGAGGTATGACCTGTTGCAAATCAAGTCTTCTCAAAAACCCAGTTTATTAAAGAAAACACGGTTTATTAAAGAAAACATGGTTTGCGAAAACTTGAAGCAAGCAACCACTGTGTCGAAGCAGAACGTGATAGATGGGTAGAGAACATAAAATTCTTGGATTTTCCGTTAACAAAAATAACTCTTCAATTAATAATGAATTCATCAGGATAATGGACAAAGGTATTGCTCATAGAAGAGTTATGGGTTGGATAGGCATCAGATATGTTTGGTTTTATTAATTTTCTCATTGATAAAAATATCCAACCACAAATATAGGTCGTTTAGGACATCAACACGCTCTAAGAGGTACATAGCAGCATCTATGAAAGTACAATATTTAAAAGGATTATAGGTAAGGAAAGTACATTTTTCCTTGTAACAAAAGGAAAAGAAGTACCTTTCGTGACAACATAAATTGTTAATTTCAACCTATCAGTACAATGATGGTCAAACTCTAAAAAATCAGACAAAGAAATTTCTAAAAATGAGTAGAAAACCATTGATACAGCAGAAAATCTGACCGAGAAATACTAAAACATGAGTAGAAAAAAATTCTAATACTTCCACAAGATCCTTTTCATAAACTGTAGTATAAAATTCAACTAGCATATTTCACCGCAGCCCTGCTCCTGAATTCTTCTTTAAGTACTGCAATAATACAGAAGAACACATATGTTTCAATATTCATTGGCATGATGACTGCATCAGACTTTATTGAGTGCTACAATGAAAGGGAAACGCCATATAGTGTTCATTGTTTTGTCCAGCAGAGGCCTCAGTCGACAGAACAACTTTCTCCAGGTTCAGAGTGGGTTTGCTTCTATGGTCAGCAAATTGGACCTCCAAATTTTTCCTTAGGTTCTCATTTTTGGAACCAATAACTCGCACATCCTTAAGTTTCAACAGATGATTTAACCCAACAAACTGTAGAAGAGGTTGATGAGCCTCGACAAGTCGGTATAACTCCTCCATCCTATCTTGCATTACTTAGTTCTATTGTGCTAGTGTAGCTTGATTAGTTTTGCTAGTTGCTTAGTATAAGTATATTTGTTCACCTAGAGTAGCTAGTGACATAGCCTTGAGTGAATTAGAGATCATAGCAACTAGAATTGTGTTTAGGAGGTTTGCCGACAAGTAGAGCTAGAGCAAACACATTTACGCTTTGTTATTTACTAACAAGTTGCTCTAGTGATTTTGTAGAAATTTTATTAGGCTATTCACACCCCCCCCCCCTCTAGCCATTTAGGACCTTTCACCTGGATCGAGCTCGGTTAGTTGAATCCCAGTCCCCTGTTCTTTGCTTCCCAGTTCCACTTCGTCTTCCTCTCCTAGTTAGTGATTAGGTTCTTGTTGCTTTGCTGTGTTGTTGATGGCATCTCCAAATCGGCAAGTGCTACTAGTGGAAATGCAAGTGGTAGCGTAGGATCTGCAGCCATAAACACAAACATCAAGGCTCCGCTTTGGGACCATGTCACCATTTTAGAGAAGCCTAAATTTGGTGGAGGAAATGCTAAGTGGCGCTGCAAGTACTTGCCCAATGGAAAAACGTAGTTACTCTAGAGTTGAAGCTCATTTGCTGCAGATGCAAGGAAAGGGAATAACTGTATGTCCTAGGGTTTCATTTGAAATGCTTTCTGCAATGAGGAAGGAAGTTGAAAGGTGCAAGGATCTAGTGGAAAGATCCAAGGCAAAAGTTGTTTCTCCCGCCTCTTTGCTTCATCGACCACCAATACTAATGAAAGTAACAAGAGGGCCAAGAGGGGGCCAATTTCTGCATTGGAAAAAGCTTGGAGAATGGATGACCATAACCACCGGGATGCTTTGATCGGTAGAGCAATATATTACGGAGGGGTAGCATTCAATTTTTCGAGAAATCCATATCTTCGAGAACCTTTAGCTTTGCTAGCAGCCACAACATGTAGGGTTATACGATTCCTGGTTACAATAGAGTTAGAGAGGAACTTCTGAAGCAAGAAAGGAAGCACATAGAGCGTTTGTTGGAGAGCACAAAGAGCACATGGGCAGATAAGGGAGTCTCAATCTGCACGGATGGTTGGTCGGATCCTCGAGGCGACCCATCATCAATTTTATTGTTGTTTGTGACAAGTCACCTATGTTCTTGAGGGTTGATAATTGTGAAGGTGAGATCAAAGGCAAAAGACTTCATTGCTGAAATGTTGAGGGGCATAATTGAGGAAGTAGGTCGAGATAATGTGATACAAATTATTACAGACAATGCTGCAAATTGCAAAGGGGCTGGTCTAATAATTGAGTCTGAGTATAAAACCATATTTTGGACACCATGTGTTGTGCATACCCTCATTCTTGCTTTGAAAAATATATGTGAACCTAAATTAGGAAGAAATCCTACGGATGAAGAGGTATTTGCTTGGCAACAACTTGAATTTATGCATGATGTCAAAAGCGAGGCTACCATGATAAAGAATTTCATAGTGAATCATGGCATGAGGCTTTCTATGTTCAATGAGTTTAGCCATTTGAAGTTACTTTCTATTGATGAAACAAGATTTGCCTCAGTTGTCTGTATGTTGAAGAGGTTTGTTGAGGTAAAATCAGACCTCCAACAGATGGTGATTATAGTGATAAATGGAGCATCTACAAAGATGTCGAGAGATGACTCTCCAACTCCAAGAGCCCAAATTGTTAAGAACATGATGCTTAATGATGCATGGTGGGACAAGTTGGACTATGTTCTTAAGATTACCAGTCCTATATATGAAATGATTCATCGATAGATACTGAGACACACCATGTCTTCACTTAGTTTATGAGATGTGGGATTCAATGATATAGAAAGTGAAGAAAGTCATATTTCAACATGAGGGTGTTGGCATTTGTTAAGTGCTAAAAAGAATATGAAGGATTCTGCAAGCGCACAGAACACCTACCATTGTAGCTTTTCTCTAGGATGAGTATTCTAGAGTATCGTATCCACAGGGAAGCTTTGGCTAAAGAATTCTAATAAGTCACAATCATGTATCCACTAACTTAGCAAACCACTAAACTATAGTGAGGAGGTAATTGTTAAAGGATAATTAAATATCAAAGCATAAAATAATAACCTACCTAAGATATCAAAGAATAACTAAACTAATCAAGAGGTCAAAGGGAGAGATCAAGGTTCTGGGTACTTCTCTATTACTTAGGTTCTATGATAGCAATCATACTAATGCACTTTGGAGCAGCAGATCCGTCCCAACTCTCGAGAAAAACTGGAAAGAAGATAGTTGGGAGAAGGCTGCCAAAAGCTCTACAAAACACCAACCCGAACGTAGTGGAATACAAAGGCCCTAACAGAGCTGTCACCCCCTGGGGCTACCACAACTAACAGGTGGGATTGGGCGCAATCTCGGGTAACCTATAGCCTAGACACCAAGTCTACACTATCGATTACTACTCTAGCTACCGGAATAACTAGAGTCCTCAATACGAGCGGAGATCCCATGCAATAGCATAACAACTATACTTAACCAAATATATAAAAGTCATGGGAGTAAATAGAGAAGATAAATATATATGAATCGTATAAGTCTTGTAGAGAAGATATAAAGACATACCATACTCGAAGACATCTCTAGGACAAGAGCATAGCTCCACTCTCCTTTACTCTTGATTAGATCTAAGTTAGATCTAATCTAGTTCTAATTACATGTCTAATCTACTTCTAATTACATAGCTAATCTACTTCTAATTCACTAATCCCGAGAGAGAGGTTATCCTTATATTGGGACACCTCTACAAGCGAGAGATAATGAATAGAATGAGATAGAATGAATTAGGGTTTAGCCCCCAGGGTCGGGGGTCTTCTTTGTAACACCGGAAATTTTCAATTTTTGAAAATAGTTTAAAATGATTTAATTATATATTTTACAGTGCATTGAACATAGGAAATTAATAATTTTAAGAAATTAAAATTAAATATAAGGTCTAGACACATGCATGCTTGATGCATCATGCTCTTGCACTTTTATTTTTGTATTGTTTTCTTGATTCAAAGTTTAAAAGTATTCTTAGCACTTCAAATTTTAAATTGGAAATTAGAGTTAGAAATTGAAAAGCTTTTCTTCTCTCTCTCACTCTTTTTCTATCCGCCCGAATGGCCCATTCTCCTTCCGGCCCAGCTCCTTCCCAGCCCGGCTTGGGAGCGGCCGAGATGCCTTTTCCTTGGCCAAACAGGTGTGGGCCCCAGTGGTGAAGTCCTTCCCCTACCTCCCTTCTTTGCTTTCGCGTCGTGTGACACCGTCGTGCCGCCCCGATCCGGATACTCGGCGTCCAGCGACCGAGGGCTGCGCGACCCTCGCCCTCCTCTGTCTTAATAGGCGCCTCTAACCCTAGTCCTCATTTACCCATCCACGACGCCGCCATTCACTCTAGCACCACGGTCTGCGGCCATCATACGCCATTGGCGCACCACGAAGGCTTCGAGTCCGCGACTCCGTCTCGCATCGTCGATCCTCTTCCGTCGTTGAGTCGTGAGGCACCGTAAGGACTTCTCTATCCCGAAACCCCGGTCAATTTCCATTTTCCTTTTCCTCACTCGCGGTTATCGGACATCACCGGCTTTCGGATTCCGCCGTCCGTGATTCACCGTCACGTCGTCGTCTTCGCGCCCTCACCATCCGATTCATCGTGTCGGTGAGCACACCTTGGTCTCCTTTACTATCCCGTGCCTTTAGTTTGATGAATCGTAGCCGTTAGGACCCCCGGCGCCGCACGGCGACTTCTCCGCCACGGCCATGGCACGCGCCGCGGAGCCCTTACCCGCCGTTATTTGGCCCCCATCGCACTCACCTTCACCCACGCTCCACCCCGATGCCCTCGCCTTGTCCTTTTGTAGTCCGTAGAGCCTCTAAGGGCCGCGCCGCGGACTTGCCGCCCGCCGGCCATGGCGAACCACCGCGCGGTAACGCGTTCCCACAGACCGAACCGGCCGCCGGCCGCCGTAATGACTCCAGACGAGTTCGTAAGGTCGAGCTCCCTCGCCCATGCCTCGCGCATGACCGGCCTACCCCGGAGCACATTTCCGGCGAGGTCCGCCGCCGTCGGCGTGGCGGCGGCGCCGCCGTGTCTAATCAGAGCCCGCCGGAATCCCCACCCAAAACCACGTAGTCTAATCCGAAGCCGTCCATTTTAGATCGGATGGTTAATATCGCACCATACCTCTTCGGTTGGCGGTTTTGTTAAAGAAACCCCGAAACTCTTACATGCTATACCCCGTAATCTATAGTTAATTGCGAGTAGGTCCACGGCCTTGGTGAAAACCCGGTTTTGATTTACTTTAATTCGAAATTAAAGTTCCATCTATTTACAAGAATGCCACTTTGTCTTTAAATGCCTATAATTTCCACGTTTTTAACTCCAAATTGATCCGCTCAACTTGCGTTAGATTTGTAATTCGATTCTCTACGCGTTGGTATAATGTTTCAGTAATTTTGAGACAGCTTAATTTTCATAGTTAGATTTAATTATTTATCCGCCTATAGGAAATCTTGTAAAATCCATAACTTATCCGATTTAACTCCGTTTTTGTGATCTTTACGTCGATGTGCTCATAGCGACACGTAGATTAGTTTTATATACTTTATATACTGTTTTATCACTGCTGGTGTACTGTTCTAATATAGCCTTGTTTTCTTCGTGCATGATTGTCTTGGATGCTTGTATGTCGATTTTATTATCGAAGTTTAGGCGGTGAGCGATTACTACGGTGATCGGGGAGGCGTTTTCGAGGAGCAAAGAGTTTCATTGGGACTTTGATAATCAAGGCAAGTATAGTTTGGGATTTACTAGCTTAATTTCATGATCATGTGACTTATTTAATGTTTATGCCATGAAACATAAAACATGACTTTTAACAACATGAGAAATTATCTCGTATTAGAGCCTCAAGGGATTTTGCAAGTACAAACCGTGAGGGCTACATGGCACCGGTTTTAGCTCAAGTACCGGGACCTTTTCTAGCAAGTTTGGAGGAAGTGCCAAATTGGGTATAGTCTACCCCCTGTCCACATATATGTGTATAGGCTATGGTAGTTGTTGTGCCATATAGGAAGAGTGGGTTCTATATCTGACGACTTAGCGCCCTAGCTTGTTAGGCGAACCTGTTGAAAGGCTTCATAGTGAACCCTGCCGACCTACCTTGGGAGTGGGTTAAGAGGATCGCTACCTCGGGCGAAAGGGCAATTCACGGCTCACGGTGAAAGTGTACACCTCGCGAGAGTTTATTAAACCGATATATCGGCCTTGCTCAAGGACACGAGCGGCCTTGGAACCCTTTGCACTAAAGATGAGGACTAATGTTGATTACATGTTTATGGTTTATTGTTTTATCATTTACATTATTTATGTTACATTGATCATGACCTAGGGTAGCCTATACCTTGCTATATTTGTTGAGTTTGACATGAACTCACTCTTGCTATTTCCACCACACCAGTCTCAGATCAAGGATGGAATGAGGATTACCGCCAGGAGTACTAGACTTGTGGACCACCAATCGGCGTACCCGTTCTTGGAGCTTCCGCATAAGAAGTTGGAATTAGTTTCATTCTTTTGAGTTTTCGTTTTAATTCTATGTAATAAGCATTGTTATGATACATTCCAACAGTTTGTCACCTTATGTGTGTTTCCATTTTCTGGGCACACATAGGGAATAATATATCCAATTTATTCTTTTAAATTGGGTATGACAGATTGGTATCGAGCAATGTCGACTCTAGGACGCAAGCCTAGTAGAAAAGCGGGTCGTTTTTAGGTACTAGAAGTTGTCCTAAAATCTTTGTTCCGAAAAAGTCGATATTTTCTTCCATATCTTATCTTACCCCGCTATTCATCTCCCTCTTGTCCTTGTTTCTAAATTTTGATCTCACATTGTTTTAGCATGCTCTTAGAAATCCTCTCCTACCACTTTCTCGCTAAATTGAAGGATAGTCCTAGAATAATTTACTCATAACTTGAGGAGAAATGATAGATTTCGCAAGTTGAGTCAATGAGTGATTTGTGCATTATAATTGCCTTGTTGAATTGTTATTATTAATTATGCTTGATTTGGATCTTTGATTGATTGCAATGATTTTGTGGACTTTGTATACAATTTCATTTAGTTATAGGTTTAAGACATAAGGACTAATGAATAGATAGTGGGGTAAATTTATTTTCTAAACTTGCTTAATTCGGAGAATTTTTTTAGCTTTAATCTTTATCCTGTATAAGAGACCTTGACCACAAATATCTAAACCTTGAACATTTATTTGAACAAAAACAGATGCCTAGAGGTAGAGGCAGAGGCGGAGGCAGGAGGAGCAAATAATGAAGATCTGCCACCACCACCTCCTCCCCCAATAACTCGGGGAGCAGCTCATGGCGACACAAGCACAAAGATGATGCAAGGCCAACGGCGAGATGATGCAGGCCATGACACGAGTTCATGCGAGAACATGCAAGCTGGAGGATCTGCTCGGCCACCCGGGGATAAGCGCAAGGAGTTCATGGTTGGACAGCCCCGGTGTTTTCTCATGCTAGAGAGCCTCTTGAAGGCGATGATCGCTACGTCTTTGTGGAGAACCTCGCGCGGTGCAATGACCAAGAGAAGGTCTTTGTATGCCTCGGGACAACTCAAGGAGGTGCTCGATCCGGTGGGAGTCTTATCAGGCCGCTCGTCCCAACAATGCTCCCGCCATCACTTGGGATGATTTTGTGAAGATCTTGAGCTCGTCACATTCCAATTTGGTCTTGTTGAGCGAAGCAAGATGAATTCGGAACCTCGGGATGGGCTCAATGACTATCGGTGAGTATCATGAGAAGTTCCAGCCTAGGTTGGCCCGTTATGCTCCCAATGAAGTCCGAGAAGATCCGATAAGCGGCGCCATTTTCTCGATGGTATCTACTATGAGCTCAGCTGCAGGTTGAAGGGCAACACTTATGATACATTTGAGCGGTGGTGAACCGCGCTATTGTGCTCGACAATGAGCGCCTAAATCAGACAAGAAGAGGAAGATGTTTGGTCGGGGCTGGAAGCAACTCCCGTTTCCGTCCTAGCTTTCAGCGAGAAGAACCGGGGGCAAGCAAATCGGGGAGGTCGCGGCGGAACCAACAGCGTCCTCACTTCCAGAAGCAGCCGAAGGGTGACCGGCACTCTCGGCCAGAGATGGGTTATCGGGCACCTCGCCGGGAAATGCCACCAACACTCCAACCACGTGCTACACATGTGGTAAAGAGGGTCATATATCCCATAAATCGTCCCGAGAAGGCCAACTACCAGAGGCCACCTCTCCCTACTGGAAAAGTGAACCATGTGTCCACCGAAATAGTTCAGGTGGGACCGAAACTATGATGGGTACGTTCAACATCAACTCCATCCCTGCTCATTGTTCTTTTTGATTACGGAGCTTCACATTCATTTATTTCCCAAGCATTTGTCACAATGCATAGCATACCTCTAGTTGCCTTGAAGAACCAAATGGTAGTAAATTCACCTGGAGGAACCATACCAGCTTCTCTTTATTGCCCCTCTGTAAGTTTGTCTTTAAGTGGGGTAGACTTTGCGATCGATCCTATTGTGTTGAGGACGGTGGCCTTGATATGATTTTGGGTTTTGATTGGATGAAGCAACATGGGGCGTGATTCAAGTGTCGGGGAAAAAGTGGTGGTTCTAACGACTCCAAAGGGAGATCGAAGTTTCTTGTTGATGTGGCAATAAAAGACCCACCATCACCAATCGCGGAACCGGATGAAGGAAGATGCCAACTCCAAAGAGCACGTAGTGGATGAGTTCCCGGATGTTTTCCCCGATGAGTTGCGGGTATGCCACCGGACCGTGACATTGAATTTATTATTGATTTACTACCCGCCTTTGCACCCATAGCTAAGCGTCCATATAGAATGGGGGTTAATGAATTAGATGAACTTAAGAAACAATTGAAGGAGTTGCAGGATAAGGGATTTATCCGCCCTAGTTCATCTCCTTGGGGTGCACCGGTGATCTTTGTGGAGAAGAAGGATGGCACACAACGGATGTGTGTAGATTATCATTCTCTTAATGAGGTCACTATCAAGAACAAGTATCCCTTGCCTAGGATTGATGACTTATTTGATCAGTTGAGAGGTGCTTGTTGACATTTCTTAGCGCAATCATTAGAAACAGGTTTAGAATCCATCTCTAATAACGGCGCCAGAAATGTGCCGCTGACATTCCTAAGTGAAACCACGATGTCGGTGATCAGACTAGGAACATCAACGGTGATAGACCTTGCCCAAATAGATATTCATCCGCAAGCGCACGGATCTATCATTGTAGCATTTCACCCGGAGATATTCAGGGTATCGTTATTTATATTTTTCCAAAGGAAGGCATGGTGGAAAAGGATCTAATAGAGACATGAACAAGATAACATGACTGTGTAATGGACCAATGCTTATAACAAGGGTATAAGGGAATGGTAACTTGATAACTTGACACACTCACTCAAGCCAAACTCAAGGATAAAGATAAATAAGGAATAAGAAAGTCCTAAGTGGAGCATACATATTCTAGTCATGGTTGTGCATAGAACCAGTTGATAGCCAGGCAACACTCATGAGTAGGAGGTCTGAGTCGAGAGTGAGATGGACGGGGAGACCTTCCCGGTGCATACCGCCCAATGAAAAGGCACTTTAGACTCCTACACAACACATGAACATGGGGGGATTACAAGGGACGGACAGGGCTGTCACAACCCTGCCGCCTACCCCCTCGACCGTGGCATGCCGTCATATTCGAAGGATACCTGGCATCCGGACACCACGCCCGCATACTAGGACACTACTCATGTCCCCCATGGTCCCCACCCTACGGATGGACAGAATAGGACACGAGCAAGCCCGAAGGACACAATGAACCGCCATTCAGCACAATCCCGACACTACTCAATTATATTGCATGAATGGTTTAAGCATAAAGTTCTATATGACGAATCACAACATAGAAACTATAGACTAGTTCATGTGTCATGATCATGTCAAGAACATGTTAGATCATAGGATAAATCATGAAGCATAGAAATAACATGAAGACTCTAATTCAAATGCACAACCAAGATAAGATAAGGGCAAGGCTTTGGAAGAATACCATAAATAGATTATACCGGAAATCCATCTTCCAAGGAGCCAAGCCCTCCTTGGTAGCTTTGTTGCCTAGCTCCACATCCTAATCTACTAGGTAGAGGAAGAAGAAGAGTGGAAAGGGAGAGAATGACTCTCTTGTGAGGTGTGTGTGAGTGAGGGGGGAGAGGCCATCTATTTATAGGAGGAGGGTGGAGGAATAAACCATGGAATATTCTCCCCCTAATGGCATAAACCGCCTCTACACTCGTCCAGGTTCACTGTACCGCGCCACGCACCCTCGCACCGTCGGTTTGGAGACTTAATGCACCGCCTCGCCAAAGTTGGGCCGGATCGGGCCGAAGTGGTGCTTGGGCGCCGTCCCCGGCTCGGCTGGCCCCGAGCTTTGCGGTGTGGGCTATGTCGGGCCCTGAAAAGTTGTAGGGCGGCGTTGGCTCGGCCCATTTCTGCGTGTTTGGTCCGTTTCTCCATTGGGCTTGTAATCTTCTGAAAGGTGCGCTTTCTAGGGTCGCGCCTTTTGGTCGTATTTCCACCTGTTTTTATTATAAATACTACAAAATACATTTTGGACACTACAAGTGGAAATATGTGAGTAATAGATGTATATGAGTATAGAAAGGTATAGTTTCACTCCCTTTATGGTAGTATGTTGACGGTAAAAACATGTCGTTAGTGACCGTCAACAACTCCCCTAAGCTTACCCTTTTTGCGCGTCCTCGAGCAAAAGATAAGTACTTGGTTGTTGATCAGGAGTTGCTTCTATGCCGATTACATTTTACAAGTGCCAGGTTTATAACAAAATTTTCTACTATAGTTTGAATAAAATGGCACATCTTTACTCACCCTTTATTACCTTTCATCGTAGCGGGGCTTGTTAGCTGTCTCAGAGTCTTGGGTGGTTGCTAGATAGAACGGTTATAATAGAAATATTATTCATTCATTCTTTTGATCAACTTTTTGCATCCGGGATTATTTATTTAGATTATATTTGTTTTTCGAGAAAGTATGGGCTTTATTACTATATAATACTTTTTTTTTTTTTTTTTTTGGAGAGGTGGGCTCTACTCGCCCTAGACTTTTGTCTTTTATTTCCTCTCTCTCTTTTTTTTTTTTTTTCTTTATCTTTTTTTTTTTGGGAGATGTGGGCTCTACTCGCCCTCGGACACGTGTCCATTTTTCATCTCTTTTTTTTCTTTTTTTTTTTTAAGCATAGCCCATATCTTTTCTCTTTTTTTCAAATTAGATTCCGGATGTCAAGTTTCTCTCTTGAACGAAATCATAGTAAATCTATTTGTACCATATCATATTTGGCAACAACTTAGATGGATAGAGCTTATGCAACCCACATGAATCGGGTTTTTCAAGATGAGTTTTAAGACTTAGCCACCACTATGTAAAAAAGGCTAATAACCGCCCGGTGAGCCCAGAGGCGCCGCTAATAACGTGCGCGTGCAGACCGTCATATTACCGACTTACGGTTTGGGTGGCGTCGATAATAGGTGTCGGCGGTCCCACCCGACCAAACATGCGTCTAAAATAAGGGTAATTATAGACGCGGCGAACCGAGCCGGCGTGCATTTTCTGTTTAGACGGCGTTTCCGTTCTCGTGGATCTGAGACGCGCCAGCTATGATGACGCCTTTTTAAACCAAGTGTCCGCAAGATTCACCATATCTTAGACAGCGTTTAGGCACCGAGCGCATTCTTGGAGCCGATCGTGCGTGGATACGAACACTAATTCGAGACACGTGTTCGTGTACGGACACTCTTTTGGTACCACCCATCCATGCATGGGTTCGAGTGTTCACGGACACGCGTCTCTTCACCGGCGCTTGGAATGTGCGAAGGGTGCGTAGCGGACACGTGTATTACGGTCGTCAGCGTTTAGATTTAGACGCCGTTTAACCGGAAAGAGCATCCTGGCGTATCCGTACCCGTTACCGACGCCGGCGCGACCACTGAGCAGCGTTTAGTCAAGCGACCGTCTATCTTGCTTGAAACTATTGCGAACATTGACCGGTAAATAGGCGCGTGGCGGTGTGCGTGTTCGTAGCTCGCCGCGGGCGTACGGTCCGCGCGTTTTTGTTAGAGACGATTTGTATCACCGGTGTCGCGGATACACGACCGCTTTACGCACGGCGTGATAATGTAGAGACGTCGAATTCGGCGTGTGTCCGTAGCGTTCGGAAATATTGCGCACGCGTGTCAATATACGAGACGCTTGGTAGGTACAGGCCGTAACTATCACGCGCCATTCTGATCGCGACGTTTGTCGAGACGGTTTATAGCAACAGTGTCCGTACATATACGGATTATTCTGACGATTGGACCGTATGCCCGTCGATCGACGTTTGTATGAGTGCGGGCGATTGGTAGTGGTATGTGTCGGTAACTAGAGTATCTCACCTACAGACATTGGATAAAGACAAAATGTTCTATATAATACATTACCCAAAGCCGAATGTTCTTTTACGCACCACAGTTACTTTACGATTTATGGTACATTAGCATTCGTAAGGAAGTCATAACCATGCTTGATCCGAACCCGATTAGCAATCTCAAAGGACGGGGAAGGCATCCATGCCGGGCGTAGTTAATCGATTCGGCACGACAACTCAAAGTCCCCCATCGGTGGTGATGGATGGAGTCGCCGTCCTTCTTCCGCCGCTTCTTACGCTTCTTCTTCTTCCCGACGAGGAATCGTAGAACCGCCGACGCTAGAGTATCCAAATGAGGGGGAGACACTTTTGGTTCCGCCGGATTCTTGTAC
This sequence comes from Hyparrhenia diplandra, assembly GCA_015847255.1. NCBI lineage: Eukaryota > Viridiplantae > Streptophyta > Magnoliopsida > Poales > Poaceae > Hyparrhenia > Hyparrhenia diplandra. Next base: position 731,763 of record JADLZK010003469.1, read on the forward strand.
TCATTAACATCAAGAGCAGGCACAATAAGTTGTAAGTCGCGTGGATTGAGAGGCGGACCCCGCGAGCCAACTTCAAGGTGTTCCACGCCCATGCCTATGGCCGCCCCAAAGTGAACACATGGCCCTCATCTTGAAGAAAGTGGCTCAAAAACAGGGGTAACCGCCCCCTGACCTGGTGCACTTGATATACAAGGCATCGATGGCCAACACATAGTTGTAACGGCGAGATCCCGAAGCCGCGTTTTTGCCAAACTCGTTGGGAGGAAGAATCAACCACTCCGAAGTCGAGGCCAACGAGCATACCCTGACCGTTTTGGACCTCGGATTTCGTTGATGAAGTCCTCCACGACCGTGGCATCGCGACGCGGATTTGCCGTGTTGATGTGCGGGTATCTGTCGCCGGCGACGACCACATCTCGGCGGCAAGTGCGCGGTCTCCGGGCATGGTGCTGCCGATTCTTCGTGAGATGACTCCATTTCTCGTGTTTTTTTACGAGGGAAGAAAAGCGGCGCTTCTTAAGTAGATGGGGTCTCCAAATGGCACAGATTGCGATCGCGAATGGTTTCGTCGGTTGAGTTGCGTCCGTTGGAACTTGTGAACAATCCATTAATCGTTGTGGAAGTTCAAATGACGGATTGATGCGATGGTGCATCCGTTTTTCGAAGTTCGACATGGTTTTGGTGTGGATGCGTCATGGGTACGAGTTGGCCGATGCTTTGGGAGGCGATGTCGCCTAGAAGTAAGCCCTCCTCTGCGGCCTCCACGGTGGAGTTTGGCTCGTGCCCGACGACGATTGAAAGGCGGCCCGGCGGCGGTAACGAACGGATCTCTGAAGGCTGCGAGGAAGATGAACAGGAGCTTTCTACTTCTCTGTAATTTTTCTTTTCTTGTGGATCCTGTTTGTAAATGGGCCGGTGTAATGCGTTGAGATAAATACATTTTCCTTCTCAAAAAAAAATCGCGTTGTGCAACCAGTTTTTATTAGCTGGCTACATATATATGCGAGAGCATATGTACGCATGTGTGGTTAACAAGTTGTACGTACAAGCTTTTAGTCATCATATATTTTCTCAAACTGAACAACCAGTCATCGCGTTTGCGTCATCACATTGTTTTAATAGTACCCTTGCTAGTACATGATCACCAAAAGTAAGTCAAAGCTTCTAGTCATCATATATTTTCTCAAACCGAACAACCGGTCATTGAGTTTTACATGATCACCAAAAGTAAGTCAAGGCAAAGATAACATCAATCACATTGTGTTGTCGGCATCGTAGGCATGCCACCCTACCCGGTACTCAACACCAGCCTCAACGACACGGCAAGTGAGCCTATGCATCATGAGCCTCTCGTCTTCGCTCTCGGCCTTCCTCTTGATGAGATCCTCAACAGCCCAAACAACTTCGTGAGAGCTTCGCATGAACATATATATGAGGGATCCGGATGAGATCGTTCGACAAAAAAACAAGTCACGATCGTCAAATCACAAGCATCGTTCATATATTTGGTCATTGAGAAACCGCTGAAGTGAAATAAAGCATGCATGCATGCAAAGTGAACTATGCCAAAACTGGTGGCTAGAGAACTACCATTATATTCACAGATCTATGCCAAAACGGTGGCCAAAATTGGTTTTCTCAATTTAAACAAGGCATGCATGTAAGTGAACTATGCCAAAACCGGCAAAAACTGGCGGCGTAACTACCATTATTCTTAGAAGTATGCCAAAAGCAGTTGGCCTTGGCCAAGCCAAAATGGGTTTTCTCAATTACGTAAGCTCATTGAAACCGAAACTAGCTAGTAGTATAACTGAAGCTACCGGGTATTGGTCTTCATATGGCATTAATACCGCGCCAAGGGCGATCTTGCTTCCATCTCCTTCGCCGTCGCCTCCGGCTTCACGGCTCCTTGCCTTGACGCGCCGGCCGAGGACTTCTCCTTCGCCCTCGCCTACGCCTCCCCGCTTCCCGGCTCCTTTCCTCGACGCCGCGTTCGCGAGGACTTTTCCTTTGCCCTCACGTCCGCCGGCTTCACGGCGCGGGCCGCCTAGGCGACGCCTCTTCGAGCGAAGGAGGCGGGACTCAACGGCGCCACTTCCGAGGGCGAGGAAGGAGGGACTCGGCGACAACGTCGTTGAAGGCGTGAGCATGTCCTCTTTCCTCCATCGCTTAAGCTCCCGACGATACTCCCCCTGCATCACCGTCGCTAGGGTTTCCAAGTTACTAGTGAGCTTAGGCGATTCCCAGCTCTTCCTCCCCACCAAGGCGGCCCGGATGCCTTGCTTCTTGTACCCCGTGGAGGCGGCCGGGATGCCTTGCTTCTTGTACCCCCGTGGAGGCGGCCGGGACGCCCTTGTTGAACCTTAAGTCCTCACCACCGTTTCCACTGGGGGCGAGGAGCCGGGGCTTAACCTCCCCAGTATTCATCTTCGGCGGTGGGGGGAGAGGGCGAGGAGGAATGGAGGTGGCGACGCGGCGTGGGGGAAGAGGCTAGGGCGGGCGGCGCGGACGACGCGGGAAGGCTCTCTGTGCGAGAGAAGAGTGGAGAGCGGAGTGAAGGAGCCGGGGCGAAGCGGTATAGGCGACGACGACGGTATATATATATATATATATACACCCGGTGTAGTTACACCCATATTCAAAAAAACCATATTGTGTATGTGTTCATACTTGTTTATTGGTTTGAGTATGTTTAGATACTCATATTATGATACTCTAGATCTTAGTATGCTAAAAAATTTCAATGAAACCCATATTTTTTAATATATTACATAAAATGCCACTCATGTTGTACATAAAAAAGTATATCTATATACTCAAAGCATGAATGCATACTTAACGTATATACCATCATAGATGGTCTAGTATGATCATATACTTCATCCACATGCACTTCGTTCGGTCGATATACCATAAATCTTGAGATATACACATGGGTGTAACTACACCCGTGGTGTAGAAAAATTTACCCTATATATATATATATATATATGGAAACAATGGACCGACAGTGTGTAATGGCACCGAGTCCGAGAGCAGATCATAGTAGTTCTTGTTCTTGCATAACATGAACTTCTTTGGTTTGTGATAGAGCCGGGTGCCACCAAAAGCATTGATATTACGCATACATAAAAAAATACAAACCGTGATCGCTAAGGTCCCAAACGAGAACACAACTATCATACGTAGGGCTAAGTCGGGTTTCACCTCAACACAACAAGGTGTTTAGGGCACACCACGTGTGCATGATGATACAAACATTTTGTTCTTGCATAACCTAAATCTAGCGAACCACAACGGTGATGAAGTCATGCGGGCATGAAATCATTGCAACTCCAATTGGTAATGCCGGGATGGATATGACCAACTTGATACAAAAATATAATACATTACGGGGATACATTGATCTCGATAAAGCAAACAATATACCATTGTTCATATTCATGGGGCATCCCTCACATGACAACTCGATGCAAAAAACAGAATCTTCGGTTTAGGGGCGTGTTAGGTAGTAATCGCGAAGATGAAGCAAGTGTCGCTAGGCAGCACGTAATCAAGTCCTTGAAAAAAACAAATATAAGGCCCAATTTTTCTTACGTGCATACAAAAAGTAGACCATGAAGCAACCCACACCCACATAACCCGACATTGCGCAAGTTCACAAATGGAGACGAAACACTTCCGGGGATTTTTTAGCTATCTCTTTACCATAACCGCATTGCACCAAGAGCCATTTTTCTCAACACCAAAGCAACGGATCTACCCGCATAGAACCAAATTAAAAGTATGTTATGTTATAAATGGTAGAGATTAGAGAATGTAGGCTGTCATAGCACATTACAATTCTCGAATTAGTATGTAAATAATTTTCATCTTAACATGCATGATGCATCGGGCTGATGTAAAAGCAAAGAAAGGCATGTATGCAACAATAGAATTAAATATAGCTATTTGTGTCACGGTGCGCCGTGAAACATAAGATTCTATTTTTGCAACCGCAGAATCAGCACAACACAAACACAAGCAACGAGGATCGGCTCACCAAAATTATCGACAACACAAACACATAAATTTCCATGTATGTAAATCATTATGTATGAAGTATAGCAAAATTAACTTATAATAGTCAATTGTGCTATTAAACCCACTTCTTCGCTATAGTTAACCTACCTTGCTACTATTCCATCTCAATAAACAATGCAGATGACTTAATTGCTTTGCTAGGACCTGTCCAAACACCTCCTTGCCGCTATTGCTAACTTTGCCTTTGCTAATACTTACCGTCCAACAAAAAAAAAATCAGCAAGCAAAAGCCAAAACCACCCATGTGAAAGGACTATAATTTTGTCACCGTTTGCAACTCGAAATTAAGCCATTTTCATAAGCTTAGTGGTAAATTTACTAGTAGGTCAGAATAAAACTAATTGGCATAAACATAACCAAATCCATCCAATGTAACTATTCCCCACTGCAACAAACAAAAACTAACTTGAACCCAATTTACAATACCTAACCAGCAGAAGCAACTAAAAAATAACTCAACTAAACCAGGAAATGTAGACAACAGGAAATGCAATCTAATAACTAAAAGCTTCAATTATATGTAGAACGCGCCTTTGTAGAGGAACCATACCGGCGAGGCAATTTTGTAGGCCTAGCACGACTCCTCCACACCATATATGTAGCACCCCCTTGAATCCCCTTTTAGCAAATGAGATTTAAGCATTAGGTAACTAAACGTAAAAAATCGGACCCAAAGCTATATAAGAATAGAACAATCTGTCATATATTTTTTTGCCGTGCTATATTAGGCAACTAAAATTTGTCATATTTTGTAATGCTATGTTAGGTTAATTCATAGGTAACTACAAGTCCAACCACGAAAGTGACAATGTTCAGGTTATTACCTTGTTGCGACCAACCTTAAATTGAAATGGAGTGTTCTCAAAAGGCGATGCCAATTCATGAATTGTTCTTAATACTCACATGAAAACCTACAAAAGAGTTGACACCAATTCATGAATTGGACATTAGATTTCTTCGCTATAAAGTAAATACAAAGCAAAAATGCTAATGAACAAGTGGCATACATATGAAAAAATGAAAGCACCGAAATGTTGAATTAAACATCCACTTAGCCGGCATTTTTCATAGGACCAACTTCTTATCAAGATCCTAAATGCCAATACCCCAGTAATATGTAATTGTTTCAATACTTGCCGCATTTAATCCTAGATAACTAAGTCGGTGAAGATAGAATAAAAAGAAAAACGAAAAGCAATCTCTTTGTATGGTATGGCTCGTAAAATATGGCCTTGGAATATTCTTAGATGCAATACTTCTTAATGACCGGCCCATTAGCAATACATATGGTCCCTTTGCTAACACAAAGGACAAATTTCAGATCAAGTACATAGTTGTTTACATGCATGAAGAAGTGCACCATTGAGTAGATATCAATGTCTTGCATACCTTCAATATCTGTACAACATTCAGATATTGCTTTGTTTCACATCGCGACCGAGAAAGGCAAGCCCGTGGGGGGTGGATTCACTTCAAGCTCGTCCGATACGCTGCTTTGGATTTGGGAAGCAAAGTGGCGCCACGCCTCTTCACCGACAAGATGCCCCCCACAACGTGGAAAGACAAATTCTTCTTCATCGATCAAGAGCGACACGGCACATTTGTGGTTGCCAAGCTCATGAATGAACATGACAGCGCCCACGGTGGTTGCCAAGCTCAACAAGGATGAGCCGATGAGCCGATGAGCCTTTGTGTTTGTACCTAGGTGTCCTAGGATGAATCGGAAAAGGTATAAGACAACAAAATTATTGAGCAATGTTGTACAAGCTTATAGATAGCACGAGTCACAACGTATATGCGGGACAAAACAAAACCTTTTAGAGCCATTCAAAAAAAAACCTTCAAAAAAGGAAGGATAATGCACTTTACAATCTAGATTTCGTGCTTACCCAAGATGTGCTTCTCTTGCAACATCTTTTTCGGCCTCGCGCTGTAAGAACACCTAGATATCCGAGCGGCCGAACGCCGTGATAAACGCCTCGTTCACCGCCCGCGCCCCACGCCGGTCGGGATCCCCGTCGGGAAGTCAAGACGATGGCGCGACCCGCCGTAGCCGCCACCGGGAGGCCCCGCGACGGACCCAAGATCACGCAACCACCGAAGAAAAACTTCTGTATTTGTTGTTTCTAGAACCACGGGAAAAACCAAATCTAGCTAAATGGATGTGATAAAAGAGGTGCACTGGATGGAGACGAAGGTGAAGGCGAGGCGCACACCTTCTCTCGTGTCGGACCGCTCTCTACTCTTGTTTCGTTCTCGAAGAGTTTGGAAGTGAGCGTAAGAGGGGGAGAAGAGTAGTACTAGTACTAGTATAGTAGTTGGAGTATGGGAGAAGGAAGAGGCCGAGAGGCTGCGAGAGAAACAGAGAGACAATATGCGTACTAGTAGTAGTAGTACTATTGCGAGTGTTCGAGACACCATATGGCCCCATGGGCACCGCCCGTTAATAATGTACTCCATGGCCCCATGATTTTGCATCTTACTTATCTCCATCCATACTAGTAGTACTTCAAATTTCAAATGTTAACTCTTCAAATATTTGAAATTCAACTTTCAAATAATATCCACCAAACGTGACAAAAGTAGTACTCCGTTTCAAATTATAGTTTGTTTGACTTTTTTTACCTCAAGTTTGACCACTCGTCTTATTCAAAAAATTTCTGCAAAAAAACAGTCTTAAAGAACATTTGATAATAAAGCAAGCCACAACAAAAGAAGTGATATTTTGCATAAAATTTTGAATAAGACGAGTGGTCAAAGTTAGGGTTGAAAAAAGTAAAACGACCTACAATTTGGAATGGATTAGCAAAGAAGAATACAATAGGTTGACACATCATTATTTTACAAAATCGTAGAAAGAAAAATCATCACATTTGGAGTTACGATGAGGGAGAAAGACCGATTACAAGTTGTGACCATAGATTATAATAAAAAGAAAAAGAAAAATTAGGGTTCTTGAGCCCCGGAGGTCTCCGACATGGCGGCACACCGGCGTGCACGGATGTCACCGGAGATGAGGCCTCTAGCGACGGGAGGACCACCACCGTGATCCCCGTGAGAACCAAGCGTTCCTATCTTTGCTATCGGATGAGCGGGTTTAGGCGGTACCGAGTTTGACGCCGACGGTGGCATGTGGGCACGGGCGGAACGGGAGCGACACTCCGGCCGACGCAGGACCGCCAAGGTTAAATGGACGGGATGGAAAGCATCGTAAACGCAGTGTAGACGCTTTTGAAGACTCGAGGCGATGCAGGGATGGGTCCGAGAGGGGTTGCCGCCGTGGAGAACGATCAACGCGGCGGCGTGAACCGCGCAGACACGCGGCGTTCCAAGGCGCCGCCAATGGCAATGTGCATAGCTAGCAACGCCGAGGTGCTCGCGCGGCGGCCATGGCCGCATGGTCGCGGGTGGCGGTCATCGCAAACATGAATGAATATAACACTAATTACCACATAATCATCCATATCATGCACCAAAAGTAAGATAGATCACATAATGCAATGCATGGGTGCATTGTCGTCATCATCAACATATACATAGATTCATGCGAGTCCACTCGCTTCTCATGCCCACCCTGCTTGCACAAACAACCTCCTACACTCGTCGCGGATCCTACACTCCTCACCGCAAAGATACAAGGAGTGCCGCCGCCACGCTCCCTCCACCCACCGGCCGATGGCGCCGCACGTTCCTCGCCCTTTCAGCGATGCCCGTCCCGAGGCGCGCCGGTTTGGCTGGGGAGGGAGGAAGATACGGCCTCACCGCATGGGCACCACTGTGTCGCCGTGCAAGGCGCCACGCCTCGTCCGCGGAGCATTGCACGATTCTCGGTCTTCTAGGGGGCCATCGTCGCCGCCGTGTCGCGCTCCACCTCCCGCAACACCTCTCGGGCACGGTCATCATCGGCGGGCGGGGCGGCGTTCGCCCGTACGCAAGCCGCAAGAGCGTGCACATACCGAGCGAAGTTCATGCCTTGAGTTGGCGGCTCGTTCCAAAGAAGTCGAAGCGGTGCGGACCTTCGTGCCGGCCTTCCACGAACACGGCAGACATGCTCGCTCAAACACGCTCCGTGTTGCGAATCTTGGCGAGGTCGGTGATGAGACTCGCGCGAAACCGAGCCGAGTAGCGCCGGGCGCCCCCAGTTCGTCCGCCGATCAAAGACCAGGCGAGGCGGCACGCCTCTCGCTTCGGGTACAGTGGCCCTTAGATTCATGAGGCCCTCCATAGGATGCTCTGCGGAAGGTTCTCCATGGCTCGAGGCCAGCCGCACGGTTTTCTACGCCTGCGGAAAAGGAAGATGAACATTCGCTCTCGATCAAAATTGGTGGGCAGAAAATGCGGGTTTTTAGTACTCCTACTAGTACTAGTATGAGTGGGCGCAGAGAGATGGACGGACCCTCACCGGTGAAACGTGCAAAAGCAGCAGTAATTTAGGGCGGCGCCATTTACTACCGATGCAGCCTTTCCATATAGTATACTAGTATACTAGTATTTTTTCCATGAGACGGCCGATCATATCCACACACCTTGCATGCGTATCCTAGTTCCTATCCTACACACCTCGCTGCCAACACGGCGCACGCCCCGCCATCGTTCGCGACAAAGGATGCGGCTTGTTTGTTTTTGGTGTTGGCGGTCATTATCGAGTATATTATACCGCCAACTTATATCCAATTCATGAGAAAGGGGCAAACTTATGTTACATATACCTTTACTTCTAACCTAGTTCCACTTGTATTCGTAGAAATTATGTCTTGCGGGTATAAAAGTGGAAACAGTACAAAGTCGCCAAATAAATTAGAAAGCGCATTGAATAAAAGACGCCAAGGAGAGAATCAATCAAGAGGACCAAACCCCCGCGCAGACAATTTGGCCCATGCACCATCATAGGCCCAACACTTAAGGACAAAACGCGCGACGGAGAAGGCCGGGGCCGGAGGAGGCCCAGGGGGCCGGCCGGCCCATCCGCGGCGGTCGGCGATTTTTTTTCGGCCAACGTTCCCGCCCTTTCTCCGGGCGGTTTGGAGCGATCTTCAAGCGGCGGTTGCATGTGGTGCAAAGTTTTGTTCCCGCCAAGAATAGCTCGAAGCAAGGAGAGCCCTCCATTCCCTCCTCCTCTCCACTATATAAAGAGGGGCACTCCTCCCTTGTAAGGCATTGACACACACAACAACACACTACACATCACATTGTTACATTCTCACCTTGAGCACCACTCTCTCCTCTTCATTAGTTTAGTATTAGTATTTGAGTTAGGCGGAGTGTTGGTATTTTTAACGCTACACGATAAATCCGCAAGTGCACGGAAAGTACCGTTGTAGCTTTCACCCGAGTATTCGTGGTATCGATTTCCACGGGAACGAGAAGTGAACTCGAGCAAGGCCAAAGTCATCCAAAGACTGTTTTTGGTAGGAAGAAAGAGGTTCTCTAAGGTTTTCCCAAAGTTATTAAATACCAAGTTCAGGCTTACTTAGCCCCACTTACTACGGAGTAAAGAGAGAACCTTTCCGATTCTCGAAAAGACCGGGAAACGGTAATCGGGTCAGCCGCCAAAAGCTCTACGAAAAACACCAACCCCGTGCGTGGTGGACTACAAAGGCCTTATCGGAGCTGTCACCCCGGGGCTACCACACTACTATTCCGTAGGTTTGGGTGCAATCTCAGGTAAACTCTAGCCCGCACACCACGCCTACGCTTAGCGGATACGAAACTAGTTCCGCATTTAAAAACTAGAACCTTCTACGAACGGAGATCCGTAAGTAAAATCAAGCATGAACTGAATTTAGTGAAATAATAATATTGGAATTAGCACAAGATAACCTCGAATCTTTCTCGACGAGTCGGATTCGAAGAGGTACAAAGTTGAGGCGAAGCCGACAATCCCGCTACTCCTCCGCTCTTTCCCTTTCACTCTCTTCCTCTTTTCCTCTAATACAACTAGGTGATGAACACCTAGAGGGACACTACTACTTGATATGAAATGTGGAAGTGATGCTCACAAGGTAGGATGTGTGTTACAAGGGAGGCAATGGCCTCTTTATATAGGGAAAGGAGGGAGAGAATGGAGGGCTACGCTTTTGCTTCTCTCTTGAAATTCAAGTTCATGGGCATGCAACCGCCTCCTCCTTGGCGCCATACCCAAAATACCTTCATGCAAGCCTTCCTAGCCATGCAAGTGCACATGTCTTGGCGCCAATTTGATTCCCCTCACATGCGACCAAGCATTCTTGGCGGAACCATATCTTCTACACATGCAACCATGTCTTTCCGAGGAGTTTTGGCGGGAACGAAACTTTGCACCGCATGCAACCGCCGCTGAAGATCGCTCCAAACCGCCAGAGAAAGGGCGGGTACTTTGGCCGAAAAATGCGCCGCCGCCGCAGGTGGGCTCGGCCGGCCCGTGGGTGGGCCTCCCGGCCTCGGCCTTCTCCCCGTCGCGTGTTTTGTCACTCATATGTTGGGCCTATGATGGTGCATGGGCCAAAAATGTGCGCGTGGTTTGGATCTCTTGCTCAATCCACTCTTTGGCGTATTTCGACTTTTGCGCTTCCCACTTTATTTGGCATACTTTATTTGTATTTCCACAACATTCCTCGCAAAACAACTTGAAACAACAAAACTCGTGGAACTCGTTAGATAAATAATGTTTGGTTATGTTTTCACATGTAATATTGTATTAGTGGTTCACTTTGGTGGTAGTAAAACATGCATTAATTGAGTGTCAACAAGTTCCCCCACACTTGACTCTTTGCTCGTCTCGAGTAAAGGTTAGTGATAAAGTAAGTATAAACATAGCAATTCGAGTTATGAACCCGACATAACGATCATCCCAGACATACCTCATTACCGTGGGATATGTGGAGTGTCTAACATATATTCTTGGGTGGTTGAGAAATGGAACGGCTTTGAACAAAGTCATCCTCTTTTCACATCTTAGTAACTTGGAGTTTTTTTTTTGTTTTTTTTTCGAAATAAAGCATAGTTCACAAGTACTCCTCAAACGGCACTCTCAAATCGCTCAAGTGGTGAATGTTCCCCTTACCAAGGCATTTATAGCATTGCCTTCTTTTTCTTCCTACTTCTAAAAGGCTTATGTGGAGCTCAGGTAGGAAAAATTTTTGTGGGCATACTTGTATTGCATATTTTGCTAGGTCAAACAATGGATCCATGGAGAAAAATGTCATACAATAAAATCAAGATGTGCAAGTGTGTGGATATATATAGTGGCTATCCTATTTCTACTATGCTCCTTGAAATACCTCTCTCTTTATTGAGACTTTGGAGAAAATATTTGTGAGAACATGGGCTATCTTTTATTCTCATCTTTTGTTTCTTTTCTTCTTTTTTTTTATAGAGAGGCGGGCATCTAAGTACCCATTGTTTTAAAACCGGACACTTGTCCATTTTTTTTCTCTCTCTTTTTTTTTTTTATGATAGCCTCATGTCTCTTTTTTTTCAAACTTTTGAGAGTGAGATATCAACAAGTGTTTGGAGCAATTATTTTGAAAGGAACCTATCCAATATACTTTTTTTCCCTCCTAGTGTAGGAGTAGAACATTTTTGGATGGATCTAATTGAAGGCATGTTCATGCGCCTACACCCAATGTAGGAGTAGTGCATATATTTGGTGGCGTGTACGTGATCTTGATTTAAGAGCATGATAAATTTCTCAACTAGGGTCAACAAGGTTTGACAGGGCTCAATGCAAACAACAAGTAGCAAATGTAGAAGGTTTTCAAATTGTATCGTGGTATTTGGCCCCTGGTAGGAATTTCTCACCATTGAGGAGTATGTGAGACTATGGTTTTTAACATTTTGATGAAAAGGAAATTCTCCAAGTACTTTGAATAGAAAAGGTTGGATTTCCATGTCAATGCCATATCTCACTTCACAACAACTTAGGCAAAGATGTTTTTCCTATGTGTTTTTCCCACAAGCACTAAGGGTATGCAAGGAACAAAAATTTATGTAGGCCAAACTCAAAGAGCTATATTTATATTTACTTTCGAAGTTTTAATTCTAAGTGTGGAATTTTGGTTCTTTTAAAGTTTGCGTGTTTAAACAAGTGTAGAACCAGAACATGCATATGAACAGTGTGGGAGAGAAGTGATCAAACCGAAGTTTTGTATACATTCCTCCACCAGTTCATGATGTGGTTTGGTGCTTTCTGTTCTTCAATGGAATCTTGCACACCCCCACACTTCTTTGGAGCTATATCTGTTTTTTATTCAAAGACAAAAGACAAGTGAAAATAACAAGGACCCTTTTCGGTGGAAAAAAAACACCAGAGAGTCAAAGGTTTATTTGATTAATGAATTATTCTAGACTCTATGTTGTTTTTATTTTATTTTATTTTTATTTTTTTTATTTTAAGCAAGGTCAGGCTCACATCATTTTTTTTATTGACCCCTTGGTGTGTGTGGAACTTGACTTACACCTTCCCCCCCACACTTGAACTTTTGTGTAAAATTCAAGTGTGCGAGGTCGTGGCCTCCATCCGAGTGTGTTCCATCACCCATGAGCATCAAAGTTTGTAGTTGATGTAGCCTCATATTCTCAAGCATTGTATGCTTCTTCGTTCTTCTTTGTCTCCACCTAAAATGGTTAGCAACAAGAATACCCGAAGGTGTATACTAGCTTGATAACATGTTCTTGCTTTTATTAATAGTAAAAGTGCTTTTTTTTATAACAAGAAATAAAGATTAAGGCAGAGGTAAAAAAAAGAAATGAGTTTTTTTTTGAAAAGAACAATTTTATTGACGGTAAATCACATAAGGACGGGTTATCTCCCCAGAAGTGCTTTTGTTTAAAGACGAAAGCTCGCCCTTGGGAAACCTTTTAAATTTGAAACAAATGTTTGTGAAGTGGTTTCCTCCAACACCAACCTTGAGTGTCGCCCCAGAACTCATGCCGAGATACCACGAAATTTGCAAAATTTATGGTAGACAAAAGCATCTACAATAACCCTTTCAAAGATTTTATGAACAGAGAGAGCGAGAAGGGGTTGTAGATCATTGTCGAGATGGTCGAGTTATGGATCGATCCAGAGATTTTTCATATGAGCATGGAATGGATGTGACATTTAGAATGTAACTTCCATGTTCATTGATGAAATCTCGATTCTAGGGGAACACTTTCTTTTTCATGATAGATCAAGTCATCCGCAAAACATGGATCCAATATTGTTAATGCAGAGATCGTCTCATGCTCTCCCCATCGATCAAAGAACGAAGTCCGATGAGACATCATGTGTGGGCAAAGAGGTGGAGGGTATAGAAATGTCTTCCATATGAATTGGTTCACCCTCTATGTGTTGTGAGTGTTCTTGATGTCTCATAAAGGAGTTCGAGGTATCCGATGATTCTCGATCCGAAATTTCTAAAACATTCCCAAAATCATCAACGAGAAAAAAGGTCATCCTCGAATCCAAAGGGACATGCATAAGGATGGGATTCATCATCCCACAAATTGTGATTGCATGTTCCCTTAACGGAGGTTCCTCAACAACCGAATTATGGAAAGAATTTGAAGAAACTTCAAATTCAGTTGTAGGTACCTCCTCTCGATGGTCTGAGCTTGACTCTATTTGTTTCTATAGGAAACTCGCCATATATGCCAAGTGTATGAGGTGTTCTCTAGGATTTTCTCTAGAATGGCTTTCCCTCACTAATGGATTTATGCATGAACGAGCCTCCCGAAGATAGGTCAATTTGGAGAGCATCTTCCTTGCAAAGACCAAGATAGAAGTGGCAAAGAATGACTTGGTCGGGCAAAGAGAGGTCTGGGCCTGTATTTAAAAGACTTAAGAACCTCGCCCATGATGCTCCTACAGTCTCCTTCTCTTTTGTTTAAATCTAAGAATTTCTATTCGAAGGGCAAATGACTCGAATCGTGGAAGAAAGCAAGACAAAATTTGTCTCAAGTTCAACCCAGCCTCGCGGAACACCTCCAACGGTATGATCATACCATTGTTTCGCTCTACCCAAAAGGGAGAACGGAAACAGTTTCCATTTAATGGTCTCTTGTGTCATGCCGATAAAACTAGGCAAGAACACAAGTGCTCAAATTCCCCGCAGTGGCTATATGGATTTTCATTATCGTGCCCAGAGAAGGGTTGGTCTCAACCATGGCTATGAAAGCGGGCTTAATTTCAAAGCCATATGTAAGAATCGGATGGGATGATGGTGGAGGCTCCAACGAATCGCCCCTTTGGAGCCGAATGTTTATAGATAGGTGTTGAGTCCATGTGGTTGTGGTGATGGTGGTGGTAAGGTGCATAAAAATGGTGGTAAAAATAACGGACGACTTGGTTCGATCCTAGACAGCCTACCGTTCCAAGAACGGCGCCGTAAAGCTTGTTGGTATTTTTTAACGCACACGATAAACCGCTAGTGCACGGAAAGTACCGTTGTAGCTTTCACCCGGAGTATTCGTGGTATCGATTTCCACGGGGAACGAGAAGTGAATCGAGCAAGGCCAAAGTCATCCAAAGACTGTTTTTTTGGTAGGAAGAAAGAGGTTCTCTAAGGTTTTCCCAAAGTTATTAAATACCAAGTTCAGCTTACTTAACCCCACTTACTACGGAGCAATTTGAACCTTTCCGATTCTCGAAAAGACGGGAAACGGTAATCGGGTCGCCACCAAAAGCTCTAAAAACACCAACCCGCACGTGGTGGACTACAAAGGCCTGACGGAGCTGCCACCCCCGGGCTACCACAACTATTCCGTAGGTTTGGGCGCAACTGTGTAAACTCTAGCCCGCATGACACCACGCCTCACGCTTAGCGGATACGAAACTAGTTCCGCACGAAAAACTAGAACCTTCGGCCGAACGGAGATCCGTAAGTAAAATCAAGCATGAACTGAATTTAGTGAAATAATAATATTGGAATTAGCACAAGATAACCCGAATCTTTCTCGCACGAGTCGGATTCGAAGAGGTACAAAGTTGAGGCGAAGCCGACAATCCCGCTACTCCTCCGCTCTTTCCCTTTCACTCTCTTCCTCTTTTCATCTAATACAACTAGGTGATGAACACCTAGAGGGACACTACTACTTGATATGAAATGTGGAAGTGATGCTCACAAGGTAGGATGTGTGTGTTACAAGGGAGGCAATGGCCTCTTTATATAGGGGAAAGGAGGGAGAGAATGGAGGGCTACGCTTTTGCTTCTCTCTTGAAATTCAAGTTCATAGGCATGCAACCGCCTCCTCCTTGGCGCCATACCCAAAAAATACCTTCATGCAAGCCTTCCTAGCCATGCAAGTGCACATGTCTTGGCGCCAATTTGATTCCCTCACATGCGACCAAGCATTCTTGGCGGAACCATATCTTCTACACATGCAACCATGTCTTTCCCGAGGAGTTTTGGCGGGAACGAAACTTTGCACCGCATGCAACCGCCGCTTGAAGATCGCCCAAACCGCCAGAGAGAAAGGCGGGTACTTTGGCCAAAAAATGCGCCGGCCGCCGCAGGGGTTGGCCGCCCGTGGTCGGGCCTCCCGCCCGCCTTCTCATGTCGCGTGTTTTGTCACTCATATGTTGGGCCTATGATGGTGCATGGGCCAAAATGTGCGCGGGGTTTGGACCTCTTGCTCAATCCACTCTTTTGGCGTATTTCGACTTTTTGCGCTTCCCACTTTATTTGGCATACTTTATTTGTATTTCCACAACATTCCTACAAAACAACTTGAAACAACAAAACTCGTGGAACTCGTTAGATAAATAATGTTTGGTTATGTTTTCACATGTAATATTGTATTAGTGGTTCACTTTTGGTGGTAGTAAAACATGCATTAATTGAGTGTCAACACGGAGCTTCAAGGAGGGCTTGTCTCCTTGGAAGGATCTTTTGGTAATTTACTATGAAGTTCTTTCCTTTATTCAAGTCTCATTATTTATATCGCAATGCATATGAACTAGAGTATAGTTATCCTCATGTTATATTCATATTATGCCAACTAGAGTATAGTTAGTATAATGTGATAATTAACATGACTAACTTTAGGCTAATTGAATCATATTTTATTCTTGGAACGTAGTAGAACTAAGTTCGAAAGTGATGGTCCGTGTACCTTCGGGTTTACCTTTACTCTTTCCCCGCCGATCCGTAGGGTCGGGGTACCGCTGGGGGTTTAGGTAGTTCTCTATAAATGTAAGCATGGTGCTTAGGTCTATAGGGAATCATCTCGAAATGCCCAAGATCCCACGGTAGTGAGGTAGGCGGCAGAGGTGTGACAACTCGTCCGCCCTTGCACTCCTCCACGTCCGGTGTTGGGTTGAGTCTTAGTGCAACCGGGTCGGGCGGATACCAAGCCGCGGGCATCTCCTCATCTCTTTAGCCCATCTCGCTATGAACCATGAATGACGATGTAGACTATAGTCCGACGTGATTGGCGATATTAGAAGAACCAACTCAACGTAGATTTTCCTTTTTGTTACTTTATATTTATTCCTTCTAGTGCTCAAGAAGTGTGTGTGTCACCACTATCTCCAATATTATTGTCACTTACCCCCGTACATGATTAGTGGCTATCCATACATACATTGTGGGCTATCATCATCATCATATTAAATCTAAACCTGCCTTCCCATGGGAAAATATAAATGAACGATACCCAATTACTCACGGGTGAAATGCTACGATGATAGATCCGCACGCTGCGGGTTGACCCTTGCAATATTCAATTTATCTATCACCGACGTTTTCTTGACGCGTTATCATTAAGGATATTATTTATTCTTAGTGATCGCGCTAAGAAATGCCAACAAGCATTTCTCGTGCCATTGCCGGGGATAGGTTTAATATCTATTCCTAGTAATGACGTTAAGAAACATCAACAAGCATTTTGGGCGCCGTTGTCGGGATAGGTTTAATATCCATTCCTAGTAATGACGTTAAGAAACATCAACAAGCATTTCGGCGCCGTTGTCGGGGAAGGCAAGGTTAAAAAAAAAAAAAGATGATCATAACCACATGTATGGATGATAGCCCTAATCTGCAAAGGCTAACTCTTTTTGTTTTTTTCCCGTTGTGGATGAAAACAGGATAGTGTATGACCTGGTCGCAACCCGCCGAATAACTTTGTCGACAATCCGGAGAGGCCGCCGTAAGGAGTCGGGTTCAGCCCACTCTTCCCCGTCATCACTCCCCGAGGAGGTTGCACCTTGTCATCCAAGTACCATCTTCATCAACACTCATGGCCACCAAGACATCTGGCGGACTACTCGCCCCCGTCGTGGGCAATGTCCCGCTTGGCCCCCGTGTCAACTTGGGCGACAAGAACTTTGAGTTAAGGACCGACCTCATCACGATGGTACAAGCAAGTCCATTCTGTGGACTACCAAGTTTAGGACGCAAATGCTCATCTCCGTAACTTCTTGGAGCCGTGCGACACAATCTTCATCAGGACGTTGAGCCGATGCGATCAAAGCTCCGCTTGTTTCCCCTTCTCCCTTGTGGGGAAAGCGAAGCAATGGTTCTACAAGGACAAGGAGGTTGTCAAGACTTGGAGCAAATGCTCCACCGCATTCTCGCAAGGTTCTTCCCAATGGGCAAAACCAATGCCCCCGCGGGCAAGAATTTCCAATTTTCAAGCAACAAGAATGTAACCCATACCGGAGGCGTGGGAGAGGCTGCAAGAGTACATCCTTGCCCGCCCACACCATGGCATGGAGAAGTGGCTCGTCCTTCGAGAACTTCTACAATGGTCTTACGACCATGTCGAAGGGCCACATAGATCTTCTTCTTTGGAGGGGCGTTCTTATCCCTCACCGTTGAAAGCGTAAGCGCTCATCGAGAAGATGATCGAGAACCAAAAGCGGGGAGAAGAACGGGCCCCTCGTGAGAACACGTAAAGGTATGCACACAAAGAAAGGAGACGGATCCGCTTGCGGCAAAGATCGATCTCCCCGATGAAAAGACTAGACGACCAAGCTCCGTCAATAAATTTGCTACACTCCCCATGGACTCACATATTACATGTGAAGTCCGTGGAGAGGTTGGACATTCGGGAAGTTCTTGTCCCGAAACTCGAGAAGAGGTAGCCTTCGCCAACAACGGATTTCGTCCGTGTAATAACAATGGGTGGAACAATCAGAATCGCCCACAAGGAGGTAACATTTACAATTTCGTTACAATTCCAATTTCAATTCTAATCAACCCTCCTTGAAAGATCTTGTTTATGGTCAAGCTAAAATTAATGAAAGTCTTAATAAAAAGATATCGTCTAATGATAAAATGCTTGAAGACATAAACACCAAACTTGAGAATTTATCTTCGCTGTAATTAATCAATTGAGCTTAAATAAAAAGATTGAAAAACAATTGTCACATTTGGCAACTTACATTCCTATTAATCAAGATGGAAAAATCCCTAGTCAACCTACGGAAAAAAGGTTAATGCAAGGCCACGAGGAGCGTAAGTCTACTCGTGATCCACCATATCCTAAACATGTAGCGTAAAAACTCTCAAAGAACCACGACAAGACAACACACGACGCTCCACCAATCGAAGAAGAACTAGCAGAGGAAAGGATTACAACTCAAACTTATGGGGACACAAACTTCATGCCCTTTCCTTCCCGGAAGAGGAAATCAACCGTGGATGAACAATTTGCCCGGTTTGTTGAGATGATCCGTAAGATACATGTGGATGTACCACCGATGGATGTACCCACATGCCATCTTACGCCAAATTTGTCAAAGCCATCATCAACAATAAGCCGCCCCTACCAACCACCGAGGTGGTAAAACCGATGAAGCCTCAGAGCGCAGCCTATACTAAACAAACTCCCGGAGAAGAAGAAAGACCCGGGATGTCCCACCATCGCCTATTCAATAGGGACTCAAAGGATTGAGCATGCCCTATGCGACAGGGGGCAAGCGTCGGTGTCATGTCCAAAGTCGTGTTTGACAAGATGAACTTCACCAACCCGGCACCAACAAGCATGTTGCTCCAACCGGCCGACTCCACAAATCCGTCACCCACCCGAGTAGCGTAAGACGTGCTCTGTTAGAATCGAGAGACCACTTCGTGCCGCTTGACTTTGTGGTGCTAGAAATGGAAACCACTAAGGAAACACCTTTGATCTTGGGACGACCATTCCTCGAAAGCACGGCTAGGGCACACATCGATGTCGGGCCACGGAGAAATCCGCTTCAACATCAATGGAAAGGAGGAAATCTTCAACTTCCGCCCCAAGCCCTGAACAATGTTCCATGGTCTACGCCAAACACAAGCCTACCTTGAAGGAAGATACGCCTACCACATCACCATCCAAAAATACGAAGAAGGCATGGCGTGTGAAGTGTGCCTAAAGGTAAGCTTCACTAAAGGTAAGAAATAAAGATTTTCCTTCTATAAATTTATTTTCCTCATATTAACTTATTTAAATTCATAACCTCTTTAATTAATTAATTTCCTTTTTGTTACCATATTCTTTAATATTAAAAGAATTCCTTTTTATATATTCATTGCCATATTTCCCATATTAATTAAAAATAAAAAAATAATAATATATATAGATTGATAAGATTTTATACTCTGAATAAAACTTTATTCCAAAAAAATTCTTAAACATTTATAAAATGAAAGAAAATGAGAAAATAAAGTTACGTGTCAAACCCGACCGTTGCACCACTCGCACAATGGTCGAATTCGACCGTTTGAACACACTGCCAAAGCGGGGGCAACAAGAGCCCGGGGGGGCGCCGCCGCGTGGGCGGCCGCCCCCCCGGCGACTCCTCCCGTCCACGGGCCAAACGGTCACGAGCACTAGCCGTTGCCCTCGTCCGAGTGTCGGGGGTGCATCGGGCTATAAATTCTCGAGGTGGCCGGGAGAGCTCTCCACCCCTCTCATTCTCACTCCCTCACTCTCTCATTTTGCTACTTGCTCACTTCTTGCACTCCGCAAAGCATTCCAAAGCTCTAGTGCAAGAACACCAGCACACTCTCTCTCACAAGCTCTCTCTCCCAAGTCTCTCCAAGAGTAAGCACTTGTTTCCATTCCGTTCGCTTTTTGTTCACTAACATGCTCAGGAAAGCGGCAAGCGCGTTCAAGAAGGGCGTGAGAAGAAGTGCGAGGCTCTCCCAAAGAAGTTCGAGTACACACTTCGACAACACCGAAGCATACGAAGAAGATGCACCCTCGCAAGAGCAAGAGCAAGAGCAAGAGCAAGAACAAGCACCCACGGGGATGACGATCGAGGAAGCCGACGCACCGCACCTCGACCTAGAAGGAGAACGGGAGATGCAAGCTTACAACATCCTCAAGAACCGAGACTTTGCTCCCGCTCCTCGCCCCCGATGACGCCCTCGAAAAACTAGGTATGGATATCGAATTCCCCATCATTTGGAAAACTATTGGATGGTAGGGATTGCTCCCTCGATGAGCCGTGCTCTCGCCTCCTCACCATCCAATTTCTAGGATCTTTGGAAGTTCATGATCAAGGTGTTAGCTTCAGACTTTTTTGGTAAATACTACTATTACACTTGGCAAGAACTGGCTAGGCACATAGGCTTTGATGCTAAGAAATGTTGCACAAACTTAGCTGTTGCTTTACCAGATTTTAATCGTGCCGCCTTTTACACTGAAATCTCCACCATAGTTCTTACAGATCCTAGGTTTCGCCCTTCTAATGCCAACATACATCATCCAACATTGAAATTTATGCAAAAATGGATTGCCATAACTTTGTTCCCTAGGCATGAATTTCACCGTCTTTTAGATGTTGAGATGCAATGCCTCTATGCCATAGTTCACAAGAGAAAGATTGCTCCTGTAAAAGAAATCATAAAATGCATGCTTAGCAATTTTAAACAATCCACACCTGTTTATTGTACCTCTCTTGTGACAAGGATTGCTAGTAATATTGGTGCATTGGAAGGCGAGAATGTCACATACCTAGATACTCCACCTCTGGAAATTTCAATATCACACCTGATACAAGGGCACATAATAAAATTTGATGAGAATGACCACGAGAAGATTATCTATTATTTTCCGGGATATATAAATGAGATTCCGCTCCCTAACCCGGAACTCTCATTATATAAATCCCCATCACTCACCTTCGCTCTAGTTGAGCTAGACGAAGCACGCAGAGTTCTGCATTTCTCGCAGGTCATCACGAAGGAGAGCTACCAGGCGAGGCTAGTGGTTCACAGATGCCACGCCTACACCCGTACACAAGTGCCCACGCCCGGGTTCTTTACACCAACGCTGAACCCCGGGCTCACACCGACCTTCCAAAGTATGAGGGGATGTTCACACCTCGCCCGCACAAGCGGAGGGTCAACATGGCATGAGACACACTCGGTGTCCTCCCGACCAGGGGTTGCCACCACCACCACGCCACTCTACGGTGGACCCCAGCAGCGCCCAAGAGATCAACACCCGACTCGGGAATGTGGAACTCCGCACAGGTGAGGTTTGCGCAGTCACTCACCGGTTTTGTGCGGGTTTCCAATCAACACCATCAACCGCACCGCAACACCAAGCAGGAGGAGGCGAACGGAGACGGCGAGAGCACGAGGCACAGATGGCGTTCGGCGCCACATGGGGTACTACCCCCCTAACCCATAGGCCATCACTAGCTTGGGGAGGGGACCCCCACGGAGGTAAGTACCTACCTCCCCCTATCATTTTATTTTATCTCTTACTTTTTTCATTTTCATTTTCTTTAAAAAAAAAAAAAAAATGAAAAGAACAAAAAATATGATTCCACTCCAATATGTAGTATAAGGATGCTTAATTTCTCTCGAAGTTGAAATGATGAATAGTTGCTCTGTCTATAGTTCAATTTGCACCTAGTTCATAATATTGTATTCCCTAATGTTTAAGTTTATTGGCTTAACTTGTCTTGTCCTCGAAACTTAATGATTTGTGGGTATGCAAACGCATGATTCTTCTCTAAGCTATTGCCGGATATGATATGGTAAAAAATAGAATCAACTATGATTTTGTTCTAAGAGAGATTCATCATTCGGAGAATAATTTCCAAAATTCCTTAATGATCAAAATTCTCATGATAGCCTATGTGAGACACCTGTCATACGCTTTTGATCAAGATTCACATTCACATTGCCAAAAATAGGTTATGGGCTAAGCTAGAAAAAAATGGACGCGTGTCCGAGAAAACAAAACAATGGGTACTTCGATACCCGCCTCTAAAAAAAAAAAAAAGAAAGAAAGAGAAGAATAATGGAGAAGTGTCCGAGGGCGAGTAGAGCCCACTTCTAAAAAAAGAAATAAGAGCTAGCCCATACCTTATCAAAAAAGAAATAAATTTCAATTGCACATCTTGATCAAGGTTTATGACTTGTTTCTCCTTATGGTTTGCACACCTAAGATGATTTAAGGAATCATTACATAAAAAGCTCCGCATGAATGATCAATCAAAGAATGAATGACTAGTGTTTCTATGAAAACCGTTCTATCTTGCAATAACCTAAGAGTTTGGAGAATGTTATAAGCCCCATATGATTTAAGTAAACAAGGATAGATAAAAATGCCAATTTATTTAAACAACGGAAGAATACTTTGTTATGAGCATGGTACATTTTGAAATATATCGGCATTGTAGCAACTCCTGATCAACAACCAAACACTTAGCTATTTGCTCGGGACGAGCAAAGGTTAAGCTTGGGGGACTTGTTGGCGGTCATTATCGAGTATATTATACCGCCAACTTATATCCAATTCATGAGAAAGGGGCAAACTTATGTTACATATACCTTTACTTCTAACCTAGTTCCACTTGTATTCGTAGAAATTATGTCTTGCAGGTATAAAAGTGGAAACAGGTACAAAGTCGCCAAATAAATTAGAAAGCGCATTGAATAAAAGACGCCAAGGAGAGAATCAATCAAGAGGACCAAACCCCACAAGACAATTTGGCCCATGCACCATCATAGGCCCAACACTTAAGGACAAAACGCGCGACAGAGAAGGCCGGGGCGGAGGCCCAGCCAGGGGGCCGGCCGGCCCCCATCGGGGCGTCGGCGCATTTTTCGCCAACGTTCCCGCCCTTTCTCTGGCGGTTTGGAGCGATCTTCAAGCGGCGGTTGCATGTGGTGCAAAGTTTTCGTTCCCGCCAAGAATAGCTCGAAGCAAGGAGAGCCCTCCATTCCCTCCTCCTCTCCACTATATAAAGAGGGGCACTCCTCCCTTGTAAGGCATTGACACACACAACAACACACTACACATCACATTGTTACATTCTCACCTTGAGCACCACTCTCCTCTTCATTAGTTTAGTATTAGTATTTGAGTTAGGTGGAGCTTCAAGGAGGGCTTGTCTCCTTGGAAGGATCTTTTGGTAATTTACTATGAAGTTCTTTCCTTTATTCAAGTCTCATTATTTATATCGCAATGCATATGAACTAGAGTATAGTTATCCTCATGTTATATTCATATTATGCCAACTAGAGTATAGTTAGTATAATGTGATAATTAACATGACTAACTTTAGGCTAATTGAATCATATTTTATTCTTGGAACGTAGTAGAACTAAGTTCGAGTGATGGTCCGTGTACCTTCGGGTTTACCTTTACTCTTTCCCTGTCGATCCGTAGGGTCGGGGGTACCGCTGGGGTTTAGGTAGTTCTCTATAAATGTAAGCATGGTGCTTAGGTCTATAGGGAATCATCGGGAAATGCCAGGCATCCCACGGTAGTAGTGAGGTAGGCGGCAGAGGTGTGACAACTCGTCCGTCCTTTGCACTCCTCCACGTCCGGGTGTTGGGTTGAGTCTTATCAAGTGCAACCGGCCGGGCGGATACCGGCCGCGGGCATCTCCTCATCACTTTAGCCCATCTCTCGCTATGAACCATGAATGACGTATGTAGACTATAGTCTGACGCATTGGCGATATTAGAAGAACCAACTCAACGTAGATTTTCCTTTTGTTACTTTATATTTATTCCTTCTAGTGCTCAAGAAGTGTGTGTGTCACCACTATCTCCAATATTATTGTCACTTACCCCCGTACATGATTAGTGGCTATCCATACATACATTGTGGGCTATCATCATCATCATATTAAATTTAAACCTGCCTTCCCATGGGAAAATATAAATGAACGATACCCGATTACTCAGGGTGAAATGCTACGATGATAGATCCGCGGCGCTTGCGGGTTGACCCTTGCAATATTCAATTTATCTATCACCCGACGTTTTCTTGACATTATCATTAAGGATATTATTTATTCTTAGTGATCGCGCTAAGAAATGCCAACAAGCATTTTCGTGCCATTCTTAGGGGATAGGTTTAATATCTATTCCTAGATATGACGTTAAGAAACATCAACAAGCATTTTTCGGGCGCCGCTGTCGGGGATAGGTTTAATATCTATTCCTAGTAATGACGTTAAGAAACATCAACAAATACCGGGTCGGGTTCAGCCACCGATCCAACGATTGCTTTTCTCTCACAACAAATCAGCACCATCCCCGACCCGGCGGTATTTTTTTCTCTCACAACACAAATCACCTTGGATTCTAGAATCTCGGAGAAAAAAAACCAATGTAGAAACATGAGTCGCTTCAGCAGATTTTGAGTTTCATTTTACCATTTTGCCCCTCGTCCATATTGTAGGAAGTGCAAGAGAATGAAGGACATAAAAGGAATGCGGGTAAAAAAAAAAGAGATGAAATCACTACTAGAATCCGGGATCCCAATAGGAAATTTGATTTTTATTTAGAGTCCGGATTTTGGAAATCCATCCAGGAATCTAAATTTTAAAAATCTAGAAAAACTAAAACTTGGACATATTTCAGTTGCATGTCCCTCTGTTCACTCATCATTTCAAAGAATGATCAAACATGCACACAAATTTGGAAACGTATAGCACATGTATTATACGAAGTATATCACAACCCACGTTTTAGATTGTGCGCTATGAAATTGAGCGGCAGCCTGTTCTGGTCACTCTATTGCCGCTATAGCGCGCTATTTGCAAAGTAGCGTCAGCATGCAGTTCACGCAAAAGCGCCGCTATAGCACGCTATTTGTTTCGAAAAATAGGAAATCAGGACAAGTGTATAATTATATATAATCTGATAAGTGATAATTTGATAAGTGATACCGATAACCATATAATAAAGTTCTTATCCTCAAAGCAAAACAACCATAAAAGCATCAAGTCAAGTACATAAGCAAACAACCATAAAGTTACTTGAAATCACTCAATCACTAACAATTGGGCTAGGGGCTGATCAATTTGTCAACGCCGCCACAATAGCGCGGTATGACACTATTTGAGCTTATTAGCTAGCTTGAATAATAAGCGCCAAAAAGTGCATAAGATCGGTCGATCAAACAAATTGTTATTATTTATGTTATGAAATAAATATCATTAGATTGATTATGAGATGTATTTTTTTAATAAATTAATCGAATGTGATCAATAGAGTAGTATTTAGTACTCCCTTCGCAAATGCAAAACAAAATGCAATTTCGTTTCCCAAGAAGTCAATGTATTTTAAACTGCCGGCAATTATATATTAAAATATATTAATATTTTACTAAGTAATTAGTATCATCGGAAAGGTCTTTAAGTCTAGTTTTTTAATAAATGTATTTGGAGATATAAATGTTGCACGTAAAATGTCCATTTTTTACTTCGACAATCCTTGTTTGACCTGTCTGTCTTATTCAAAAAAAAAGTTTTAATTTTTTTTTTTTGTTATTTTGTTATGACTTGTTTTATCGTTAGAGATGCTTTCATAATAATTTATGTATTATATTAATTGGATAAATATTTAAAATAAGATGAATGATTAAACAAGAATGGTAGAGATCAAAAAACGAACTTTTATTTGTGGGACGGAGGGTGTATTTTCTATAAACCTAGTCAAAGCCGAGAAAGTTTGACACGAAACCCATAGTTGCATGTTTTGTGGAACGGAGGGAATAAGCACGAGCACGGCTTGAGAGGGATGTGTTGCACCGGCGGCATCACTCTTTCTTTCTTTACGACTACGGTAGAGCGGGATGCACGTGTTGCAATAATTGTTTCCAAAACATGACCGTAGAGACGGTTTTTTTTTGTAAACACATCGTGTAGAGATGGGAACCAACTCTTTTTTTACTTTATTTTTCCTTTTGTAGTATTTTGTTTCTTATTTATTATAAAAAAAAATCCAATTCTGTTGACCGGGTTGGTTGCCCCGGCGAACCGCCCGCCGGTTCGGCTTGGAAGTTGGAACGCACACCACCCGCTGTTCTCGGAGGAGGCGCCGTTTCGGAGTTGTTAAAAATACTCCAAGCAAAAGAACGGGGCGGGAGGGTAGTGAAGCCGGCTAGGGCCAGCTAGTCGATTGATCCAAGAATGGCGGAAAGGCCACGCAAGAAGGCAAGGCAAGACGACGCGGCGGCGATGACTTGCTTCCTTTGATCTTTGCCGGATGATCTCTTTGTACGAGATCTTCGTGCACGCAAGGAGCCCGACGGATTTCTTTCTCCATGGCTCTACTTGTACATTCGTCCAAGTCTTTGGAAGTTGCAGATCCTCTTCACCGGCTCGCGACGACATGATCCGGCTCGTGTCGCTCCGTCGTCTTCGTAATCTACGCGGTATCGCGGCGACCATCTGCCGGGAAGTCCTCGAGCCGGGGGAGCAATTGGAGAAGCGCTTCCTCGAGGCCGGTCATCCGGAGGCCATATGCTCTGCCGGGATCACGAGTTGATGGACACGGCGGCGGGCTGGTCGGCGGCGGAAGGAAGACTCGGCCGCGGATCCCACGGGGAGGAAGCTCGTCAAGCAAGCTGTCATGACCCGCCGCCGCACTAGGCCCAAGGCCCGTCAGAGGCTCAGGGCCGGCCGCCGCCGTCATCCATCCCCGTGAACGCGCCCACGTCGGTGCCCGCCGCAATTAAGTAAGGAATATTTAAGGAATAAAGATAGGAATAAAATAGGGAATAAATAGGTTGCTTGTGAGAGGGGTATTCCAATCTATAAGGAAACCTCCTAGAGTTTGATTAGCGTGCAAGTCTTCCCCTGGACTATAAATACAAGGGAGCTGTAATCGTTTGGATTTTAATCGAGAAAAAATTAAAGGGGTAACACCCAAAAACTCTCCAGCTCTCTAGCTCTCAATCTCTCTCTCTCTCCGCAAGACGTGCGCCGCCGATCCCGAGCTGCCGCCGCATTTGTTCACACCGCCCGCCCGCCCCCCTGGCGCGCCCGGCGCCCCATCCCCCACGCCGCCGCGTCTTCCTCTTCTTCCTCCTCTTCTTCTTCCTCCCTACTACTCCCAAACAGCCCCAATCACCATCTACACCATCAACGCCGCCGTCAAGATCGCCCGACGATCAGCATTCAGGTGTCAATTCCGCCCAATCTAGCCGGAATCCGGCCAGTGGTATCCGACACCGGGGCGATTCCCACCACGACGGCTTCCGACCACCACCAACGCCAAGATCCGATGGACGGCCACAACATCACCAACCTCCGGATGGAGATTTGGGACTTTCGTGATGACTTGGAAGAAATTCGAGGCCATGTTCACCGCCCTCCTCGAGAAGTTGGATGAACAGCCCGCCCCGACGACGCATAACAAACGGCGACACGACCACGCTAGAAGGGCGGCCCGGCGGCAGCCGTCGCGCCGGGCACGGGGCCGGCCTTGGCCGCCGCCCCCCTCGCCCGGACTTCGACGCCGGCTGCGACCCCGCTATCCCCAGCCTGAGGAGGCGGATGACGCTCCCATCGAGTTGAATCTTTTTGGCGACGCTCCCATCGACATCCAAGACGACCCGGTGGCCAAGATAGCAGCAACACCGCGAAGACGCGCCTTGCTGTCCAACGACGCCACGACGTCACCCAGCCACCACCGACGACGTCCATGCCATGGGCGCCGCCGACGGTGACGACGCTCCTACCCGGCGCCGCCACGTCACCCCCTCCAAGATCATCAACGCCGCAAGCAACAAGCATGCCTACCCCAAGGATTCCCCCACCGCTACGACCCGCATCAGATCGGATCGAGGAGGCTACCACCGACGTCCACCAGGCGTTCGACGAAAAGCCTACCCAACTAGGCCAACGTCTCACGGCTCACCGCAATGGCACAGATAAGTTCCCGGTCACTACAAACATCATCCTTAACATCGGGAACATCTGGAGTGCCAACATGGACGACTCAAAGACGTCGCCTGACGTCAGGGCTGACATTGCCAATCTCAATCACGCCGTCCACGTCATCCTGGACAACAACGGCGACATGAACAACAATGCCAACAACTTCGCCGACGGGACATCACACGCCCATAGTCACCGAGGGCAAGTCCATCCCATTCAGCAAGGAGCTTCTACCCCTATCACCCATGCTCCAACGATGTCGCCGACATCGTCAACCAAGACGTCTTCGACCTGGCATCATCGATGAGAACAACGACACCCCCCTGAGCGTCAACGACATCCCCGACATCGCCATTAACGTCGCTAGCCACAATGCTTGCGACATCGACGACGTCGACAACGACAAGGACGCCACCATGGGCGCCGTGAATGGCAACGACATCCTCAAGGATGCCAACGCCAATGGCGTTCCCCCCGATGTCGACTACGCCTTCACCATGCCTACCATCGACAACAACTATAAGGGCATCAACCACGACGTTCCACACATGGGCGCCACGGCCGACGAGAACACCGACGCTCCCCGGGCACCACCACGGGAGACGGTCGTTCACTCGCCGACCCTTGCCAACGATCTACTACACCGCTGGACATTCAGCCGACATCAACAATGGCGGAGAACTCCATCTCTCAAGCCTGCGGCTCAAAGCAAAGGCGACATCATCAATGCCACGCAAGCAGAACATCAGGTACACAAACGCCAAATGCGACAATGGCACTCCCTTTCTTTGGCTGCTCTGCATCACCAAGGCACCACGAGAGAACGGAGACAGCATACCATGGTGTCCCACTCTTGGTTTTGGGACGTCCTTCAATGGCGACACCAACAACCATCGCGGCGTCGACTTCACGGCGACTTGGCAGCGGAGGGACGACTCGAGCCATATCGTTGACTCCCTTGTTCCTCAACGACATCTATGTCGATGACGACTACGCCAATAGGCCGTGGGCTGCAATACACCAGGAGGCACCCTACACAGTGAAAACGGCGATCCACCTCGCCCAAGACTTCGACGCTTCCATCTTTAGCAAGCCTCGACTTGTGAGCTTCACCGACGATGACAAGAGGTACATACCACCCACATCAACCTCCTACCTCGACGGCTTCGCCACTACCTCAAAGGCTCTCATCCTTCAAACAAATGGCAACACAAATTGGCAACAACCTCCTCCTTCGCTGGAACCATCAAGCTCCACCCGGAAACAGCGGCTTGGATGCGGCCAATGAAAATCGTCTTCCTCGACAAACACGCCACTACGTCCCGGCCTTATTAAAGGTACTAGGGGTGGTCTGCAGCTAGCAAAGGTCGGGCGTCTCCATCTTCGCCAAGCACATCAACAACGACAACAAGAACGGCGGTAGCGGGACGCTGTCCGCTGAAAGGGGGAGAAATGTCATGACCGCCGCTTGCCGTACTAGGCCCAAGGCCCATCTTGTGAGGCTCTCGGGGCGGCCGCCGCCGTCATCCGCCGTGAACGCGCGCCACGTCGGCCGCTTCGCAATTAAGTAAGGAATATTTAAGGAATAAAGATAGGAATAAAATAGGGAATAAATAGGTTGCTTGTGAGAGGGCCTTCGACACGGCGCTCAAAGGTCAAGCGGGGGACCTCGAGGACGTGCGCTCCGCGGCCCAAGGTTTCCTTACCGCGGCGGGAGCGGGGTCACGCTGCTTTCGCCAAGGATAGCCACGTCCGTACATGGCGGGAGGGATGCAAGAGGTATGGGCCTGACCCGTCACCCCCAAAGTCGTCGATGCTGCGGCTTCGGTGCCCCATCATGCATGAGTTCGACCTGCGGGACGCGGGGCCTTGAGAGCACGGCGGTGATGTACGCCGTCGGCAGGATGTGAGATCGATGACGACGCTACCGCCGGGGCGGCCCGGCGGCGGAGGCGCTACCGGAGCGATTGATTTGATATCATTAGCTAGTTCTTCAACTTTATTTGATAGTATATATTGTAATGTAGTATATACTACTACGTACTTGTGTTTACATAATATTTAATAATATTGTAATGTACTACTACGTGTGTTTATGTCTTCCTTATGTTGAACGTAATATCCATCTTCATGTGACCGTCGGTTGTTTTTGTTAGCAACCGGCCGGAATTGGTGGGCAGAAGTCACGCAGAAATCAAATGCGGGTGCGCGTCCGGTGGGCAGAGAGATCGAGGGACGACATGACCTTTGAAACGCGCTGCAGCGCGATTTAGGGCGGCGCCATTTACTACCGACGCAGCATTTTTTTCATAGAAATAATACTTACGTTTCCAAATTAAACTAGAGTCTATAATTTTGTTTCCATGAGACATGCACACACCTTTGCATGCGTATCCTTTGCGTATCCTACACACCTCGCTGCAAAGCGGGCGCACGTCGCCATCGCCCGGTGTCATCCGGCCTTGTCGGTCTCGACGGCGAGGCACCGATTGATGGGCGGTCCGAGGGCGAAGGGCCGGGCGGGGCCGCGAGCCCTTGTTCATGCACACACGAAACCCGTCGAGTCGGCGGCTTCCCCGACTCCTCACACGTCCGTCGGCAAGGCGAGTGGGGCCTCATGGCATGGCAGCCTTTGACCTCTCCGCGTGCATGCGTGATCGTGATCGTGCGAGCGGCTTCCATCAAATTGGCGGCAGCAATCACACATGCACACATGTACTACTACGTATTATACATGAAGTTTTTTTTTTGACAACAGTATTACATGAAGTTATCACAACTAATAAAACGCATGTCGGTTTTTCATCATCAGCGATGCCCGTCATGGCGAGGCACCATTTGGGCTATAGAGCGGGTCGTGCGCCACGGATCATATGCGCCGCCAAAGTCGCCCGACCCTAAAATTCCATAATGTGTACGAGTACAATGGATGTTCTTCAGCGTCCCGCCCGTCGCTGGTGGTTGCCGTTGATCTCCCGCAACACACCTACCGGGCACGATCGACGTCCGCGGCAAGAGTTACGTTGCCTCGAGTAAGAGCATATTTGGCGGTTTCATGCCCCGACCCGACGGCGCACGTCGGCGTGATAATAAAAAAGATGACCGAAGCCAAAGACAATCAAGTAGACCTTCAAGCGAGGGGCGAATCTACACTCGCCGCTGTTCAACATTCCGCAGGGCTACACTCTCCCGAACTCCGGTGATCGGGTAGCTTTGTGGTGTGCCGACGAGCGACGTCCGGTGGTGGGTTGGACGCGGAGTCGGCCGCGGACATCGCAGCCACCCAATCACCGGCGCTCATGAGAGTGGATGTAGACTACAACGCGACGACTTGCCAAAGAAAGACTAGAATCGAGGCGAGCGGCGCTGAACGCGGAGGGTATCGGAGGGCCATGAAGTGGAATGGCTCCGTGGACTTGGCGGCGACGACATTTTTTTTTTGTGGAAGCTCTTAGTAGCAAAGTCCAAAGGGCGATTCCACTTGAAGCCCCCTCCTCCCACTCCATCCCGTCGATGTCACCGCGACGGCGGCAGTAAAGAACAAGCGGCGCTCGGCAATAATGCAGGTGTCGTAGCCCGATGTAGGGAGCGTGGTGATTTTAAAAGTGAGAGGCCGGCGGCGAGGTGGAGCGAAGGAAATATGGGCGCGTATCGGTATTTGTTTTCAAACTATTAGTACATTTGTTTTCCATGACAAGATGATCTCAAATCCCAAATCAAAAGATGTGCGTAAACTAGAAAAAGTTTCATGGATATTTGAGAACGACAATCATTAATTATATTGGTGGTTTGTGCATCCTTGGTCAATTAAAACATTTAAATTTCATTTTTTTCATTTTTTTAAATTGAGACCTAGTTTTCCTTTACAAGATGGAGTAATGTCAAAAAAAAAAGTTTGAAACCGAGAGTTTCATAACTTAGCTTGATCTACAATTCTTATTTTTGGTTGTTTCCCCATCCGAGCATAGTGCTAGTGACATTGGTCACAAATCTTAGAAATCTCTCTCCTAGTTTCATCAACTATATATGAGAATGTGTAAATCATGTGAACAATGTTACCGCGACATCGTCGGATCAAGAAATGGCCAATATATATAAAAAGGTGTACTAAATCCGTTCCAAATTGTAGTTTGTTTGACTTTTTTCAACCTCAACTTTGACCACTCGTCGTATTCAAACATTTATGCAAAGTATCTCTTATTTTGTTATAGCATGCTTTATTAACAAATGGTATTTAAGAATGACTTAAATTTGATTTGTTTTTTGTGCAAATTTTTTGAATCTGACGAGTGGTCAAACTTAGGGTCAAAAAAGTCAAACGAACTATAATTTCGGACGGAGGGTACATCTTAAGAAGTTACTATACTTTTATGTGCTTGACTTCTTTCGCTGAAATCATTAGATGCTCCAAAAATGTTGTGCGAAGTGGTGGTAATTTTTGAAATTCAAATTTCAAATGTTTCCAATAAAACATGACAAAAGTAATAGCAAATAAGAATACAATATCTCGGCAAAGCATTTTTAAAAAAATAGAAAAGAAAAACCATCACATTTGGAGTTACTTCGAGGGAGAAAGACTAGTCACAAGTTTTGGCCACAGATTAAAAAAGAAAAATTAGAGTTCTTGAGTGGGAAGGCCTTGCGGAAGGACCATGGCAGGGCCGGGCGGTGCACTCCGGCGCAGGCGACACGACCCGTCGCATCGAAAAATTAGGGCGGCGCCTTTTCTTGCGACGCGTGACTAGCTGGGTGTACACCTACGCGAAGCGCCTCTATAACCCGTGACACGTCGCGATCATATCCACACCCTTGCATGCGAACCCTTCGTAGAATAGGGCCCGCGTGCATGCAGCAGGTGCTACGGCATCTGCTTTGCACACTGCACCGTGATGGATGCCCGTCTCGAATGACGAGGCATCGGCGGGAAGACGAGAACGAGCGACGGACGCCTACGACCCTAGTACTACTACTACTATTGTACTCCCTACGAATACTCCTTTTCCCAAAGACGAGTCCGCAGTGCAGTAACTTAGCACTCCATACAGCGGGAGTACTTACTGCGGTGTTGTACTATACTAGTATATTTTTTTTTTCCAATCCAAAGCGGCACAAATTTGGAAACGAGTGGACTAGAATACTTCTCGTACTCGTTTTTATTCTATAAATGGTGTGGCGGGAGGTTTCGATGCTTACGGGCGAGTGAAGAACAGGTTTTGATGATTTTTAATTGCCAACGGGTCCCGCATTTGTACACACGAAACTATCGAGTCGGCGCCTTCGCCAGTTCGTGGTGGTCGCCTTCGATCTCCCGCAACAGGTGTTGGCCCTACGTGATGAAAACGGATGGAAAAACCTCATTTGAAGCCAGGGCGGGATCGAAGTTCGAGGGAAAATGCGGGTAATGCGGAAACGAATCGGAATATGCGTAAAAATGCGGACTCAAACCAATACGGAAGTTGAGCGGAAAGTATAACGCGATCAAATATTCTCGAGTATACATGGACAAAGTCATAAAATAATGTACACATACGAAGTTATTAGTCCAATATTCAATGGTGCGCCTTGTGTTAGCATGTTAACGTGCATACTCAGTGATTATAATGTTTTTGAACATATAAACTTTTAGACATACTACTAACTTATGGAGATTAAAAACGTCTTGAAAAAGCGGATTAAATACGGGTCAATTTCAGGTGGAAACGGGCTTATTTGAAACGGACGGAAAACCCCTGTTTCTACTAACGTAAAACGGGATTCGACAAATACGGACAAAAATAAAAGTGTATAATCTTGTGAATGTGAACTCAAAAAAAAAAAAAAAGTGTAGTAAATCTTGTGAACAATGTCACACGCCGCTCCTCCACGGGCGCCCCGTGACGCGAGCGCGAGCTCCTCGGCCGCCCGCTCCGCCCCACCACACCCTTGCATGCGAATCCTCTGCGTATCCTACGCACCTCGTTCTAGAATAGGGCCCACGTTTGCCACTGTCATTCCGTCCCAGCTTGTTCTATTTGCATTTGGTTCAATAGTGCTTTTCTCTCTCACAACATCTATCCGCACTCATGTCGAGTGCGGGCCCTTGTAGTGGTCCCCTACGGCGCATGCGTGAGTGTCCCAAATAGGGAAAACCGGAAAAAGGTTGAGAGAGAGCGCCCGTGATGGGCTCCACGATTTGCCCCCCATTTTTTAAACTTTTGCTCGTTTGCCTTGTTTTTGGTTTTCCAATTGCGCAAATGCCCCAAATAGGGGCAAGCGAGCAATTAGACTCGAAAAAGGGGGCGTTATCGTTATCTCTACTCTACTAGTACTCCATCGGTAGGGTCCACTTATAATTTTATCTAAATATATCCATGTGAGATCTTGTTTGAAGGATTTATTCAAATTCAATGGTGTAATCAAAATTTAATTTCGCTTTTGGTTTGGAGTATACACCAACATTTTGTAGGTAGTACTCCTACGTTCCACAATACACGCAATTCTTTGACTCATATAAAGGTGTGTTTGATCGCTCGTCTTATTCAAATTTTTTATGTAAATTATGAAACAAACAAAACGTCATTACAATATCTTTAGTGATGTAATAAGTCATAACAAAAATGGTAATATTTATTAAAAAAGTTGAATAAGGCGAGAGGTCAAACACAGCGATTATATGTCAAAGAATTGCAAGTAATGTGGAATGGAGGGAGTAGTTGAAATCATGGGGCCCTGCTTTGGTGGTCCCCCTCTCCCGTGCGCATACTTGTCCCCTTTGCTTGTCCGAGCGTGGCCCGGTCCGGATGCTCGTACCCACGCCCACGAGATCTAGGTTGGAGGTTTGGAACCCGGTGCGGCTCTTTTTTACGTATAATTCTCACGTAAAGCGAGGTCTAGGAACCTATCGGGGTGCCCGGCCCGGACACCGGCATTACCTTTTTTTTTCTCTCACAACAAATCAGCACCGACCAGCTAACACCCGCCAAAGCGTTTTCCCAAAGACGGGTATGTACTAAAACTTACTATACGAGAGTTGTATTTTTTCCAAAGACTGTTCCCTAATCATTTCAATTGAAATTAAACATCCAAACATCACAAATTTAGAAAAATATAACACAATGTAGGGTTATAACTAATAAAATATCTCAGTTTTCATGCATACTCAAATTTGGATCTTTTCAACTTTCACCATGCATATGATCAAAATCAAATTAAGCTTGTTCAATCGAGATCATCGAGCTACATCATGCGCTATACATCATGCATATGATCTCAAATCAAAAGTTGTAAACTACAAAGTTTCATGGATATTTGAGAACGCAATCATTATATTTCTGTGGTTTCTTGTCTATCGAGGTCACTAAAAACATTTAAATTTCAATTTTCATTTTTTTTTTGAAATTGAGACCTAGTTTTCCTTTACAAGATGATACAAATCAAAAGTTTTAAATTAGAGTGTTTCATAACTTAGCAAGATCTACAATTCTTATTTTTGGTTGTTTCCCCATCCGACATAGTGCTAGTGACATTGTTCACAAATCTTAGAAATCTCTCTACAAGGTTTGTCAACTCTACGAGACATGTGTAAATCTTGTGAACAATGTTGGGGATGAAGAAATAACCAATATAAAAGATGTGCAACTTAAGAATTATTCTTCAACTTTTATGTTCATGACTTCTTATGAAATCATTAGATGCTCCAAAAATATTACGTGAAGTTGTAATTTTTGGAATTCAAATTTCAAATGTTATCCACCAAACGTGACAAAAGTAGTAGCAAATAAGAATACTGTAGCTTGACACATCATTATTTTACAAAATCATAGAAAGAAAAATCATCACATTTGGAGTTATGATGAGGGAGAAAGACCAGTTACAAGTTGTAACCATAGATTATAATAAAAAAAAAAGAAAAAATTAGGGTTCTTGAGCCACGGAGGTCTCGACATGGCGGACACCTGCCGGCGTCTTGTGGATGTCACCGGAGATGAGGCCTCTAGTGGCGGAGGACCACCACCGTGATCCCCGTGAGAACCTAGCGTTCCTATCTTTGCTATCGGATGAGCGGGTTTAGGCGGCGGTACCGAAGTTTGACGCCGACGGTGGCGGGTGGGCACGGGCGGAACGGGAGCTTACACTTTGGCCCACGAGGACTGGCCGAGGTTAAATGGGCGGGATGGAAAGCATCGTAAAACGCAGAGTGTAGACGCTTTTGAAGACTTGGGCCATGCGGGGACGGTCCGGAGAGGGGTTGCCGCCGTGGAGAACGATTGAACGCGCGGCGTGAACCGGCGACGGCGGCGTTCAAAGGCGCCGTCCAGCAACGGCGGCAAAGCGAACCGCCGCCGACGAGCCTCGAGGTGGCAAGGTAAGAAAGAAGGGAGAGTTCGAGCGGAAGGCGGCTAGCTAGCTAGCAACGCCGAGGTGCTCGCGGCGACCATGGCTGCATGGTCGCGGCGCGGTCATCGCGAAACATGAATGAATATAACACGAATTACCGCGATAATCATCCATCACGCACCAAAAGTAAGATAGATCACATAATGCAATGCATGGGTGCATTGTCATCATCATCAACATATACATAGATTCATGCGAGTCCACTTCGCTACTCATGCCCACCACCCCGCTTGTGCTTGCACAAACAACCTCCTACACTCGTCGCGGATCCTACACTCCTCGCCGCATCATGAGGAAGTGCCTTTGCCACGCCCTCCACCCACGGGTTCTCGGGCGCCGCACGTTCGCCTTTACGCGATGCGAATCCGTGAGCGCCCGGTTTGGCGGAGGAGGAGGAAGATGCGGCCTCACCGCATGGGGCACCACCAGGTCGTCGTGCAAGGCGCCCTTTGCACGTCCGCGAGCATTGAGCGATTTTCGGTCCGGGGAGCCATCGCCGCCGTGTCGGCGCTCCACCTCGCAACACCTCACCGGGCATGGTCATCATCGGCGGCGCGGCGGCGCGTTCCGCTGTAGAGCGCAGAAGGCGTGCACATACCGAGCGAGTTCATGCCCTGAGTTGGCGGCTTGTTCCAGCCAAGTCGAGCGGCGGTGAGACGGTGCCGGCCTTCCACGCAACACGGCGGACATGCCCGCTTTGAACCACGCCTCGGGTTGCCGACCTTGGCGAGCTCGGTGATGAGACTTCTAGCGACACTCGCGCGAGTAGTACGGCACCCCCGATTCGTCTGCGGTCCAAAGACAGTCGGTCCAGCGGGATGCCCCGTCCCACTATGGCGCAGGCGGCACGCCTCTCGTGCGGGAAGGTAGCCCTAGATTCATGAGGCCCTCCATAGAAAGCTCGCGGACATGGCGACGCAGAGCGTTATGTGCTCAAGCACCTCCTGCGGAAGGTTCTCCATGGCTCGGCGCGCAGGTGGCACGGTTTTCCGCGAGGATCTCGGCGGGGAAAAGGAAAGATGAACAGATTCACGCCGATCAAATTAGTGGGCAGAAAATGCGGGTTTTTAGCGGTAGTACTAGTATGAGTGGAGTTACTACTATGAGGGGAGAAAGACTAGTCACAAGTCTTGGCCACACATTTAAAAGAAAAAATCAGATTAAAAGCAGTTATATAATGCGGCGCGTCGTGTTTCAAAATTAGTGGCGGACCCGGTCGTCCGTGACACGTTTGGTCATATCCATAGCCTTGGCAATGAATGCGAATCCTTTGTGTATCCTACACACGTCGGTGTAGAGTGTAGACAGCGAAGTGTCATCGATTGGGGCGACGATCGAGACTCCCTTTTCGGGGCAGTGCAGAATGGATTTCTGGCGTTTTCGTGAAATTTTCACGCGCCCGACCTTTCGCGAAATTGAAAACCCCCGCCTCCCCCCCTCACAAGTGATTCATTTCATTCTTCATCATCATCCCCTCACAGCGATTCATTTCATTCCTTGTCCTCCTCCTCACGGGCGATTCTAGGGTTCCGGCCGCCTCATCCCATCCGCCCGTCACCGCCACCGCCCGACTCGTCCGCGCCATTCAAGCCAACTTCGTCAGCGCCATTCAAGCGGCGCGCTTCGCCCACGACCACCTTCTCCGACCCGGTGATGTCTCCGACGGCTTCTTCCTCCACCCGGCGATTCTACGGTTCGATATGTAGCCCATCAATCTTATGCGTGCCTCTTTTTTACGAACTATTTTTTTGTGATCGTGCCTCGTGGATTGGGTAGTCCTCATAGACTTCCTCTGCGCCTTTCTCATAGGAAAGCGCAAACCGAACATGTCCTAAATGAACTGTTGCCAAACTATTGTTTGTTTATATTCCTCTATTCGTGAACTTTTTTGGGTAATTTGTGCCTCTATGGATTGTGTAGTCCCTCATAGACTGTCTATTACAAATTTGAGCTGTATAATTATCCTCACATGGATATTTTGAGTTGTAGGTACTAAACTTGATACCATTTGCTACTATAACTATAATGAACTGTTACTAAACTATAGTTTGTTTGTATCCCTCTTCTCTGAAGTACATTTTTTTTGTTCTCCGCCTTTGGTTTGTGTAGTCCTCATAGACCGCCTATTGCAAAATTGAACTGTATAATTTAATCATCACATGGATATTTTGAGTTGTACATCTTGAAATTGACACCTAACTGCTACTATAATGTTGCTATCTTGTCTTACAAAAATGTTCCCACTAAATGTTGTTACTAAACTACTGAGTTTGTTTATATCCCTCTATTCGAACTATATTTTTTTGTGATCATTGCCTCTGGATTGTGTAGTCCTTATAGGCCCGCCTATTACGAGATTGAACTGTATAAATATTAGGGACTTGCTAGTTTCAGGTGATTTGAAATTTTCAAATCTGTTCAGGTGACGAAGCTACTTGAGTGAATTCCATCTAACGGTGGCATGAACACAAATGCCTGAATTTTTTACATCGCCTTGATGAGGAAAGGTGATAATTGTATCCTCATATGGATATATAGAGTTGTAGAAACTGAACTTGACACTGATTTGCTACTATAATGTCGTTATTTGTGTGTTTTGTCATAGGAAACTGCAACCAAATTCATTTGCTTATTTTCTTTATAGATGAACTAGAAGGATTGCCGCGTGTTGCCGAGGTATGAAGGTGGAATATAAATAGGTTATGATGTTAATCACTAAGATTTTAAGGTTATGATATATAGATGATAATCTAAAGTTATTTTGGATAATGTATATTTAGAGATCAATGGAGAAAACATATGAGCGAGACATTCCTAATGATATATAAAGTCAATCAACAATTTAGTTTGTGAGCGATGTGACCAAATCCATCCTAATGGGAATATGTATAATGTAGAGCTTCTGGCGTTGCGCTGAATGAAGGAGAAATCTATGAGTTAAAATATTACTATCACCCTCATATTCTTTTTTTTCCCTTTTTTCGGTCTCTTAATTTTTATTTTTACTTTGCTCTATATATACCAACTACTATTCTTTGGGACCCACTTATAATTTTATCGAAATATATCCATATGAGATCTTGTTTTGAAGGATTTATTAAAAGGAATTCAATTGTATAATCAGAATTTAATTTGTTTTTTTGGTTTGTGAGTTACAATATTATTTTAGTTAGTTCAACGATTGGGGCGCCATTGGATGATCATGGTGGCATGCTTTAAAGTCGAGAGAACTCCTTAGTAGGGTTCTCTATATAGGTGTAGTAGATATACATGCTCAAGAACAATGGCGCTCTGTCGAGCACTATTACTATCTTGTCTTATAAAAATGTGCCTATTAAATGAACTGTTACTAAACTACAGGTTTGTTTGTATCCCTCTTCTCCTGAAGTACTTTTTTTGTTCTTAAGCCTTTGGTTTGTGTAGTCCACATAGACCGCCTATTGCAAAATTGAAGCGTATAATTCAATCGTCACATGGATATTTTGAGTTGTACATCTTTGAAATTGACACCTAAGCGCTACTATAATGTTGCTATCTTGTCTTACAAAAAAATGTTCCTACTAAATGAACATTTACTAAACTACAGTTTGTTTATATCCCTCTATTCGAACTACATTTTTTGTGATCATTGCCTCTGGATTGTGTAGTCCTTATAGACCGCCTATTACGAGATTGAACTGTATAAATATTAGGGACTTGCTAGTTTCGGGTGACTGAAATTTTCGAACTGTTGGTGTGACGAAGCTACTTGAGTGAATTCCATCCAACGGTGGCATGAACACAGCGGCCTGAATTTTACGTCGCCCGGTGAGGAAAGGTGATAATTGTATCTCGGATGGATATATAGAGTTGTAGAAACTGAACTTGACACCTATTTGCTACTATAATGTCGTTACTGTGTGTTTTGTCATAGGAAACTCAACCAAAAGCAATTTGCCTATTAAATGGCTATTTACTAAACTTCTGGTTTGTTTATATCCCTCTATTCGAACTACATTTTTTGTGATCACGTACCTCTGTTGATTGTGTAGTCTAGTCCTCATAGACTGCCTATTACTGAGATTGAGCTATATAAATACTAGCGGAATTTTCCATGCGTTGCTGCGGGTAGGAAAGGGATTGTTAAAGGATTAAATTGTTGTATTGTGTAATCTCAAAAAACGAAGAAGAATTGTAATTGCTAAGAAATCTGATCACAATTAGCTATTGAGCAGAATTACTTTGTGCAGGATAGAAACAGAGTTAGTAACGAAGAACTTAAATGTATGAAACAGTACATACTCATTGGCATAAAGATTATTTAATCTTATGTTTTAAACTCTAAGCTGAACCAATATCGAATAGAAATATTTAGATATGTGAGGAAAGGTGAATTGTATCCTCAGATGGATACATAGAGTTGTAGAAACTGAACTTGACACCATTTGGGGGTTGGTGGGTGGGGAGGAAAGGTGAATATACATGCTCAAGAACAATGGATCGCTCTGGCCGAGCACTACTACTATCTTGTCTTACAAAATGTGCCTATTAAATGAAGCGTACTACGGTTTGTTTATAGTCCTATATTCTGAACTACATTTTATTTGTTCTCTGCCTCAGTGGTTTGTTTAGTCCTCATAAAAAAGCCTACTACTGATTCGTTGGAAAAAAAGCAAAGCCTATTATGTAATTGAAGCTGTATTATTTTATCCTCGGATATATCGAGTTGTAGATCTTGAACTTGACACATTTGCTACTATAATGTTGTCATCCATGTGTTTTTCGCACGCTTATTTTCTTTATAGATGAATATACGCGTGTTCAAGATAGAACAATGACTGCTCTGTCCTTACCCCCTCGGGGGACTGCCGATGAAGCTTTGTCGTGTGTCTTTGTGATTGACGGCCTTTCGAAAATGGTAAGGCTGCGGCTATGTGATATACAAACCTTGCTTATGGTTAGCTTTTTTAGTGCTATTTGTTGACTTCTCTGTGTAACTACAAATGCATTTTGATATAGGCGTCGATGATGACACATGTGCAACATCATCCGGCAGCGTGAAACAACTAATTCTCTAGAGGATGGTCGAGAGATACATATGAAGAGAGACGGTAGCATATGAGGCAGGATGAAGCTACTACTGGGGGCTGAATTCAGGAGTTTTGTGCTACGCAGAGGGCAAAATCATCCGGCGGTCGGTGCGAAAGGGGAGGGTCGGGACCATCACAAAGTGGCGGAAGAATAAGATAGTTGTGAAGGAGATCACTTGGACGGGTATCCCACTACTAAGGAGGGCAAGCTAAGAATGAGGAGACTTCTTTGGTCGATTGCTAGACAAAGGCTCCCCCTTGCTCCGCGAGGTTGGTCATTCCTTAGGTCCTCTAGTCAAGGAAGAATTATTTGAGGAGTGTGTCCGAATTCATTGGAGTTGGAGTGTCCGAAAGCTCAAAGGAAAAAAGCAATTAAAAAGGCATGTGGGCGGTGGTAGGAAAAAGTTTTAGGACCCACAAAAGTGATCTAGTGCGTAATTCGTCAACAAGGGGAGGGATGCCACGGTGAAGCACCCATACATCCCCAAGGAGGATTGGGCGACTTTTGTTCAAGCGACTTTCGAAGCGAAGAGGCAAAGTGGCAAAAAGTCGAGATACAAGGAGCTTAGGGCGGAGGAACCAAGATAACCCTTTGCACAGGGGCGAGGAGGTTATGAAGCAATGTATGAAAGGTGGGCTAAGGAGGGGCGGGGACTTAGTCGACAAAGGAATCCAGAATCCTTGGGGACGAATATCCTAAGGACAGCTCTACGGCTTTTGCTTGGCGTGGGACGCAGACCACTGGAATTGTCGGTGAAGCGGGGGCTCAAATTGTTTGGCACGATGAAGCGGCTCGGACTTTAGGTGGGTAGATTTTAGCGGCAGCCCATGCTTCTTAAGGGGGGGTTTGGTGTAAGGGAAAGAGATCGCTCCACGGGGGTCTGGGCACCCCTGCAACGCACAGGGCGCAGCGCGTGGGGTGTCTAGTTCATGTGGTTGGAGGAATTGGCGGGACTGAGGGGACATGTCGTAAAGAGGAAGTCGTCGGTCGCCCTTGAGTTGAAGAAGAGATTTTTCGCTAGATTGAATGATCTCCAAAGGTGGGGTGGTGGCGTTGCGATTGCAACAAGCACAAGCACAAGCACAAGCACAAGCACAAGCACAAGCACAAGGTTCCCTTTGGCAACACCCCCTAAGCTTGCGGTGGAATGAAGAAGCGGTAGCGCCTCGGCCAATCGGATGGCCCCGGATCTTTGCACCGAGGTTTCCATTCGGAATGATGTACCCTTGTAACTTGAAGG
The DNA here is from genome assembly GCA_015847255.1 of Hyparrhenia diplandra. Classification (NCBI taxonomy): domain Eukaryota; kingdom Viridiplantae; phylum Streptophyta; class Magnoliopsida; order Poales; family Poaceae; genus Hyparrhenia; species Hyparrhenia diplandra. Next base: position 774,620 of record JADLZK010003469.1, read on the forward strand.
CGGAGGTTATCATGTTGAGGTAGTTAGGGTAAAGGTACACCGAATCACCCGAGCTACTTGAGGGTCAACCAATCTTTGGCGGGACATCTTTGTTGTAGCGATTGAACATGTAATTCTGGTTTTGATGCTACACTCTTTGGATCCGCCCGACGGCGAAATTAAGACTCTTGGCGGGTTATTTTTAAGAGGATCGATTGGGCGTAGACCTTATATATTTGTAACACCCCAGCGGCCGTCTTGTTACGCACCAAATTGTTACGCGGCAAAACCTCCTGCGCCTTCTGTCTCGTGGTATTAGCCGGTCCTAAAGGACCATATGGCACGCACGGGTTATTAAATGGGGATGACAAGCAATGACCGAGTCCCCTCGGACTTCGAGTGCAATGGGTGGGAATGAGATGACTAGCTTACATGCCAATGGTGATCGAGTGCCTCGGGGTGCAATGGATCGAATCGCGGCGACTTCGCACTCATGCCAATGGCGTTCGGGGATTGCCTTGCGAGTGCATCGGCTAACAATGCGGAAGGCGGCTCTCAAGGCATGAATGATGAGAGTGCCTCGCAGACCGCAAGGGCCGAGAACGGTAGGGAGTGGCTCGCGCATGACAAGAGTGTCGAGTGCCTCTACAAAGTCTGGGTGGTGGAAGCGGAAGCAAACAGCATTTGTTCAAAACAAGCATGTTTCGGGCAAGAGGCATAGAGCATCCAGCGGTGACAAACATACTTTCCCGAAGGGGTCGCGTCCCTTATGACCCGAAGCAATTGAAGTGCCCTTCTGCATGCTTTGGCCAACCCTAAGTACAAGCATGGATCTCCAATGCTCACGCTTGAACAACTTAATGCGGTAGGGCCTTGTTGTCTTTGCTCTTCATGGGTGGTGCATGCAAGCGGCGGTCCAAACATGGTGGCATTTCTTTGACGCGGGGAAAGAGGCCTTTTGGCGTGACCGCACGGGACGAAGAGGCTAAGATCAATGTGGGTTTCGACGACTGTTTGACCTCATGACACTAGATGGATTGGATGTGGCCATCCTTATTTTGCATGACACCTTGTGAGTACAATTTCTTCTATTGTGGACTCATTCGGGATGCCTCTTTCATCTATTGCTTACTAAATTTGCTTTGCATGCTTCTCTATTCCTAGATGCACGCTTTCAGAAGCGAGGGCCTCGTCTTTGTCGGTTGGTTTTCTTGATCTGAGCCATTGACCTTTGAAGGATGAAGGATGAAGGGCCTCTCGGCAAGGGCCGTACATACTTAGAATTTGGCCCTCTACGGAAGCATCATGACAAGGACTTTGTCATGTTTTGCGCATAATCGAGGCCAACACCGGATTCTTTGTCGTCATAGCTATCAAGTGGAGGAAAGTATACTTCGTTGACTACGCACCCGGCGCAAAAGAAACGAAGCGCTCCAAAAAAAAAAATTTAATACAACGGTGATGAGTGTTTCCTAACCTACATCGACCCATGCATTCTTTTTCTTAATTATGTTACTAAAAATAGAAAAAGAATGTGACCTTTTACATTTTACTCATGTGTAGGTTTGTTGATCGTGTTTTCAATCGAAGGGGACAAGGGCCTTAAAAAGTTTACGGTTCACGCCAAGTATGCAAAAGTAATTGTTGCGCTTCTCACGAAGTTGTGCACTTGCCACTTGGGTTTCCATTCAGCGAATAACCAGCGTGTTTCATATGTTTTGCGATCTTTGGGCGCAAGGCGATAACAAGACATGTGGGTTCTACACGGCGCACCACTTGATGGTTGCAATGAATCAAGCTCATTTGGATTGTCACGAGGTAACTTTCGAAGTGCAGCTCCATCTTGTGCCTATCTTTGTTTTGGCGATAAAAGACCATGTGTACAACAAACACTTATGGCTACCTTTTTCTTTGTATTAGGATTTTTGACTTGCGAGAGAGTACCGTTCAATTTGGGTGATATTAGAGAGAAGATCGCCAAGTTTCTTATGGAACATGTCATCCACGCCGACGGCGACTATTTTGATTCGTAAACCATGAGTTGCTTCTTTCCCCTTCATGCATCACGACCGAGGTGGATACATGCACGTGAACTATGTGTTATTTGTGTTGTGAACAATGCGTGGTGTGCCCTGAACAACCGGATGCGTGTGAAGAACAATCGATACACTTGAATTTTTAATGCCGCATTTGGCGTCGACCATTTGTTTGTACTTGGACCTATGTATATGTATTATATACATTATTAATTATATCAATCTTTGTGGTGTCGGGGCGATTCTAAGCTGTATGCGAGGGTGTCTATAACGTCATCATTGACACCGGCGTCAACTATCTAATAGGCGTCTCAAGCCTCGGGATAATTCTGAGACTGTCTCGCCCCGATGCGCGTCGGTTGTTTTAGCAGATTTTTACGTCGCTCCCGAAAATTGCGTGCCGAAACGTCAGCCTCGTTGCGAGACACATGTAGCGGCGCGCGTCTTTAATTTTCAAGAGTTACGGTCGATGGGTCGTTGTAAGCGTCTGTAGTCTCCGCCAAGTGCGGTCGATTTTAGGTGCTAAGCGTCGTAAACATAAGAAAACACCGTCGGGTACAAGGCGGTGTGCGTGAACTAATCCACGGTCCGCAGGCCGGGATAAGCGAGAAGACGTAATGCGTAAGTAGTACAAAACCCGTGTATCGCGGCGTGTGGGCGACATTCGTATATGGGTAACGAACAAAGACAGGCGGTTGCATTTCGAATGTGTTTGTATTAAGGAAAGCGTCCACGAACACTTTTACCGCTCGGCGATATGCGTATGATTCTAACCGCTTCTGCACGCGGTGCGAGCGGCCGCCCGACATGTGGCCCGTTTACATACGCCTTTGACACGGTGGGTCGTACATGAAGTCGCCCGCGATCACATATTGGGCCCGTCGCGTCGGTAACTTTGGAAGGGATCTGATCCGCTTTATTCATCTTTGCGTGTGCGTAACGTTACCGTAAAGCATACGGCTCCATAGGAAAAACTTGTTCAGGTACCATTTCACTTCTGGTCGATCAAAAACGCTGATCCATGCACCCTCGAGAAAACCGCTCGTGATAAAGTGTGTTCGACCCTCGTAAGGTCTTGGTCTCGTAAAAGCGGGGACATTTAGAGACCCTAAAATGGGTAGACATGGCGGCTATGGAGATGCCCCTCAACGCTAACGTAGAAGCTTTTTTTACATAGTGCACTAAACCCAAACTTTAGAGAAATTCAAGTTATAAACTAGGCACAGGCAAAACATAAAGACGAGCAATTATTCATCATTTTAACGGGGGTAGAACTAAACATTTCTATAACACATATATATGGAGTGGAATAAATCTCCTCTTTCTCTTTCTTTTCTTCCCCTTTTTTTTTATTTCTCATATCTCATCATTCTTATAAGATAAGAAAATAACTGAATGGAATATGAGATACGAGTTACCTTTTGTGGGAGCCCTCCCCAAGCTAGCTTCCGACTTACCTTCGGTTAGGAATGTTGCTAGCTTGTGCACGCCATGATTTTATGCTTGATTAGGACCTTCCTTTGGCGTGTCAGGGGGACTCCCCAAGCTTGTCTTGTGATGATCTTGGAAGAGCGGGACAACCATTCTTGGGGTTTCAAAAGGTTTTATTTATTTTTATTTTATTATTATTATATGATTTTTTTGGGTTCACCAAACAAGATCTGATCTCCATTGTCATCTCTAGGACACACCCTCTTGAAGTTGTTCATTTTTCTCGCAGGGGTTAGTCCATATGGTCGACCAAATTCTACACTAGCAGCTCTGGTTCAATAATCAAACTCAACTCCATGTCTAATTTGATTAGGGTAGACTTTTTGACCTAAGCACCATGCTTAATTCAAAAGTCTATGGAAGTATGATCATTCGAATAACCAAAACTTCCAAACCAAAACATACCAACATAGAAAAAGGGGCATGAATTGAAAACAAGATTCATCCAATGGAGATAAAGGCATTGCAAGGCGAACAAAATGATTTTAGTTTTTTTTTTTTTTTTTTTTTGCAAGGTAATGGATGGAAGATTAGAGTGTAGGTTTCTCATTACCTTGTTATGGTCCTCCCCCCAAGCTAGCTCAACGCCCATCGGATCGGGGTTTTACCCCGTGCTTTGGCTTGTCTGCATGGTTAGTATATGGTAGATTCACGAGTGGATTTACCATCCTTCGTAATTACCAAAATTCAAAACATATGCGAGGAAGGAGCAAAAGAGCAAAGCTTGTTTTTTTTTTTTTTTGAAGATTTTTTTTTTTATCAAGGGAGGACATAAACTTCACCAAACTTTTATACTCAAACAAGGCTAAGATAAAAATGCAATATAAGTCTAGCCTTGACGTATCTCCGTCATGAAATAACTCAAATGTTTATGATGTCAGCTCTGGGTCCATTAATCAAATTTCAGCACCATGTCAAAATTTGATTAAAGAAGGTCTATTTAACCCAAGCACCATGCTTGATTTAAAAGACCAATGGATGTATCACACTCTAGAATGAAAATACATCCAAACCCAGGGCGTATTTCATAAACAAAGGAAACATGGATTCTTTATATGGAGATAAGTATGAGTAAAAAGAATTGGTGATCGATTACCTTTGTATACCTGAGTGCGTATGTACCAACCGCGCATGAAGGCAAGAATGTTGAAACTTCCGCGGTGGTAGCTTGATGATCCATCTCAAGGCGGGCCACAATGCTTAGGTGATACACACAAGTAGTGTGTATGGACCATGAGCCTTAGTGGTCACAAAGGTGTAAAGGAGGTGGCTCCTCCTTTTCTTCTCTCTTTTTTTTTTTTTTTTTGGACCTTTACGCACTGAGGTGTACTTGACCGCAAAAGCTTGAGGATAGAGTTGAGAGTTCTTTGCATCGGTGGCATGTTGATCTTGGTTTGGTTATGACTTCCTCACACTGGAGTAGAGGGAGGCAGACCAAAACTCACTCAGTGTGTAACAAGGCTTAGTTACTCACAAGCAATGTGTGTGAACCATAAGCCTTGGTGCTTGTCACAAAGGTCTTGGGAGAGAAAGATCCCTTCTTGCTTACATGGAAGCAATGTTGGGTGGAGTCAGGTGCCTTTATTGTTTATTTTGACCATGTAGGGCCAACCTTTGCTCCTCTCTCCTCTTATTATTATATTATTTTTTTTCTTCTTTTATATATATATATATATTTTCTTCTTCCTACAACACCCTTTTTTTAACTCTCTTATTTTTTTTTCTTTTTCAATAACCATTTTTTTTTCTATATTTTTTTTTTTGATAACACCTTCTCTTTTTTTTTTTCTATATATCTTTTTTTTTTTCAACTCCTTTTTTTTTCTCTCTTTTCTTTTTTTTATAGCAAGGGGAGGCTAATCTCTTATTCATCTCTCTTTTTTTTTTTTTTTTTTCACTTCTCTTTTTATGATCCCCTTGTGCGTGGAACTTGATATTCTCACCATCTTCCCTCACACACTTGGACTTTTCGTGAAAAAAGTCAAGTGTGCAAAGTCGTGGTCTCCTTTTGAGTGCGTTCCTCCGCCCAAGAGTATCAAAGTTTTCTTATTGATAGCCCCCATGTTTTCAAGTGTCAGCGTGTGCCCTTTTTGTTCTTCTTAGTCTCCACCGAAATGGTTAGCGACAAGAATACCCGAAGGTGCATACTAACTTGATAACATGTCCTTGCTTTTTTATTTATAAGATTTTTTTTTGGAAAGATTTTTTATATATATATATATATATATATAAATAAATAAAAGATTTTTTTTTTTTTAATAAAGATTTTTTTTTTTGCTTTTAGATAAACTGTTACAAACAAAGGTCACTACACATGCATATTATCATGATGAACATGTTCTAAAAGATTCCTTAGAAAAACCAATGCCTTCGCAAGAATGGCGCCGAGAAATGCTTGTTGACATTTCTTAGCGCAATCATTAGAAACAGGTTTAGAACCCATCTCTAATAACGGCGCCAGAAATGTGCCGCCGACATTCCTAAGTGAAACCACCATGTCGGTGATCGGACTAGGAACATCAACGGTGATAGACCTTGCCCAAATAGATATTCATCCATAAGCGCCGCGGATCTATCATTGTAGCATTTCACCCGGAGATATTCAGGTGGTATCGTTATTTATATTTTCCCAAAGTAAGGCATGGTGGAAAAGGATCTAATAGAGACATGAACAAGATAACATGACTGTGTAATTGACCAATGCTTATAACAAGGGTATAAGGAAACGGTAACTTGATAACTTGACACACACTCACTCAAGCCAAACTCAAGGATAAAGATAAATAAGGAATAAGAAAGTCCTAAGTGGAGCATACATATTCTAGTCATGGTTGTGCATAGAACCGGTTGATAGTCGTGCAACACTCATGAGTAGGAGGTCGGAGCGAGAGTGAGATGGGCGGGGAGACCTTCCCGGTGCATACCGCCCAATGAAAAGGCACTTTAGACTCCTACACAACACACGAACGTGGGGGATTACAAAGGGGCGGACGTGGCTGTCACAACCCTGCCGCCTACCCCCTTGACCGTGGCATGCCGTCATATTCGAAGGATACCGCATCCGGACACCACGCCCCGATACTAGGACACTACTCATGTCTCCCATGGTCCCCACCCTACGGATGGGCCGGAATAGGACACGAGCAAGCCCGGAAGGACACAACGAACCGCCATTCAAAGACACAATCCCGACACTACTCAATTATATTGCATGAATGGTTTAAGCATAAAGTTCTATATGACGAATCACAACCTAGAAACTATAGACTAGTTCATGTGTCATGATCATGTCAAGAACATGTTAGATCATAGGATAAATCATGAAGCATAGAAATAACATGAAGACTCTAATTCAAATGCACAACCAAGATAAGATAAGGGCAAGGCTTTGGAAGAATACCATAAATAGATTATACCGAAATCCATCTTCCAAGGAGCCAAGCCCTCCTTGGTAGCTTTGTTGCCTAGCTCCACATCCTAATCTACTAGGTAGAGGAAGAAGAAGAGTGGAAAGGGAGAGAATGACTCTCTTGTGAGGGTGTGTGTGGTGAGGGGGGGAGAGGCCATCTATTTATAGGAGGAGGGTGGAGGAATAAACCATGGAATATTCTCCCCTAATGGCATAAAAACCGCCTCTACACTCGCCCGTGTTCACATGCGTGCCACGCACCCTCGCACCGTCGGTTTGGAGACTTAATGCACCGCCGCCGGTTGGGCGGATCGGGCGCCCCGGTGGGTGCGGGCGCACCTTAGGGTGCGGGCGCACCTTAGGTGCGGCCGCATGCCCCGGGTCGGCCTCATTTGGCCTGAGCTTTGGCAGGTGGGCTATGTCGGGCCTGAAAAGTTGTAGGGCGGCGTTGGCTCGGCCCATTTCGCGTGTTTGGTCCGTTTCTCCATTGGGCTTGTAATCTTACGAAGCGCGCTTTCTAGGGTCGCGCCTTTTGGTCGTATTTCCACCTGTTTTTATTATAAATACTATAAAATACATTTTGGACACTACACAAGTGGAAATATGTGAGTAATAGATGTATATGAGTATAGAAAGGTATAGTTTCACTCCCTTTATGGTAGTATGTTGACGGTAAAAACATGTCGTTAGTGACCGTCAACGGTGCTTGTGTGTTCTCCAAGATTGATCTGCGATCCGGATATCATCAGTTGAAGATTAGGAAGTCTGACATACCAAAGACAGCATTCACCACTAGGTATGGGCTATATGAGTGATCATGTCTTTTGGTTTGACCAATGCTCCTGCCTATTTCATGTGCATGACGAATAAGGTGTTCATGGAGTATTTGGATAAATTTGTGGTGCTATTTATTGATGACATCCTGATATTCTCCAAGACAGAAGAAGAACATGCTGAGCATATATGGTTGGTGTTGCAGAAACTCAAAGAGTACCAATTGTATGCTAAGCGAAGCAAATGTGAGTTTTGGTTAAAGGAAATCTCTTTCCTTGGCCATATTGTTTCTAATGGAGGAATTGTAGTAGATCCAAGCAAGGTGAAGGATGTGTTGAATTGGAAGCCACCTACAGATCCAACTGAGATTCGTAGTTTCCTTGGATTAGCTGGCTACTACAGAAGGTTCATTGAAGGCTTCTCCAAACTTGCCAAACCCATGACTTCTCTATTAGAGAAAAATGCCAAGTTTGAGTGGTCTGATAAATGTCAAGCCGCTTTTTTGAAGAGTTGAAGAAGAGATTGACAACGGCTCAGATTGATTTTGCCGGATCTAAACAAGAAGTTCTCCATCTATTGTGATGCGCCTCGTCTAGGATTGGGATGTGTTCTTATGCAAGAAGGTAGAGTTGTTGCTTATGCATCTAGGCGAGTTGAAGAAACATGAGCTAAATTATCCTACACATGATTTAGAGCTACTTGGTATTTGTGGTTCATGCATTGAAGATTTGGAGGCACTATTTGGTTGGTCATAAGACCGATGTCTTCACCGACCATAAGAGTTTGAAGTACATATTTACCCGCCCGATCTAAACTTGAGGCAACGTCGTTGGTTAGAACTCATAAAGGATTATGATTTGGATGTGCATTATCATCCCGGAAAAGCAAATAGTGTGGCTCGATGCTCTTAGTAGGAAGAAGTATGTCGGTGCACTTCGGATGACCTGATCTGTCGGATGAGTTGTGTCTTGAGAGTTTGAGCATCCGAACTTGGGTGTTGTAGATAATACTATGGAGATAGAAGTGACACCTACTTTAGAGCAGGAGATACATAAGGGCCAATTAGAGGATGAGAAGCTAAAGGAGATAGCTGAGAATGTAGTGCTTGGAAAAGCACCCGATTTCGAGATATATGAAAATGGTACTCTTTGGTTTGGAAAAAGGATTTGTGTGCACGAAGTGAAAGCCATTCGGGAGGCAATTCTACGAGAGGCACATGAGTCAGCTTATTCTATTCATCCTGGGAGTACAAAGATGTATCTCGATCTTAAGGAGAAATATTGGTGGTATGGGATGAAGAGAGATGTGGCGTAATATGTTGTCATATGTGATACTTGCCAAAAGAGCGAAAGCCGAACATCGAGGCCTACAGGATTATTGCAACCCATGAAGATCCCTGAGTGGAAATGGGAGGAAATTGGCATGGATTTTATAGTGGGATTGCCTCGTACTCAGAAAGGATATGATTCCATATGGGTAATTGTGGATCGATTGACTAAGGTTGCTCATTTCTTACCTGTCAAGACCACCTATAATGGACCTAAATTAGCTGAGTTGTACATGGAAAAGATTATTTGCTTACATGGGGTTCCTAAGAAGATTGTGTCTCGATAGAGGTACTTAGTTCACTTCTAATTTCTAGCAGAAGGTACATGAATCATTGGGAACCCAGGTTGAACTTAAAAGATGACCTTCCATCCACGTGATCGATGGTCGACCGAGAGGATTAATTAGATCTTGGAGGATATGTTGAGAGCTTGTGCTTTGCAAGTATGGCACTAGTTGGGATAAAAGTGCGCCTTATGCCGAAGTTCTCCTATAACAACAGTTATCAACAGAGTCTTAAAATGGCACCATTTGAAGCTCTGTATGGGCGCAAGTGTAGAACACCCTTGTTTTGGAATCAAACTGGGGAAACTCAAGTGTTTGGACCCGATGTGCTTAGAGATGCTGAAGAACAAGTCAGAAAGATTAGAGAAAAATTGAGGGTAGCACAATCTCGGCAGAAAAGTTATGCAGATACTCGGAGGAAAAATATTGCGTTCGAAGAAGGAGATTATGTATACTTAAAGGTGTCCCCAATGAAAAGTGTGAAAAGGTTCAATATGAAAGGAAAGCTCGCACCAAGATACGTTGGTCCTTTCAAAATCCTCAAGAGACGTGGAGAAGTTGCTTATCAACTAGAATTGCCTGAAAGTTTGTCCGGAGTGCATGATGTGTTCCATGTGTCTCAACTCAAAAAGGTGTTTGCGTGTATTCAAGAGCGGAGATACCTTTAGAAGAGCTTTACGTGAAAAGAAGATCTTACTTATGAGGAATTCAAAGAAAGATTTTGGATGTAGCAGAAAAAGTCACTAGAAGTCAGACTATCAAGATGTGTAAGGTTCAATTGGAATCGTTATACGTAAGATGAGGGAACCTAGGAAAGAGAGGATGATCTCGAGAAAATCATATCCTCGGTTATTCGAGTAAGCACAATCTAATCTCGGGGACGAGATTCTTTTAAGGGGGGTAGAATTGTAACACCCGAAAATTTTCAATTTTTGAAAATAGTTTAAAATGATTTAATTATATATTTTACGATTGCATTGAACATAGGAAATTAATAATTTTATGAAATTAAAATTAAATATAAGGTCTAGACACATGCTTGATGCATCATGCTGCTGCACTTTATTTTTGTATTGTTTTCTTGATTCAAAGTTTAAAAGGATTCTTAGCACTTCAAATTTTAAATTGGAAATTAGAGTTAGAAATTGAAAAGCTTTTCTTCTCTCTCTCACTCACTCTTTTTCTATCTGGCCCGAATGGCCCATCCTCCTTCCTGGCCCAGCTCCTTCCCAGCCCAGCTTGGGAACAACAGCTGCCTTTTCCTTGACCGACAGGTGGGCCCCACAGTGAAGTCCTTCCCCTACCTCCTTGCTGCTCGCGTCGTGTGACACCGTCGTCACCCCGATCTAGATACTCCGGCGTCCAGGCGACCGAGGACTGCGCGACCCTCGCCCTCCTCTGTCTTAATAGGCCGCCTCCTAACCCTAGTCCTCATTTACCCATCCACGGCGCCACCATTCACTCTAGCACCACAGCGCGGCCATCGTACGCCATTGGCGCACCACGGAGCTCGGAGTCCGCGACTCCGCCGTCTCGCAGTCGTCGATCCTCTTCCGTCGTCGAGTCGCGAGGTGCCGTAAGGACTTCTCTATCCCGAAACCCCAGTCAATTTCCATTTTCCTTTTCCTCACTCGCGGTTATCGGACATCACAGCTCGGATTCCGCCGTCCGCGGTTCACCATCGTTCGTCGTCTTCGCGCCCTCACCATCCGATTCATCACGTCGGTGAGCACACCTTGGTCTCCTTTACTATCCCGTGCCTTTAGTTTGATGAATCGTAGCCGCTAGGACCCCAGCAGCGCACGCCGGCGAGCTTCTCCGCCACCGGCCATGGCACGCGCCGCGGAGCCCTTACCCGGCCGTTATTTGGCCCCATCGCACTCGCCTTCACCCACGCTCCACCCCGATGCCCTCGCCTTGTCTTTTTTGTAGTCTGTAGAGCCCTGCGCGCTCACGCCGGCGGACTTGCCGCCGTCGGCCATGGCAACAACCGCGCGGGTAACGCGTTCCCCGCCGCACCGAACCGCCGCAGCCGCCGTAATGACTCCAGACGAGTTCGCAAGGTCGAGCTCCCTCGCCCCATGCCTCGCGCACGACCAGCCTACCCCGGAGTGCATTTCCGGCGAGGTCCGCCGCCGTCAGCGTGGGCGGCGCCGCCGCTGTGCACTGTAGCCCGCCGGAATCCCCACCCAAAACCCTGTAGTCTAATCCGAGCCGTCCATTTTAGATCGGATGGTTAATATCGCACCATACCTCTTCAGTTGGCAGTTTTGTTAAAGAAACCCTGAAACTCTTACATGCTATACCCCGTAATCTATAGTTAATTGCGAGTAGGTCCCTGGCCTTGGTGAAAACCCGGTTTTGATTTACTTTAATTCGAAATTAAAGTTCTGTCTATTTAAAAAAGAATGCCACTGTCTTTAAATGCCTATAATTTCCACGTTTTAACTCCAAATTGATCCGTTCAACTTGCGTTAGATTTGTAATTCGATTCTCTACGCGTTGGTATAATGTTTCAGTAATTTTGAGACAATTAATTTTCGTAGTTGGATTTAATTATTTATCTCTTTATAGGAAATCTTGTAAAATCCATAACTTATCCGATTTAACTCCGTTTTTTGTGATCTTTACGTCGATGTGCTCGTAGCGACACGTAGATTATTTTTATATACTTTTTATATTTTGTTTTATCACCGCTGGTGTATTGTTCTAATATAGCCTTGTTTTCTTCATGCATGGTTGTCTTGGATGCTTGTATGTTGATTTTATTATCAAGTTTAGGCGGTGAGCAAGATTACTACGGTGATCGGGGGAGCTTGATTTTTCGAGGGAGCAAAGTTTTAAGCGGGGCTTTGATAATCAAGGCAAGTATAGTTTGGGATTTACTAGCTTAATTTCATGATCATGTGACTTATTTAATGTTTATGCCATGAAACATAAAACATGACTTTTAACAACATGAGAAATTATACGTATTAGAGTCTTGGGATTTACTGATACAAGCTGTGGAGGGCTACATGGTCTTGGTTTTAGCTCGATTACCGGGACCTTTTCTAGCGAGTTTGGAGGAAGTGCCGAATTGGGTATAGTCGCCTCGGTCCACATATATGTGTATAGGCTATGGTAGTTGTTGTGCCATATAGGAAGGGTGGGTTCTATAATCGACGACTTAGCGCCCGGCTTGTTAAACAAACCTGTTGAAAGGCTTCATAGTGAACCCCTGCCGACCTACCTTGGGAGTGGGTTAAGAGGATCGCTACCTCGGGCAAAAGGGCAATTCACGGCTCACGGTGAAAGTGTACACCCTCTGCAGAGTTTATTAAAGCGATATATCGGCCTTGCTCAAGGACACGAGCGGCCTTGGAACCCTTTGCACTAAAGATGAGGACTAATGTTGATTACATGTTTATGGTTTATTGTTTTATCATTTACATTATTTATGTTACATTGATCATGACCTAGGGTAGCCTATACCTTGCTATATTTGTTGAGTTCGACATGAACTCACTCTTGCTATTTCCACCACACCGGTCTCGGATCAAGGATGGAATGAGGATTACCGCCGGTGAGTACTAGACTTGTGGACCACCAAATCGGCTGCATTCGTTCTTGGAGCTTCATAAGAAGTTGGAATTAGTTTCATTCTTTTTGAGTTTTCGTTTTAATTCTATGTAATAAGCATTGTTATGATACATTCCAACAGTTTGTCACCTTATGTGTGTTTCCGCGTTTTTACGGGCACACATAGGGAATAATATATTCAATTTGTTCTTTTAAATTGGGTATGACATTCTTATATAGGCCTTGGCGATGAATGATGACCATTGGATTAAACCGACCTTCAATAACGGTGTAGATACAATCTCAAGGTCGGTTACAAACCGACCTAGGAAGATGAGCTTTGATTGACTCTTTGTAGCCCTGGCGGCCGGCCCTAAATCCCCTGGCGGCCGCTAGGGTCTTGTGGCCAAATCGAGCCAGGTTTCTCCTAGTATCTTCTGGTACCTTCTAGAGTGTTTTAGTCCACATTTTGGGTCGAGTTACTTCACGGTTAAGTCTTATCATCGTATGTGAGTTGTATTCTGGAACTTTCTGCATTCTTCTCTACATTTATCTGTTAAGTCCCTAAAAAGATATAAATCACCAAAGCTCGTGGAATTATGTTAGTTAGATCCCTAGTCTATGTTGATATTCATTTTAAGCCCTTATCCATGTTTAGTTGACTAGTAATATTATGCTATAACAGGTGTCAACAAGTTCCCCCAAGCTTACCCTTTGCTAGTCCCTAGCAAAGCCAAACTTAGCAATGGATCGAGTTTCCGTAACGCTTTCACACCTCAAAAGTACACATGCTTTCAAACAAAATTTCTCCTCCGGATAAAACTTGCTCAAATTTCAACTTACCCATATTACCTTTAACCATGGAGCTTATAGCCTTTTCTTAGAATATGGGGCAATTGAAAGATAGAACAATCAAGTCAATCATCATGTCTCAAACTCTTTGTTCAACTGTCCTTCCGAGTTTTTGCAAGTTTCCAAAATAAAACTCAAAGTTCCTTTGTATGACCCTCTCAAGTCTCTTATTTGTGGTATTTGTGGATCCTCACTTAGGCAATAATGTTGTGTTGTCTTTCTCTCATAATATGTGGTATTTTTGGAATAGGGCAAGTAGGACACTATGCCTTCTTCTCTCTCACCCTATATCTAAGGTTTATATCCGGAGTTTTAGGTGGGAGAAAACTAAATATACTTACTAAGCATATATTGTAAATTCAAGCAATGGATCCAAAGTCACGAGTCACACCGATCAAGATATGCATGATGAAATGATTATGGTGGTAGGTGTGTAAGGTGAGTGTAATCAATGAGGTGTGTGTAATCAATGAGGTGTGTGCAGTGAGGGGAAAGCCTAATTCTACTTTTGCTCCTTGAGATATTCATCTCTCTTTGGAATCTAGAATTTGGGAGAACTGGGCCGTATACTCTTTTCTCTCTCTCTCTCTCTCTCTCTCTATATATATATATATATATATATATATATATATATTTCTTTCTTTTTTCTCTATATTTTTCCATGGAGAGGCGGGCATCTAAGTACCCATTGTTTTATTGCGCACACTTGTCCATTTTTCATCTCCCCTTTCTTTTTTTCTCTTTTTTTCGACTATACAACCCAAGCCTTCTTTTGCAATAAACTTGTAGAGAGATAACAAGGATAAAGGAACTTTTATGAAATGTAGGCTAAGTGTATATGTGTGGGGAATATTTTTGGTTGCTCTCTCCGGGGTAGGAGTAGAACATTTTTGGGTGATATTTGGTGGATGCATAAATGCAAGTGGAGTAGAGTGGAGCATGATCAACATGACAAGTTTCTAAGGGTCGACAAAGATTGAACAAACTCAATGCAAAAGCAAGCAGACCTATATATATGTCAAAGGATTTTCCTAATCTAGGGAGCATGTATATATATGGTGTGGTAGGAGGTTCAACACTCTTGTCACACAAGAACTTATCATGTGCACTTTAATTTTCAAAAGATAAATCTCTAGAAATCTAGTATCACTAGGAGTAAGATAAATAGCAGCTCGGACTATCATATATCATATCCGTCAATTACCTAGACTTTAGAGCAAGCATTTGCTACCCACAGGTTTTTCAGGTTGAGCAAATTAAGCTCGAGAGAAATTAAGCTTGAAAGGTAGGTACTTAAAAGGAATTACGACAGAGCAACTATTCATCATCTCCAAGGCTAGAGATTATCTTGAGTTTATTTTATTATCACACTCTAATAAAGACTCTTTAATAAAGACTATATAGACTCTATTTATTTGGTTTCCTTAGTTATGCATCTTTTTATATCTTTCTAATAAAATAAACATATCTAGTTTGGTAGTAAATAAGATAAAGGGATACTTATTCGGATACATGGGGGTTGCACTCCCCAAGCTGGATGTTGACATAGTCTTCGATGTTCTTGATGGTTGGAAGTAGAGGTAGATAGTGATGGTGGCTAATTGATCTTTTTAACGCTAGACACCATGTGTGTCATATCTCTCTTTCTCGGGATTCTCACGAGCTCAAATAGACAACAAAGCTAGTGGAACTTGATTAAGCGTTAGGGGTTAGCCACGTTGCTTCTTGTTGCCAAAGAATATAATCATTCCTTTAAGACAATAATTCAAAGAAGATTAATATTTTTGGATTTTCTATGCAGATAAAAATGATGATGCATGCATATTTATTTTATTTTTATGCCACCACGGTAAATATCCTTGTGGGTTGTTACACGCCACAAAATTACTCACATGGGGCTTAGAGTTTTTCATGTCTATGCAACAAATGAATATTTATTTTTCTTTTCAAATGCAAGGTTAGTAATATAAATATGCTAAAGGAAAATAATTATATATGCAATGCAAGGAAGTAAATATGCTATGCATATGGATAATTACATGATCTTACCTTTCGGCGAGGGTTCGGTGTTTTAAGTCCTCTGAACAAGACTTCTTACCTCATTGTTTCCTTTGAGTGTATTATCCGATCTTGACAGGTTGTGCTCCTTGAAATGGTGAAGGATGACGTCACCCATGTTCTTTGTTGTTCTTATGAGTTAGAATGAAACATAGGCAGCGTCTTGTTTTAGTGTGCATGCTTGTAAGACATTTACTTGTTGAATTTTGGAGAGACTAATAGGCTTCTCCACCTTTTTGCTCAAAGTGTGTCCCCGCTTGCAAAACCAAGGTAGAGATCAAGTGCATGGGCTCGTTGGTGGGAAAACACCAACAAAACCAAAACCTCATTCATTTTTCTCTAACCATAGGCACATCAAACAAGATAAAGTTGATTTATTATACACTTTTCTTAAACCTAACTTGGGTGACAAGATCGGAAGATTGAGCATGATTGTTTGTGATTAAAACATTTGACGGATCAAATCAAGCTCGTTGACTCTTGGAAGAGTTTTCTTATCTAAACATCAAAAGCATGATTATGATTCTTCCAAAAGCAAGGTAAGCAATATTACGGCTTACAAGACTAAGACTATGAGATCAAGAGAGTGGTGGTAAGAACAACTTAACGAAACATGTTGAGCTAATGAAGATGGATCAAGCAAGGGTGTTGCTCTAACATGTTTGGCAATTTGTTTATAAACATGCCATAGTTAAGGGAAAGCTTATTTATTGACAACTTACCTCAAGATGTTACCTTAATTGTTGAAGCATGCCGGCCTTTGTAACACCTCGTGGTGGACCTTTCCATCTTGAAGCTTTCCTTTTTTGGCCTCTTTGTGTATCTTATTCCTCACTTGTCTCCTTTATTATATCGTCCTTTCTTTCTTGTTCTTTAAATTGTGTTTGGACCTTTTTGCTCCTCTCATGATTTTATTCCTGTAATATTAGTTGACAATAGATACCCGAAGGAATATACAAGTAATTGTAAACAAGGGTAGAAGCTGTCATGGAGCTTAAGGTTGCTTTTATGCGGAAAGAAGTTTTGATTGGATATTTTATATGCTCACCATTACTTTCTCTCTAGTTGGAAATTTTATGAAATCTTAAGTTTGATTTTTATGCATGACATCTATTAACCATTCAAACTTTAGAGAGATAAAGTAATTGTGAGTAAAGGTATTGCAAACTAGCATGTCGAGTGATGGGAGCTTGAGTAGAGGAAGAGTAATGTTGGATGATCTTTAGAAGAGTCGACCTTCCTCCCCCATGCTTGAGCTTTATGTCACTCAAAGACTTCAAGTGTGAATCTTTGGACCGTCCCCTAATCGTGTGTTGCAAATCACCATGTCCTTAGACATTGTTCATCCTTTGTTTCTCGCAAGGTTAGTGCAAAAAAGAATACCCGAAGGGAACTTGTCCTAGGAACATGTTACTTTTACCATGAGCCATCATGTGCTCGGATATATATATTATTTTTATTTTCTTTTTAGAACATAAGACAAAAGTTGTATATAAATATGTGAGTTATATTCACTTACACTGTCTTTGATATTCTTATGGCATGTAGCTTTGTCCATCCACTTCTTTAGAGTGATTACTTTTTTTGTGATCGTGTTGTATGACACTCTTCTTCATCGAATAGACATAGCATAGACTCTTTTTTTCAGAAAATATTAGTGGACACATACCCGAGGGAATATACAACATGGTTGAAGTGGGGGTTGTTATCCAAAAGTTCATAAGATTTCATCTATGCTAGCAAAAAGATGGTTCTTTGATTATTCTTAGCACAAATTTTATTTTTTATGTCTTATAGCAAACTTTATTTATATGATCTGCACTCTAGCATGTGGATCAAGGCAAAAGGTAACTTGTAGCAAAAAAAGACGTAATGAATGATATTTGATACTTACAATGCTTCCATTGATGATGAATGAGCCGTGTCTTTTGCACAAGGTTGGAGTTCATCGGATGCCTTGCTTCATCTCTCCGATCCGAAGTTCATCTCTTCACTTACCAAATTGGATTTGATAGTTCTCTCGCATGGGTTAGTCCAACAAAATATACCAAAGATCTACTACAACATACTATTGGTTCAAAAATCAACCTAGACACCACGTCTAATTTGATTTAGGAAGGCATTTTAACCTAAGCACCAAGCTTAATTTAAAAGCCAATAGAAGTAAAATCACCACTCCTAAACTAAGCACCATGCTTCATTTAAGAGATGTATGAAGATATTCCAAACCTTAGCATATTATAGCAAACAAAGGTAACATGAAAGCATCACAAAGATTTACTCAAATAGAGACGAAAAGAGCATGATCAAGGTGAGGATTTTTTAATGCAAACATGGATGCATGCAAGGAATTAAACATGCAATGGATCTACTATGAAAGAACATAAACTAAGCGGAGTGAATGCATGATTTGATCAAAGTAAACATGTAATGCAATGCAGAAATTAAATGATAACTACTCAATCAATTTATAGTTCATGAGCAAGACTATCTCACCTTTATTGATCATACTTACTTACCACGGCGCAAAAGATCTATCTATGCGTCACTTGAGATGTGTGCATTGAATTCTTGTGACGGCACTTCTTCTTCAATCTATACATAGTTAGAATAATATATATTTAAATACATACCTTGAGATAGCGGGGTTCCACTATTGATGAATCTTGACTTATCGGGTACCCGGGTTCTTCATCTCTTTTTTTTCCTTTCCTTTTCTTGTGGAATCTTGCCTGGGAAGGTCGCAACGACATCTTTTTGTCCTGTCTATTCCACAACTCAACAGAACAAGGGTAATCCTACTAAAGTTAGTGATATACTAAATTAGCGGAGACATTATGATCATCATTAGAATCTTTATGCCAATTGCTTCCCCGGGCAGCGGCGCCAAAAAGCTTGTTGGCATTTGTTAAGTGCTAAAAGAATATGAAGGATTCGCAAGCGCCTTTAACACCTACCATTGTAGCTTTTCCCTAGGATGAGTATTCTAGAGTATCGTATCTGTTGACACTGTTATAGCATAAAATTACTAGTCAACTAAACATGAAAAAAGGGCATAAAATGAATATCAACATAAGTCTAGGGGTTAAACTAACATAATTCCACGAGCTTTGGTGAATTATATATTTTTCGGGGACTATAGATAAATGCAGAGAATAATGGAAAAAGTTCCGAATATACATCTCATACAATGACAAGACTTGACTGTGAAGTAACTCAACAACCCGAAAAGTGGACTAAAACATTCTAGAAGATACGAGGAGGACACCGTTAAAAGATGAGAGGTCGAGGGGAGGCAGTTACCTAGCGGCCGCCAGCAATTATGCCCAATCAGGTTCATCTTTTTTATGTCGGTTTGTAACCGACTTTGAGGTTGTATCTACACCGTTGCCAAGGTCGGTTTGATCCAAGGGTTCACGTTCATCGCCAAGGCTTATATAAGAAGACCCACGACCCGAGGGCTAAACCCTAATTCATTACTATCTCATTCTATCTCATTAACTCTTAGTTGTAGAGGGGTTGTAACACCCGTGTTTTTGCATCATTTTAAAATTCACTAAAAATTTGAACTTTTTCTAATTACAACTAAAACTTGATTTAACTTCCCGCTAAAACCAAAACCCCGTTTTTGAAAACCCGCATTTCAAACCCTCACCATCTAGAATTAGGAAACCTTGTGTGATTGCTTGATGAACTCTATGGTCGCAAAGGATGCAAGGTAAGTGCTAGGTTTTATTATGGAAGTAAAATGCATGAGAAATGGTCTACAAATTTTCTCTCGGGAATAAAATACCGAAACATGTGTGTACCAAAAATATATATAAATATTTTTTTACGAGCACAATAAATAAATATTCACCACCATAAAGGTCACAGGGAATATAAATGTGCTTGTATAAATATTTATAAAATATCTAGAGCACATGAAATGACGAGAGTTCGGGAAAATGTGTGTGCACACATATATACACATATTTATGCAAGTACAACTAGATAAATATTTTCATGAGTAAAAGGCATGAGAATATATACGAGTACTTGTATAAATATTTACAATATATATGTATGCATACACACATAAAATAATGAGAGAAGGAATAAAAGAAAGGAAAGGAAATAGAAATGGAAAAGAGATGAGAAAATCGAGAAAAAGCCACGGGCTTGATCTCCTCCCCTTCCCTTTCGGCCTGGCCCCCCTCCTCCCTCTCTTCCCTCCTTCCTTCCCTACAAGGCCCGAACGGTCGGCCCAATAGGCGGGCACAAACCCGGCCCGACATCAAACCGGCCCAGCGGCCCCCCCTCCTTCTCGCCGACGAGCAGACCCCACCACCATCGTCTTCCTCCTCCCCTTCCCCTGTTTCTCTGGCGGCGGGCACCCCCGCCGGCCCCTCCCGCTCCCCGGGGTACCAAGTCGCACACAGAGAACGACTCTCGCACGATTTGCCGCCCCATCTCCCGAGGAGCCAACGCGACCACCCGCGACCCGATCCATGGGAACGATGGCTAGAGTCAACGCCAACGGCGGATGTCGGCTCGACAAAGCTCGCCCCGCCAGTCTGGTGACGGCGACCGCCACGTTTAACTCCATCGCTCCACCACCCGACACGTTTCAGAAGAACCCGCAGGCGTGGGGTGCCGGGCTCATCGACAGTAGCGGCCGCCATGGCGGGGAAATCAGCTCACGGTGGCGGACTTCACTCCCCACAGTGACGCCGCGGACCGGGCTCGGCGCCGATGCGTCGGTGATGGACGCCTCGGCCAACCGCCACGCCGAGCACGGGGGGACCGCGGGCCGCCTAGCACACGCCCGATGCCCGGGGAGGTCCGCGCGGTGGCGATCCGCGGCCGGAAAAAAGATCTCCCGACGAGCTCTCCATGATCATGGCTATAAACAGCCCCGCCGCTGCCTCCCGGCCCGCGCGGCACTCGGCAGCTTCACGGAGGGCTAGAACATGAGGTTCGCGCCAGCCTTCCCTCTCCCATCCTCACCGGCGCGAAATCGGAATTCTCCCCAAATCGAAAGAATTCGCCGGGCCGCGTCGAAACGGAAGCGCCGCCGACGGTCATCGCCGCCAGGAATTGGTGGTCCGGCATGCTTTCCCAACCTCCTCCCTTCCGTTTTTCCTCACCAACTGGGCGCTATCAGGCCGCCGTAGACCGACCGAGCACCGCCGCCACCGCAGCCGTCCGTCTCCGCCGCCGTCGGGTCGGGGAGCATCCCACCCGGCTTCACCCTACGATCCGCCAACGGGCCCGGAGGCGATGGGAGCCCTACCCGCCCCGCGCACGGGCGAGCAAAAGGGCGCAGCCGGCGAATCCGGCGAAGTTCGGCGAAGAACCGCCGCGACGTGGAGACGAAACCGCCAGCGGCGCACGCCGATGTTGCCGCTTCCGCCGTGACGCGCCGAATCCGTGAGCCAATGATAGGCCGCCACGCCGCCACGCCATTTTCCCTCCGCCGCCAACAGTTGGGGCAAAGATCGTCATACACGTGGCGCCTATGTGGCGCCAGTGGCACCCATGGGGCCCACGTGTCATCCACGTGCGGGACGGTTTCGTGTACACTTATTTAATTGCTATGTCCACCCGGATCATGTACACGAGTTTTACAAATAGACTTTCCGTGTCGAGAAAAATTCCTTTAAAATTTGTAAATTCATTATTCTGATTTATAGAATTTTATCATGTAATTATTTTCAATATTATTACATGATAAAATTATATTATAATATTACCCTAATGATTTAATTAGGGATTAATATTATAAAATCCGTATCTCATGCATACTAACTCTGTTTCGCGTGAAACGACTTCCATAATTCATCTAAAATCTAGCTCTATGCATCTAACCCATTGCCACCATAATGTTCTATGTTTGTTTTGTGTGCCATAGTTCAAGCTAGGGTTTATCGTCAGACGTCAAGTAGATTCGACGACCCGAATAGGAGTTTCCGTCCGAGGAAAGCTAGAGACGTTCGACGCCGTGCCTATTTGTAAGAACCTCCTGTGCAAGTCCTTACCCCCCCCTTAATCATGACCTTAATATAATGATGAATAATGATATAATATGACTAAATAAGATCGATGTAACCTAAGTAATAAAGTGAACCCTCCAACAAAAAGGTGAGTGGTAATAGTCTACATGGAGGTGGACTAATCACAATCGGGGATGAATCCCGCGGAGAGATGCTCGCCTCCCTAAGGACCGGTTCATAGACCTTCTACACCTAGTGAGATATTTCGTACAGCCACACGCCGTATATGGGATGGCTTGATTCCACACCCCGTTGGGTTGAGGTATAATTGGAGCCAAGGTGGCCGGAGTAGGCAAACGACCTATTGGGAGCAGACATGGGGAGAGTGGCCCCATGGTCCGGTTGGCGTGGATGCTGAGCGATCTTCCACGTAAGTGTTTGGGCGTAGTGGCGCAGTGCTAGAGGCACATATTGATGATTTGAGATTGAGAGTGGTGTTGCAAAGATAGGTTGGGTAATTAGGTATTACCCAGTAAAAAGCCGCTGGTGATTTGGTATCACCATATTGTCTAGGGTGATGCGTCATCCTTGGGTGGCGTGTTATCCTTCCAACCCCTGAGAAGTCGTGGTAAAGATTATACCGATATACCTAGGAGGCATCCAAGCGGGTACGGAATCTCGTGGGACCACCTTTGACCAGTCGTACGTGGGAGAAGATGGCCCCTCGTGTGGGGAAAAGTGTACAACCTCTGCAGAGTTAATTGAATCTATTCGAATAGCCACGTCCTTGGAATGGGCAAGTGCTAGGCCGAACATCTATGATTAGATATACACTTATGATGACTAACTTGTGGTGTCGTGACAGCAGTGATGACATGAGATAATCCGGGAACTAGCAAGAGCAGCTTTTAGAGACTCGCTGGGGCCCAAACCCTTAATAATTACAACCCCCCGGTTGGGACTTGCCGAAATACGTTTGTACTCACCCCTCTATTTTTACAGATATCGGCACATGTGAAGGTAAGATCGACGACAAGATAGAGGATAGCGTATCGTAGGAGTTCGAGAAGTGTTTGCTTAGGAGAAGGACATTGAAGCCCAGATTTCATCCATGCACAAGTCCTTTTCGTGGAGTGCGGGGACGTTGTCGTAGTTAATCCACCGCTTCTCGGTTGGCCAACTCGATATTGTAATCCGGCTTGGTGACACCGTCGCCAGCGTAAGTCCCTTTCCATCCTATATTTTATAGCTCGGTTTATTATTGATTCTCATTTTACCATTATCTCGTTACTAATAGACGTGTTTGTGGCGTGATCCCGCGCAAACACGCGTGTTAACCCACCCATTAAAAGTGGGGGTGACAGGGGGTCCCTTGTAAGGATCAACTCTCTAAGGGATTAGTGAAGTAGAATTAGCCATGTAATTAGAAGAGGATTAGATCTAATTAGATCTAATCAAGAGTAAGAGTTAAGAAGAGATTAGAGCCATAGTCCTCATTAGAGAGACTAGAGCTAATCTTGTTCCTAGAGTTAAAGTGTTGGTGATGGGAAGAGGCTGGCGAGGAAGCAGGACTGTCGGTGACTCCTCTACATCTTATACCATCGGAATCAAGTAACACTTGGTACTTGATTAAAGAGACTTCTATGGTGGATCAACTCCTTATTTGAGTAAGTAAATGTTCTTATTATTCTTAATGTTCACAACTCTTGTTTGAGTACTTTAATGCAGCCAGGACCCTATAGATTAAAGGGGTAACTTAGGTTTAGGCATGGTGCCTAGACTGGGGTTGCTTGTGATGACACCTTATATTCCGGGCCGTGTGGTAGATCGCGGGAGTGACAAGTCCTGTTGAGTCCTTTGGAATCCACCCTCCATCTATAAGACAAGTTGGGCACGTAAGTGCCGAGAGGATTGCATGTTTCACCCATGTTTTCCTTTGGGTGCTTCCCTTTAAGACAATACCAACATATGCTTACAAGGATAAGAATTAGACAACCATAGAAATCTCCTTATCTCTTTATCTTCTTCAATCTCTTGACCCTTTGCTCAGGGATTAGTTATATTCTTTAGTTACCTCACACCATCCTCCTTGTGGATTCGATATTAAAACCCTCTCCCCGGTGAAATGCTCACCAAGATCCGTTAAACACGGATTATTATAAATATTTCTCGTAGGCTTAACAAATACCAACAAGATCCACAGGGAAGCTTTGGCTCATCTTCTTGCTGTGAAAGAAACTGGAGCACCTACAGCTTTACCCATAGTGTGACAAGAAATGCCTTGACTCCAGAGCATGCTGAAGATCTGGTTTTTATGCACTCAAATCTGAGGCATCTGTTTAAGAAGTTACGCATACAAGACAGGAGAGACAAGGATGTGGGATGTAGGAGGGGATTCTTTTGATTCACTTGGTGGTATTGGCATTCCCGAAATGGCTAAGTTGTCCATTGATGAACCTGAATTGCACGCTATTACTTTTGGTGTCCTCAATACTGACGGAGATCCCATGCAATAGCATAACAACTATACTTAACCAAATATATAAAAGCCATGGGAGTAAATAGAGAAGATAAATATATGAATCGTATAAGTCTTGTAGAGAAGATATAAAGACATACCATACTCTGAAGACATCTCCAGAACAAGAGCATAGCTCCACTCTCCTTTACTCTTGATTAGATCTAAGTTAGATCTAATCTTGTTCTAATTACATGTCTAATCTACTTCTAATTACATAGCTAATCTACTTCTAATCTACTTCTAATTCACTAATTCCAGAGAGAGGTTATCCTTACATTGGGACACCTCTACAACCGAGAGATAAATGAATAGAATGAGATAGAATGAATTAGGGTTTAGCCCACGGGGTCGGGGGGTCTTCTTATATAGGCCTTGGCGATGAATGATGACCATTGGATCAAACCGACCTTCAATAACGGTGTAGATACAACCTCAAGGTCGGTTACAAACTGACCTAGGAAGATGAGCCTGTTGGCTACTGTAGCCTGGCGGCCGACCTAAATCCCTCTGGCGGCCGCTAGGGTCTTGTGGCTAAATAGAGCCAGGTTTCTCCTGGTGTCTTCTGGTACCTTCTAGAGTGTTTTAGTCCACATTTTGGGTCGAGTTACTTCACGGTTAAGTCTTATCATCATATGTGAGATATATTCTGGAACTTTCTCCATTCTTCTCTGCATTTATCTGTTAAGTCCCTGAAAAGATATAAATCACCAAAGCTCGTGGAATTATGTTAGTTAGACCCCTAGTCTATGTTGATATTCATTTTAAGCCCTTATCCATGTTTAGTTGACTAGTAATATTATGCTATAACAGGTGTCAACAGAGGGCAAGGAAGAAGATGAGGATTCAGACTTGTGGTCTATTATTTATGACATACTGATTGCTAGGTGGACAAAAGAAATAATCCACTTCATTGTTTAGCTCATTCTCTTAATCCAAGGTACAAATTGTCATTCATATTTGTTTCATTTAGTTCACAATCACATGTGTCATTCCCTTTTTTTGCATTCACTAAATCATAAAGCTAAATTGACAATTACAGATAGAAAAAATTGGATTGAAGAAGTTGCTGGCCGTGAACCACCTCACAAGGATAAAGAGGTGTCCAAAATGAGAATGACTTGCTTCAAGAGGTTCTTTCCCAACCTAGAAGATTTAGCTAAAGTGAAAGAAGAATATGCAAGGTTCTCTAGTTGTTCAGAAGAATTTAATGATCTTGACTCAATCCATGATAGATGGGTTGTTGCCTCTATGACTTGGTGGACAAATCATGGACAATCTGCTCCCTTGTTGATGAGTTTGGCCATGAAATTTCTTAGCCAACCGGCCTCATCTTCTTCTTTGTGAAAGAAAACTGGAGCACCTACAAATTTTACCCATAGTGTGACAAGAAATGCCTTGACTCGAGAGCATGCTGAAGATCTGGTCTTTATGCACTCAAATCCGAGGCATCTGCTTCAAGAAGTGACGATACAAGACGGGAGAGACAACCGATGTGGGATGTAGGAGGGGATTCTTTTGATTCACTTGGTGGTATTGGCATTCCCCTGAAATGGCTAAGTTGTCCATTGATGAACCTGAATTGCACGCTATTACTTTTGGTTTGGATGTTGAGGAGGCTGATGTTGTGGATGACAATGTGCCAAATGAAGAATAGGAACTTGCAGGTTGGTGGCTTGCTGGTGGATGAATTGCAAGCCTAAATGCCTTTATTACTTTCCTAAATTTGAGACTACTATATCTATATATTTGATTTGAGACCTTCAGACTGCTGTCCTTTAATAATAGCACACTTAAGTAGTTATTTGAGACCTTTATACCTGTTGCCCTCGTATTTTTTTAATATTAAACGTATTTGTATTGGGTTTTTTGGGAAATTGGCGTGATCCAGTATCAGATCCGATACAATACACATATCCGTATCCGTGTAATTTAGTCTCTAATCAACTCAAGTCAGCCTTTGATCAATTAACTTAGACCAACAAAGATCCTAATCTTAGCTAATGGTCCCTATAGACATCTCTAATCAGTCTAAGTCAACTCAAGTCAGCTTGATCAATTAACTTAGACCAACAAAGATCCTAATCTTAGCTAATGGTCCCTATAGACATCTCTAATCGGTCTAAGTCAACTCAAGTCAGCTTTGATCAATTAACTTAGACCAACAAAGATCCTAATATTAGCTAATGGTCCCTATAGACATCTCTAATCAGTCTAAGTCAACTCAAGTCAACTTGATCAATTATAGGCCAAGATCATATCGCCCGGAAGGTTCTCTCTAAGGGGTGTTTAGTTGGTGAAATATTTTTGGGTTCGGGTCATCGTAGCACTTTTCGTTTGTATTTGATAATTATTGTCCCACCATAAACTAACTAGGCTTAAAAGATTTGTCTCGTACTTTTCAGCCAAACTATGTAATTAGTTTTTTTATTTATTTATATTTAATGCTTCATGTATGTGTTAAAAGATTCGATGTGACAGAAATCAGAAAGCACTTTTTGGGTTGGTGTAGAGAAACTAAACACCCCCTAAGCTTCAATGGTATCTACACTACAAACTCAGCAAGGCTCTAACCCCCTCATCTATGGGAGACAAAGAACTCCATCAACCTCTTGGCAATGTGCTCGATTGATTTAAATACAGAGTCAATGCTTATGAGCCAAATAGCCCCAGCCCCCACGCTTCCACTGAGCCACTCACAAGGTTCTCTCTAAGCTTCAATGGTATCAAGCAGTTAATTGGTGACCAACAAAAAACAAGCAACTTTTATTTCTGCAATACACAATTGAAACAATTAACATCCAAACAACAAACACCTTATTTTGCATTAGAATCGGATCTATATATAAGGGCTTGTTTGGATGGCAAAATATATGGTGGAAACCACATCTTAGGTGGAAACATGGAAACCAATTCAAAAAAAGTCATATCTAGGTTGTTTCAAAAATTTTGAAACTTGGCACACACACATAGTGCATACAAATATGTACTCATATAAAAAGTTGGGATGTAAACTCAAACTAGAAAAATTCATACAAAAAATGGCAAATTTCATGTTCAAGTGCACTAAAAGACAAAATTTAAAGAATTTTGTCTTTTTAGTGCACCTGAATCTGAAATTTGTCATTTTTGTATGAATTTCTTAAAACTGAGTTTGCATCCCAACTTTTTTATATGAGTACATATTTATATGCACAATGCGTGTGCCAAATTTCAAAATTTTTGAAACAGCATAGATATGTCTTTTGAATTGGTTTCCATGTTTCCATTCCAAGATATGGTTTCCACCATATATTTTCCCTGTTTGGATGCTCATGTATTCATCTCATACATGGGCCTGATTATGCAAGGTGAAAATTCATGACAAAATCAAACTATAGTGTTCATGCTTTTATGCTACAGAACGTATTGGGCTCAGTGTCAACAATACGTCAAACACTGTTAGCAGCAAACTTACTACTAAAGCTAAATGCTCAAGCCATAATATATGTTGATGACAATTTGCAACTAATTAATTGAACAATAAACCCATGTACAGAACACTACAAAAGGCACAAAAGATAAAACTCAGGATACAGTTGGTATTGTTATTACACAAAATTACAAAACAATTACTACATCAATGCAAAAAGTCAAATCCATAAACATGCACTCAAGAAAATATTCCATATGAAGATACATAAGCTCAAGCTCAACGTTTTGAGTAGAGTAAGTGAACTAAACTGATTATGTCTTCTCCTAGCGATGTTTCACATAGGATGAGTGTCCAGTTTCCAGCGACATGACCGATGTATTGCAATACTGGATCACTGGATAAATTGTTATGGTCACGAAGGAAAATTAAGTGAACAGAGCTCAGTTGATGCATGGGACGATACATTGGTCACTGTGAGCTCAACATCCTTCCACTTCCTTGGATACTCAGCCAGTTGCTTCGCAATGTCATCCTTCAGAACCTTGAGTGCAGTGTCATCGGAACCAATAAGCCAGACTTCCTTGAGTTTTTGTTTAGAGAGATTCTTTATCTCCATAAACTTCAATGTTGACCCACTACAGCAGCGAGCTGTCAGCAGCTCAAGATTTTGCATTGCTTCTGATCCAAAGGATATATTTAACTGTGAGTTGCAAGAAATCTCGAGTATCTTGAGGTTCAAATAGCTTCGCTGCTCTTGTCCATTCATCTCGACACGAAAGTTAAGCATATTATCATGGCCATTTTGAGGCAGCTTCTTGACCCAAAGACGTAGAATACATAGTTGTTTGATTTCTGAAAGGGATTTAGTTACTTCAGCTTCTTCTGGCATGCTTATCCCCAGTTCCAACTTTGTGAGTTTAGGAAGACTTTTTATCCATGCTGGCACTTTTTGTTCAAGACCATGTATCTTAAGGCTCTGAAGCTTCTGAGGCTCTTGCTGAGGCCAGGTTAAGTCATCCAAACAACTTCCATTGTCCTTGCTGAGCCAGATTGACAAGGACTCCAAATGAATGTGCCCTGAGATGGCAGAACAGAAATGCTCGACGTATTTCTTGCTGATGCAGGTCACTTCGAGCTTGTGCAGTTGGGTGAGCTTCTTGAGCTCTCTCAGGATGACCTTACCCCCTGACAGACCAACGTTGACAAT
Organism: Hyparrhenia diplandra; assembly: GCA_015847255.1. Lineage (NCBI taxonomy): Eukaryota > Viridiplantae > Streptophyta > Magnoliopsida > Poales > Poaceae > Hyparrhenia > Hyparrhenia diplandra. The sequence goes on from JADLZK010003469.1 coordinate 803,506, forward strand.
GCCAAGAGTGTGCAAAGCTGTAAGTTTCTCAATCCCTGCAGACAACAAAACACCGCCCGCAGGACAAGCTCTGCGGCAACTAGACAACCAAGACCGATGAGCACATGGTACTGATGGTTCCTTAGCTGTGCCAGCACGGATGTACTGCAGCTTGTTCAGCTTGGTGATCGATGGTGGCAAAGTCACTATGGAGGTGCCCCTGACATCCAGAGTTTCAAGCTGCCTCAGACAAGCAAGTGAACTTGGCAGCTGGCTGATCTCTGTTGCTCCTCGCAGAGAGAGGAACTTGAGGCGAGGAAGAAGCTTCAGCATCTGCTCGAGGTATTCATCTGTCACACCCTCAGCATTCTCTAGATCAAGCACCCGGAGCACCTTCATAGCTTCAGTGATGAAGAAGGGTTCCCACTTCCCAAACACAGTGAGGGAGCGTAGCTTTGAGAAGTCAATGCTATCGAACACAATCTTGTCTCTGTCCCAGCTTTCCTTTAAGACAAGGTGGCGTCCGGTGCGTTGAGTGGTCAAGGTGCACGTGCCCTCCAGTTCAAAGATAAGGTCCTCATCCTTTCGCCTTGATATTATGTACTCACGGAAGAAGCTGTTGACTTGGCACAGGACCATTCTTCCACCTGCACTGCTGATCGAATGTGGTGTTTTCTGGATAATACTCAGATCAAGTAGCACCGAGAAGTATTTCTCCCCATTCTCCTCAGCTGACACGTTGGATGTGTCCCTGGAGTAACCCTCGGCAATCCACCGCCGCACTACCCGCCTCCGTCGAATGCTTTGGCCTTGTGAGAAAATAGACAGGTAGAGGATACATGGCTTGAGGTGATCTGGACATGTACGGAAGTAGGAATGCATCCAACCAAACAGTCCACGCAGGTTATCAAATTCTGGTTTAGTCTCCAGATCATGAATAAAGCTGCTACTCAGATTAACTGCGCTGCTCATGCGGTTCACTGTAATGGGTCCCAAAAAGTCGGCTACAGTAACTATTACTTTGGGAAGTCCGCCGCACTTGGAAATAAGTTCCCGTACCTCCTGATCTTCTGGAGACCATTTGCATACCTATTATTAAGAAGAAGAAATTAAATTATTGTATCAACCACCATTTAGAATTAGTTTTAATTTGTGCAACTAACAAATCTAAACTCATGTAGGAGAAAAATGACATGTTCCTTGTGCCATTTAGCTTGCAGTTTGTATGTTATAATTTCAAGAAAATTACATGTTCATTATGCCTTTTAGCTTGCCGGTTGTTATAATTTGCAAGTTCGAGGATTATCAGCTTCTTTGCACGTCCACAAAACTTACATTGTTTGTTCCAATATACTTTGCGGAATCAATGTTTACGAATTACATCATACTAAGTTTATATAATGCAGGTGGTAAATTCTAAAAAGTAGAATAAATTTGATGGCTATTGTTATAAATGATAAAGGTTTTGTTTTATAAGATTTATCTTTTTTCTTGCCCGTCTCAATTTAGCATGAAAGCTTTATTTTGGCATTCAAACCATATATATAATGTTAAAGAGTCAAAAATTTCTCGCTTTCAAATTTTTTGTCCCTCACTCTTTCTCAAGTCCGTTTGTCGCTCCACTCCCTCAAGCATAAGAGTTTTGTTCGGGTTTTAATAATACAAAAAAAAATTTCTATGATGCTTTTAAAATAAAACTCGAGGTTTACATGAATGACATGTTTAGTGAATATGCATAATAACCTATATATGCATGAAACGATGAGCATGTCAGTTTCAAGATAATTACATAGTTGAAGCCAAGGTTTCAACAAATTTTTCATTATTGTGATAGAACATGAGCAATGAGACATAGTTTCAACTATTTTCATTATTGTGATAGAACATGAGCAACGAGACATAGTTTCAACTAAACATATGTGTGACACATGTGGAGGAGCAATGCAGTAGAAGTGGAATAGGAAAATATCTATGAGTAGAGACTACACAAGCTCAAGTTCAAGTGATGAGTCAAGCAGACACTTCACCTTCCGCTCCGATAATCTAAGTATATGCACCAATAAAAGCCCTAGTTTGGTTTTGGTAATTGAATGACAACTAGTGGACTAAGGTTTTTCATTGAAGATGTTTAAGCTAGGGTCCACAAGTAGGAGCCCAAAACTCTAGAAGATGTTGGAGATGATCAAGGCCATATGCAAAGTCCTCAACATTGGAGGAGAAGAGAAGATGAAGTTGGAAGCGAAGGCTCAAAGGCAAAGGTATATAATTACGGATTTACTTTCACTAGCCAAGGTTTAATAGAGGGCATAGTTAGGTTTAGGATACATAATTGTACTATTAAGAGGGGAACTCTAAAGCAAATGTAGTTATCTAGTTTAGGATAGATAGTCACTGATCTTGTTCGTGGCTGTGGGAATCGGACTCCAATGAGACATCGGCCCGACCCCTTCCCTCTCCCTCTCTCAAAAAAAAGGCGTGCATAACCACCAGTGGCAGATGTACAGTTGGGGCATGGGCGTACAGCTGTCCCCCAAAAAATTCTGAAAAAAAAAATCTAGTATATATAGTTATATACTCTTTAATTGGTTGAAATACATTGTCAAATACGTGCAGCCCATACAACAGCTAATAACACTCATCTCTAGAGGCCCAAGAACAACCCAGGTCCAAATGTACAACACGTTACTTTGTGAAAGTAAAGAATCTTCATCGGTTCCATGTTGAAATGTTTCTAAGTGTCATTGATATGCAACTCCAAGAGCTCAATAGCAGGTTCGATAATATAGCTTGCTTATTAATTTTTTCTCGTTCACCTTTTTTTTTTTTTCCTTTCATAATAATTTATTTTCTCCTTACTGGACAGGTTTGATGAAGTTAACACAGAACTCCTTGTTTGCATGGCTGCTCTGAATTCAGCTAATTCATTTGCTTGTTTTGAATGAAAAACTTATGAAACTTGCAAAGTTTTATCCTCGAGATTTTTCAAGCACAGATTTGGTCCAACTATCCTCACAACTTAATATTTTTATTGTTGACATGCGTAACGACACAAGGTTTCAACAAGTGAAGAATCTTAATGAGCTCTCTATCAAACTAGTTCGGACAAAGAAGCATGATCACTTTAAACTTGTTTATTTATTGCTCAAATTGGTCCTCATCCTACTGCAAGTGTTGAGAGAGTATTTTCAGTAATGAACTATGTGAAGACCAAGCTTGAGAATAAGATGGGCGATCAATATTTAAATGATTGTTTGGTCACATTAATGAGCGTGAATTTTTTCGACGTGTAAGCAATGAAGATATCATTAAACGCTTTCAAGCCATGGCGGACGGGCGTGTGAAGCTTTAGTAGCTTTAGTTGGAAAGTTGTATTAGAATTATGGAAAGTTGGAAACATGTAACTTGTTCCATCTATATATGAACTATTTTATCATTGTTTAATGATATAATTATGTCATTTCCTGTTAGTGAACTATATCGTTTTTCGTCCATTACCCCCATGATTAAAATCCTAGATCCGCCAACCACCCCTATGTTCTTTGTGCATTGGCTAGGCACCGCTGGTTCCAGTTTTCACTAGACACGCATAGTGATGTCGCACCCCATCTCCCCCCCGCCCTCTCGAATTGCGGTTGAATTTCTGGTCTAAGCCTTTGGAATTTCTGGTTCGGTTTGTTGTTTCGTCTATGTTTTGCACATCTGTTAGCCGATTTGAGCTCTGCATTTTGGGTTGTTCTCCCATCGATTAAAGGAACCTATCTACCACCGGTTGGCTTGGGTACTTTAGATTCGGGAACTTAATTCTTGCTCATTGGAGTTGGGTATTCCACTTTCTCTCCTTCGGTTCGAGAGTGATTAGTGCTTGTTGTTGTGTCATGTTATGTTCCTAGGAAGCATCCACCCACTAGCTGGGTCATGGACATCATGATGGTTAGTTTGCGTGTTTGGCAGTGATGTTGGGACAGTGGTTGAATATTTCGAAAGAAATTTGAGGCTTCCATTCACCCACACTGAAGGACCACAAGCGCAACCGCACCGGTGAGAGATAGTGCATGAACAAGTTATGGCAGCAGATTTCCTTGAGACCAGAATGCCGGATACCATATATGTGTTGGGTTAAGTACATACACTGTAGGGCCATAGCTAGAAATAATTCCCTTTTCGCATGCTACCTCCACACTCGCAAGTCCAGTGTCACGCCTTGCAAGCAAAACTTGCACAAATTAGCAAATTATGTCTCTCCTATTTTGAATACGCAGGGGGCAAAGTTGCAGGCGTTAGTCCCGAATCCAGATCTTTATCGAGTATCGAAGGCTTTGCCAAGTGCATTTTATTGGGCACTCGGCAAAGACCATCTTTTGCAGTGCCAAACAAAATACACTCGGCAAAGACGACTTTGCCGAGTGCCACTTGTCGAAGTGTTATTTTTTCCGCATTCGGCAAAGATGTATTTTGTTGAGTTTTATTTTTTTGGCACTCGGTAAAATGAGTCTTTGTCGAAAGTGCCTTTTCAAGACTCGACAAAATGCTTCTTTGCCAAGTGCATTTTTGTTGGCCCTCAAGCAAATCATTTCTTGTTAATATCTAGAAAATTTATTTTGGTCATCTATAAAACTTATGTTTGCAACCCCTACTAGCTAATTCTCTCGACATGCAAGCACGCCACCTCACCATCCCACTATCACCCCACTAGCATGCCACCTTACCACCCACTTGTCATGAACTGTAAGGCTGGGCGGCCCGAAAGTGGCTAATTGGCCCAAACGCGACGGCCGCCGGGGAGGGGAGGGGCGCGGCGCGGCGCTGGGGAGGGAGGCCCCCCCGCCGCCGCTTTCCCTTTTCCTCACGATTCGAGTTTGCTTCATCTTCAAGTTAGGATTATCTTAGGTAATTTTGGTGTGCAAGGGGCTATCTTATCTATAAGGAAACCTATAGATATTGCTTAGATTACAAGTCCCACTACTCGGGCTATATGTAATCTCTAGGGGACAAGCAAGAAAATAAAACATATCTATCGTTTTCGGCTTTAGGCCATCTTCTCTTCCTCGCGCACGCGCCCCGCCCCGCCCTGCTACCGCCGCCGCCGCCAAGCCGCGCACAATCCCCCGGGCCGCCGCCGCCCGCCTCCACCTCCACCACGTCTTCCCCTTCCCAATCTATCCCAATTCACGTGTCAATTCCGGCCCAATCTAGCCGAATCCGGATAAAATGGTATCCGGAGACCAGGGCGATTCCACCACCAATGGCTTCCGAGATCATGGAGTTCAACGCGGCCCGGAAGGAGCTCCTCGGCGTCCGCGCGCCGGATCGGCGGCGCTTCGACGACATCGAGACTCGCCCACGCCGATGGATACGATGCGTCTTCATCACATCGAGGATTCCCGCCGCGTCACGGCGACGACGCCGGAGGACGGCATTTCGGTGTACGCCGCCGCGTAGGCGGGGGCGCCTCTACCTTGGCGCCGCCCCTCCCTACATCGCGGATTCCGTCGGCGGCTCGACCCCCGTTATCCTCAACCGGAGGAAGATGAAGGCGTTGCTGGTGATACTCCGGCCGTCCTCAACTTCACCCTCGATGACCCAAAGCAGACCGGCTGCTCCTCTCTCTCCACCGACACTGCAACCGTGCGGGACGCCCTGCGAGATGGTGCCAACCGTGGCACCCCTGCCACCTCTCCGCGCCACCGCGGGCCCACGATCGCGCCACCCGTGGGCTCAGGCGAGACACCGTCCACGGCATCACATCCACCTCGCTACGCCACGCGTCTCGCAAATCAAGAGTACGGCGGCGCCGACGATCCAGACCTCACGGCCGCCAAGTCGGGAACTTTTTCTTCGGCAATGAGAAGATAAGCCCTGCCGACTTCGTGAGTTATCTTTGCTTTCCACCTCGTTGGTATTACTGCCGCCCCCGGTTCATGGATGCCCAAGACGAACTCCCCAATCAAGTGGGATGAGTTCACGCACCGCCTACGCCACCACTTTGGCCCACCCAGCCTACCAGACACGGGGCGTGCGCGCCCCTTGGAGGGAGGCAAGCTGATCGACTACATCAACGACCGCGAACTATGCACTACGATGGAACTCGAGGGACAGCGCCACCGCGTCGGCCGACTCTTCGTGGAAGGCCTCCGCGAGGTTTGCAACACGCCGAATGGTTCGAGCCTCGTTCGCTTGAGGAGGCCATCGACCTTGCCCGCCACTACAACGACGACGAGCCCGACGACGCCACCGAGGATGCTATCACCCAGTACCAAAGCGGCCGGCCGCCACAAGCTTCCGGGTGGCCTCGACGGCGATATAGCGGCTGCCCTGTGTGAACGCATGCCAGGACAGCAACATCTTGTTGTTGCCATGGAAGACATCGAGGGGCTGACAACAAACAATATGATCACCGAAATGCAAGTGGGCACAACCGAACAAAGAGCTCGGAATCATCTCTAGCACCATCGAGCTGGGCTCAACTTCGCCAGAGTGGAGTCTACGCTACGGCATCGGAGGTACTTTCACCGCTACTACATTCCTGTCGGCTTCGAGCTTCTCGAGGATTTCCCCTTTGGGGAGAACATTCCACTACACGGCGCAGTGGGCTTCCACCCCTCCCCAGTCGCCCTCGTGAGGATCGGGCGTTCCCGCCGGCGTCCTTCTTCTCCAAGCGCCCCCGGGCCGGATCGAGGGTGCCACTGTCCTCCTCTTCGACAACAACGGCAAGAAGTTTTTTCGCATCGACAACATCACGGTTGGCGCACCGTGGAACAAAGGAGAAGCAACCGGGCCCTTCCGTCAAGACGCCCGATGATCTCCTCTATGGCTGCCTCCTCGACTTCACCCCCGTCGCCGCGCGTCGCCACACTCGACACGTCTCTACCGCAGTAACTCCATGCAAAGGTGATAGTGCCGGCAACTTACACCGCGACGACCCACCTCGATCCGCCGGATGCTCGGCTATCGGCGGGCACCCTCGGCGCCCTCCGTCATGCGTCGTGCATGCGCGGAGGCGTCCCGCCGTCTGCAACCGCCGATGAGCTTCAAGTTCGGCGCCCTTCCCCGGCGATTTCCACCTCGATTTCTCTTTCTCCGACAAAGGACTCCGGCATACACAACGATGACAGCGACAAGAGTGGCCCTCTCATCCTCTACGCCTGGCCTGGCATTATCACTTCCCCAATCGGCGTTCCCTTCGCACCACACGGTGGGTTGGGCGGCTGCGATGGATCGCCGCCTCGTCGAACGGTGGGAAATGTCATGAACCAACCGGGCCAGCCAAAAGTGGCTAGTCGCCAACGCGACGGCGACCACCGACCAGGGAGGGGCCAGGGCGCGTGCCGAGGGGAGGTCGGCCCCCTACCGCCGCCGCTTTCCCTTTTCCTCACGATTCGAGTTTGCTTCGTCTTCAAGTTAGGATTATCTTAGATAATTTTTGGTGTGTAAGGGGTTATCTCATCTATAAGGAAGACCCTTATTAGGAAATAATAAAATAGGAAATTGCTTGTAAAAGGTATTCCAATCATATAAGGAAACCTTATAGAGATTGCTTAGATTACAAGTCCCACTACTCGGTTTGTATAAGCAAAGAGACATGTAATCTCTAGGGGACAAGCAAGAAAATAAAACATATCTATTGTTTTCAGCTTTTAGGCCATCTTCTCTTCCTCGCGACGCACCCAGCCCCCTGCCGCCGCCGCCGCCAAGCCGCCGGCGCAAGACGCGCCAAGTCTCGGGCGCGCCCTGGCAGCGCCCCGCCGCCGCCCACGCCCCGGCCGCCCCGCCTCCACCCCACCTACGTCATCCCCTTCCCAATCTTCCCCAATTCACGTGTCAATTCCGGCCCAATCTAGCCGAAATCGACACCACTAACCCTTTCCTTGTGTCACGTCATCAACATGTCCCACATGTCTATAGGCATAAAAAGGGTTATAACTCTTAAACCAAAAAATAAATCAAATTCGATTGCACCATTAAATTTATTTTAATAAATCCTTTAAAACAAGATCTCACATGGATATATTTTGATAAAATTATAAGTGGGACCTCTTTGGTGTAGTAAAAAAAAAAAAAAAAAATAAAAAATAAAAATGAGAAAAAGAAAGAAAGAAAAAAAGAATAGGAGGGTGATAGTAATATTGTAACTCATAGAATTCTCCTTCATACAAGAACTTAAAAAATGGAGTCGATTTGTAGGGGAGGCTCAATATAGAGCCGCCCTAACAAATCGACGCCCAATAATTTAAATGAAGTACTAAAATTGATTTTTTTTCAAAATGATCTCGGATGCGGAAATGACCAAAACGTAAATTGTAGATCTTGAAAAGTTATGAATCTTGTTGTAATGTTACTTTTTCATTTGAATTCATTTGATGCTTCAAAATGTGGGACATATCTTGTTAAAATTTGAAGAGAAACTCTCTAAATGAAGATTGTAGATCTCAAAAAGTTATAAAACTTTGTAGTTGACAACTTTTTATTTGAAATCATCTTGTCATAAAAAAAACTACGTTCAAATCTCTCCAATTTGAAATTCAAATTTTCGTAAACGACCTCGGATTGATAAACTACCTAAATAAAAATTGTAGATCTCGAAAAGTTATGAAACTTTGTAGTTGACAACTTTTTATTTGAATTCATTTAGGGCCATTAATAGTCAATTTTCGCCGGATTTGTATAATATGCGTGCAACCGAAATGGAATATAAACACATGTGAGTGTGTAGTGTAGTGGTAGGCAAGGTTTTGTGAGAGTGTGAGGTTACAAGTTAGCATTGATTTTTGCACGAAAAATGCCGGGGCGGGTGGGGCCTTTCCTAATTAAAAAAATCTTTTTGTTTTTGTTTTTGAATTTTGAAATACGAAATCTGGAAATGATTCAACCGCCCCAACAAATCGATTAGCGTGGGCGGAGGGAAAACCACCCCTACAGAAAGCCGGCATTTTTAAGAACCCTTGTCTAGGGGCAAAAGCGGCAAAACCGCCCATACGGGCGCCGCGGCCCGCCCCTACAAAGCCTCGGTGGCGTAGTGATGAATATACACTCTCAAAGTTGGATGCAATTGAATTGAAGAAAAAAAAAATGAATTAGCACTTTGTTGAGCCTCACCTCCAAACACTCTCCAAGATTGGAGGTGAGGCTCAACAAAGTGCTAATTCATTTGTTTTTTTTTTCTTCAATTCAATTGCATCCAACTTTGGGTATCAATTAGTGGCAAGCTCACGAGGCCATCGATGGGTTTGGCAAGTGGTGACTACAAGTGACACCACAAAGAATGTGTTAGATTCCTCTCTTGTGCGAAAATCTCATTATAACTTGGCAATATAATTTTTTTCGTGAACGAAATCATCATAAGTGAGCCCGCATTTGGTTAAACATATATATATTTGATACTCGCTCCATTCCAAATTATATGTTGTTTTTAGCATTTTTTTCTAAGTATTGTATTAGTTTTTACTATGCACCTATAAATGTACACTACGTCTAGACACAAGTAATGGCTATGTATATAGAAAATAATTACAATTTTGAACAAAGGATGGAGCACTTGTTACATCATTCGTTTTGTTCTTTTATGGGGTTCTTTTGGTTTATTCAATTGTTCATGCGATTCTTTCACTTGACCAATTTTGTGCAACTTCGCTTTAAATTGATTGCATGTGCTGATGGCACCGTTTTTTAGGCTCCAAACAAGTTTCCTCCAGCTCATGGAACCGGGAGTACTATTTGCTCATGGTCTTGTTCTGTTTCACGATTTATGGTGTCAATTGTTTTTATTCATTGTCACGTGCACGTAGTAGTCTACTTGTTTTGGTCTCCAAATTTTTCTATTAGACTTTTATGATGAAGACGTTTGGATCAAGAGTTTTGTTAGGTATACTAAGGTTACATTTTATCAAGACTTTTGTTAGGTATACTAAGATGACATTTTCTAAAGGCTTGGATAGTTCGATAAAATGATTCTCTTTTTTTATTATATTTGGTTAAAACTATACTAGATGCAAAAACTTGTTCGCAAAACCAATAATTACAACCAAATATAATAATTTTATCAAAACAGTTTAATAATTTCAGAGTTCAGGGGAAAAAGAAAAAACATAGACCAATAATTATTGCATTCATGCATCAAGATGTAACGATAATACCAAGAGAATTGAGAGAAAACACACCTCCGTGAAGAGATCACATGCTTCATCGTCTTCTAGACTTTTGACATTGAACATGGCCTCTTCCCGATTTGCACAATGTGCGGCTATGCTTGCTTCAGGTTGTAATCACGACGATAATGCTTCTAGAACGTGTAGATACCAAGGAATGTCGTATAAGATCCCACTCTTCGTGGACTGCAAACCATCTATAACTACAAGGCATCCATTCTCTTCCGAAGCTTACGACACTTTCGTGAATGGGATTGCTGATTCCGGTTTGTTGATGAGAATCAAGTTTGGAATTCCAATAGTAAGTTCCAAGCGAAGATCCTTAAATTGAATGGATGTGATACATCCACCCAACTCCACATGTTAAACATGCTATCGCCGGGTCATCATGCTTTATGCTGTGGTATAACTTCCCGACTAGAGCTGATTTCCCAACACCGGCTATCCCCCACAATGTAAATCACGCGCAAAACCATCGACACGTGCCCCGCCTATATAGCCACGAAGATCTTTCATCCGTGACGTGCGTGCTCCAACTAGATTGAATCGATCAATTGGCACATTGGCATTATTGTTATGGGCATCCATCGATGATGATGCTTCAGCATTACTACCACCTTGAGAACCCAAAAAAACAAAAAAAAATTAAGGGGAGGGGTGACCAAATTAAGAAAACTTAAGAAAGGAGGGCCACGTGGATTTGGGGAATATAAATTAATGTAACATCTATACACTATCTGTCCCAAACAACTCTAACCTAGATTGGGGTGCAATGTATTTTACATAGGTGTCCCTAATTATAACCATGATTCCATATTCTTTGTTGCACTAATTAATAGGCAAGGATGCAACCTTCCCTAACTAAATGTGGATGCATGTGTTAGAAAGGAAAGGATTCATAGGATTATACCCAGGCATGAGGAATGTAATTAATGTAGAAGACCCCAATAGGTGCCTAGAAGCTACAGTTGCATGGTTTATTGGACAAATTTTAAATCCTAGAATGACAAGTTTTCGGCTGATTGAGTCACAATCACAAATAGTAGAAAGACAGAACAAATTCTTAAACAAGTGGCAAGTGTTACAACATGTGTGGTGATTTGCTGATTTGCAAGGGCAAATATAAAACTCCATTATTCCACTATTTTTTCTTAAACCTAGTCCGAATTTAGTGGGGTGTCAATCTCTGGCTCTCGCTCTTCAATATGCAAAACTTCATTTTGGACAAGATTTCACTAAACTTTTGAAACATTGATATCAAATAACTGTAGAACTATTTGGTCATGTGCTTAGGCTACATTAGCTTATTAGGCTAATGGATAGATTTGTCTATAGGTTGTAAAACTCTTGGTGGGTTAATGGTAACATAGAGGACATTGTAAAATCTAAGTGCACAGTCTGATTTTTCTGGTCGAATTCTGGTCGAATTCAGTCTAGTTGCACTGTTCCTTACAAGTAGTTTTATAAAAGCAAAGATTTGTACTGATGTTCCTTTATTTTGTAATATAATATCGTGGAGAGAAATATATTTTTGAGACAGTGTCCTCATCGTTCAATACGCTGAAAAATAATGTGATGATAATAACTGTACTAGTCACTTGTCAGCACTCAGCACCATTTAATTATGTTTGCATTGGCTGCCTTTCGAGGCTCCCATGCATTGGTGATTTGGTGATGAGCAATATAAGTAAGATTTGTAACCTGAACAACACTACTGTAGATTTTTAATGAAAGTACTCCCTAGCTACTTACACAGCTACAGTAGCGTTCAGTTGTTTTTGCTAGCATACAACTAAAATATGTAACTATCAAAAGGTTTCAGAGGAAACCACTTATGAGATTAAGTTTCCCTGAAAGTTATTCGATTGTGTTTCAGCTAGCATACCTCCAGTAAGAAGACCCAAACAGATTGTTCAGGTGAGTAGTGTTTAAGCTCAAACACTTGCCATGGATCTCCCACACACAGCCTAGCAACTTCAGATTCCTGCGTAGAGATGATGACCCAACTGCCATTTTTCCCGTCAGGCAGGTAAGCTCTGACGGTTTCCCAGTCTACCATGCTGGAGATGTTTTCCAGGACAACCAGGTACCTCTCCTTCTTCATTATCTCCATGAAGTCTTTCACAAGGTCGCCTTCTGTGGCCTTCTCTAATCTCTCAAGGATACTAACATATTCACTGGTTTCACTTTGTATGCAAGGCTTTGAGTGGAACTGAATCAGCAAACTCCGCTGGAACTCATGGGGATTGAAAGGATGCGTCAGCTTTGCCCAGCCACGACATCTGAAGCTTCCACATATTTCTGCTTCCCCATAGGCCTCACTGATGATGGGTGCGGTATGGGCATTGCCACCTGCAGCCCAGACTGAGATCACTCCAAGGTCGTCACCAGATTTCTTGGTGATCAATAGCTTGGTTAGATCTCCTAGTCTTCGTTGCATCTTTGTAGCGTCTCTTGCTTTGATGAGCATCTCAAATGTTGTGGCACCGTCAGAAGCAGCAGGAAGCAACTGTTGCTGCGCGACGGGCTTGGAACCTGAATCACTGATGAGGTTGTAGCGCAAGTTCCGATGGCTGACCTCCTCAACCCTGCCCTTGAGCAGCTTTATCTCCGCGACTGCCTGGTCCAGCGACAGCCCCGGCTTGAGGAAGCCTGGGAGACAGCGGCAATACCAGTCTGGCCCCTGGTCCAGGTGGATCACATACTCGATTGAGTCCTCCACATTGTAGGCGAGGTCACGGACCTGTCTCACCCATGTCATCACCACCTTGTTCCTGACGCGTTCCTCATCTGCGACATTGAGGAAGGATTGCATCATTTGGAACTCACCGGTGATGAACTCCAGGTCGTTCTGCGTACTCTGCCGCAGCGCCGTCTCCTCTTCAATCGCGGACAGGACCCTGGTCAGAGCCCCGCCCACCACCGTTTTCGCCAAGCTCACTGCGAGGTCCGCCATTGCTGCAACCTCCGTGCGCCTAAAGATCGATGCCTATAGAGGGGATATCAGATGGGAATGAACTGGAAGCTAGGGACATTGCACAGTATGTCTGGCCAGATCTGTGCGCTGAGTTGGTTCTCTGATATATCGACTCAGCCGTTGACTAGCAAAAGTTAGTCGCCCCCTTGAGCCCTTCCACTTTCAGTTTCACCCATACATTACGCCATAATTAGTACCTAGTGACTCTGCTCACACTTGTCTTCAAGTACTCGTCAGCTTCTCCGTGGGACACAATGGAATCTATGTATCACCTATTCTAATCTGTTTTAGATTGAAATGATGGGGTGCTTAGTTGTGAAATATTTTTGGGTACCACTTTTCGTTTGTCAGATTTGATAATTATTGTCCCAATTATAAATTAACCAGGTTCAAAAGATTCGCCTCGTATTTTTTCAATCAAATTGTGCAATTAGTTATTTTATTTCCCTATATTTAATTTAATGCTCTAAACTTGTATAAAGAGATTTAATGTAGCTGGATCTTGTAGCTACATTTTGGGTTTGTTTTTGGGTGCATGGTAAGGTGTTTCCCTTACCGTGACCAGAGGCATGCTATTATGAATCCTACATGTATAGATAACAACTTAAAAAATTAGTGGCCGAACTTTATAGTTTAGCCATTTTATAAAATGAAAAAAACTTCTAAATAAGAAAAAAGTCTACAACAACCTTTTCAATTTCTCATCTTCTCCCGTGATTGGATTTATATGGCCACCAAAAACCAAGCACTGCTGCCTGTTGCGGACATCATATCCTCGAAGCGACACGTGTTCGGCACCATGGCGGTTGGACGACTCGGCTTGTTTCATGACAAATACAGCGTGAACATGGCCCAAAAAAAGGAAACTACTATTTTCATCCCACTAGATTTTTCATGTGTATGCATGCAAGAAAAAAAGGTACCAACGGTTGTTACCTGTATATGCATGATGAAGACCTCCGACCCTATTTTAGAAAAAAAAAACTTAAAATGGATATGATGGGAATCTAAAAGAAAGGATGAGAAAAATTCTTTGATAGGAATAAAAATTTCTCAGTACGAAAAATGTACTTCATCCGTTCTACAAAACATACAATTCTCACATCCCGAGAAGTCAACCATGACAAACTTTGACTAAAATGATATGAAAAAGTACAAACATTTATGAGACAAAATAAGTATAGTTAGATTAGTTGTGAAATATATTTTCAAAATGAATTTGTTCTAGTCATAAATGCTAATACTTTTTGCTATATAAGCTTGGTCAAAGATGACATCGCTTTGCCCGACACGCTTCCTATAATTACATGTTTTTTTTTTTAAAGCGAGGGAGTACGATCGGACTCTATCTAGAAAAAAAAAATCTTTGGTACAAAACACATTAGATAGGAAAAATATAGGGAAGAAGATCTATTCAAATATTTGGTACACGATAAATTAGATTTGATAGACACAAGTGAATGCAAGAAATATGATTAGACTATAGAAGAAAAATGAAGTTAAAAAAACTAAACAAATCTCCATAAATTCGATTTGGTTCTATTAAAAATTTAATGCCGCTAACAAAAAAATTGGAAAGCTTTGGGACATACGTTCCACCTCAAGCAGCGGAGCTTGATGCCACTAAATGATTTCGGATGCCATAATTATTTTTGGAGCAAGAATGAAAGAGCGTTGTATTAGCAATCGTGAGCGTTGATGAATGTAGCTAATCGCATCCGTGATGTTTTCGGATACCCCCGATTCACTACCTCCCTAGAATTTGTATCCATACTATGCAAACATTCCGAAATCAAAAAGTATTATTGATGAATCGCTAATATATAAATATTGGTAGTCCCGATATTTGAATTTGAACAACTAAAATTTTATTATGCTTCACAAAAGAATTATAGTTGACATGTCGTTAGTTCAACGTGTCTATATTTTTTATGGTACATGCACCATCCATTTTAAGATGATGACAATTATAAGGATCAAGCAAACTTGTGTTCAAGAAAGTATTTCTTTCATACAAAGTATAATTATCTAAACCGGTGAGAAACAATGGTAGCTTAGAAATTGTAAGCATAGGAAATATAAAATCTAAGGCCTATAAGCTGCGGTATATTGTTCTCTTCTTTACTCACACAACTATCATGAGTACAAGTTTGTAATCTTATTGGAAGCATGTAAATCTTGTTGAATGACAAGATAACACCCGTAACAACGCACGGGCATGATCCTAGTAACTTAAAAACATATGGTTCATATATGCTTATGTTGTCGATTGATTGTCAAGAAGATTGTCTGGGACCAAAGTATTGGGCCTCGAGACATTCTCAAACTATGAGAATTTGCCTACCGCCAAGGCCCGGTAAAACTTGATACCGCTATCATCCCGTATGGAGGGACGGCCCCGACGAACGATGCACCAGGCCCTTTGAGCCCGACGGCGTTTACATAACTACGGAGGCAGCCCACGGCGGCCTGGCGGCCCAAATGGAGTCACCACGGCGCACGCGAGCTTATTACGCTCACGAAGGACAAGGTCAAAGACCTCTACCGAACAGCAAACCACGACGTTCCACGCCGGGCCGCAGCGATCAAACCATGGCTCGGGCTCGACCCGCGTCTCCGATTCGCCCGAGGCTGGCCTAGCTCACCAGCCCCGGGGAAATCTTCGATTCGTCCGAGGGAGGCCTAGCTCACCACCCTCGGGCGCAAAAACTCCGCCCCGCCCGAGGGAGACCAGCTCTCCATCCCGGGCGAGGCAGCCCAACCAGCCCGTCTCGGCTCGCCGACCTCGGGCGTGGGAGGTTCCGTCGGAGGAAGGAAACCGCCGCATTCAATGCGGTCGCGTGGCGAGCAAGGCGCCCGGTGCCATCGATTCACGCCCGGGTCAAATCGACTGCGAATCGCCTCCCAATCCGCCCGATGGGACGCAATGCTGAACCCGCTGGCGTGTTCACGCCACCACCCGCGGGAACCAAGATGACACCGTTCACTTCCCGAACATCGTCAAAACGCCACGTAGGGCGGACCCTCGGGCACTTGACACGCAAGGCAGCAACCACCAGGACCGGCCCTCGCCATGCGGGCGTGAGGGGCGCCTCCGCAGGGACCCTCGGGGCGCGCCGAAGGCGGCCGCGTCCACCATCGGATCTCGACGGCGTGTCTTCGTCGAACAACGCCCAAACCAACCGCGCCCTCGGCACATGCAAAGTGCAGCCTCGGGAATTAGCCACCCTAGGCAACCACCAATGTAAACATTATCTCTCTCCTTCTCCTATAAAAGGGGAGTAATGTCTCATTAGAAGGGGTTCGAATCAATTCGATTGGCCTGGACCCCATCTTCAACTCCGCTTCACACGGAGAAAACCACTCACCACTACCACCGTAACCACAATCGTGGGGCTTGAGACCGCTTCTCTCCCACACGACCGCTCAGTAACCCCCCTACCGCAGGCTCACCTTTGAGCTCAAGTTAACACGGCGTGACACACACCCCCGCCGGGCGTAGGGCCCCGTTGGCCTGAACCGGGATAAACCGCCGTGTCCGTGTCCATCTTGCGCTTACGCCATCGAGGGAGGAGGCACGCGGCCTACAAATCTTTTATTGCCGGGCACTGAGGCGCCGCCGTTCCTCGAAACGCCCGGCGATTGGCGCGCTGTAGGGGCACGCAGCGTATTGCAATCCGCATCTCCACCAACCCTCATGGCGGCTCCGCCTTCGTTTCCACCCTTTCGCCGGAGCACATGCTCCCGCGCTGAACTCCACCGTTCTTAACGCCGCATTCGTGGCGCTTGGCCCCGACTTCACGAGATGATCCTTCGCCGGATTCACCTACCGGGAGGGAGCAAAGATCGCCACCACGGCGCGCCCATCATCACGATCGCCGCGCGAGGCGGGCAAGGCGAACCACCAGCGGCGCAAGGCGCTTCCGTGCAACGGATTCAACCGATTGTCTCCCGCCGGGCTTTCGCGTAAGGGCTCCCAGGAACCCAGGCCTCGGGAAGATCCGCACCGCCCACTGCGTGGAAGGATGCCCCGAAACCCTAATCGCCGAAAACGCCTCCGCTCGGTCATACTGGAGGGAGTCCCGGTGAATCCACGCAGCGCCGAAACCTCGGTTGAAGCCTTTGGCAAGAGCACGGCCGCCTCCCGTCGTTCCACGGAGCGCTACCCCATGGATATGCACTCGGAGGAGCGCATCCTTCGAGGATGCGGGACGACCCCATCTCCTCTGCCGCCTCCGGGTTCAGGTGGGGCTGGACCCGGAGCCGAGGGACTCGCTCTACCGTGGGAGCGGAACTTCATCCACGCGTCTTCGGCGCTCCTTGCACCGACGATGAAGACGAATACTATGACCCCACGAGGAATGCTTCAACGTCGAGGGTTCGCCACAAGATGGCGATTCACCGACGTGTCCGGGCCGGGGACGGCGTGGGCGTGCCGCCACGGGCGCAGCTCCGGGCACCGCCGGCTTCCGCCCGTCAGCCCAGCGCGGCGCCCGCCTACCCGGCTAGAACGCACAACTTCGCAGGACTTTGCAAACCGGATTCGCGGAATCCGCGACTTCGACGACCGGGAGCGAACATTCAGCGGAACGAGGCCCGGCGTGGGCGGCCCCGAGAGCACCTCAGCCCTCGAGGCGGCAATCGCAACGCCAATGGCGGCGCCACACCTTCCCCGACATAGCAGCCCCGTTCAACCGAGCAAGCCTCAACGTGGCGGCGGAAAGCCCATGCTAGTACGCGAGATGCCCGAGCCCTCTGCCGCGAGGGAAGACGCGTTCGAAGGCTCGCGGCATCTCCTTGATAGGGCAACCGTGCAACAAGCGGAGAGCTCGGCCTCGATCGGGCCGTGACATCGCGGCGACGGGGAGAGTCCCGCAAAGCCGACAAGGCTCAGGCTTTGAGCAAAGCCGGGCCTCGGCAAGACCACCTCGAACGCGCTGAGCGACAACGCGGCAACCGGCCCCATCAGGATCGTATCGAAGACCCCCGCCAAGACCGTCACCGAGGTGCACCCGACTCAGACGGCGAGATCGGCGACAACGAAAGCACGCTTGGCGGAGGCAGCCCACCTCGTGGGCGACCGGGCGGACAGATGCCCATGCACGTCGGGAAGACCGAGGGTACTCCCGTGAACCCCGGGCCACGCGGGCCTTCACAAGGGACATCGGAGCACCACTCCCCCCGCGTTTCAGCCACCTAGTCACCTCGAGAAATATACGGGAGAAACTCGTCCCGAGGTATGGCTGGATGATTATCGGCCGGCCCGCCGATTTGCGGGGCACTTGATGACAAGGTGATAATCGGGAATCTCGCCCGCATACCTCTTCGAGTCCGCCGAGCTTGGCCGAACACCTTCCGCCCAACCTCATATCCAACTGGACAGATTTGGTGAGGACCTTCAAAGGCAACTTCCAAGGCACGTAACTGCGCCCGGGAAATTCCTGGGACCTTCGGAACTGCCGACAAAAGTCCGACGAATCCTTGCGCGACTACATCCGGCGTTTCTCCAAGCAGCGGACCGAGCTCCCCAATGTGACGGATTCGGACGTCATAGGGGCCTTCTTGGCCGGCACCTCATGCCGAGACCTCGTGAAGAAGCTAGGGCGCCGGACTCCAACCGAGGCAAACGAACTGATGGACATCGCCACCAAGTTCGCCAGCGGTGAGGAGGCTGTCGGGGCTCTGTTCAATCAGGGCTCGGGCAAAGGGAAGCGCAAGGAGGAGGAGCCCGAGGGATCTCAACCTCGAGAACAAGAAGAAAAAAGAAAAAGGATAAGAGCCGCAAGGGCAAGGGCAATGCCGCCCAAGCGGACGATGAAGACATGGTGGCTGCGGTCGACCGCAAGGGGCCCCTACCCCGCCACAAGAAACCTTTGACGACATGCTCAAGAAGCCGTGCGTAATCATAGCTTCTCGCCAAACATACCCCGGGAGTGTAAGAAGGTACGCCAACATTTCGCCAAGCTCAAGGCCATCCCCGAGGGTGAAGAGGAAGAGGCTCCCCGAGGCCGGGCGCCAAGGGCAACGCAGGAGTTTCAGGTGAACAACCGCTTCATGATCTTCGGCGGCAAAGACCAAAGAATATGTCCGCGGCAAATACGAAGAAGAAGCGAGCGCGCCGCGAGGTCACGCCACGGAGCCAAGAACCCCGGCTGCGCAAATGGTCGGACCAAGCCATCACTTTCGACGGTCGGATCACCCCAACACATCCCGAACCCGGGGCTTATCCATCGGGTGGTGGATCCTATCATCGCCAACACTCGGCTCACCAAGGTCCCGATGGGCCGGAGGAGCAGCCTCAACCTCATCTACGAAGAAACCCTCGACCTCCTCGGGGGGTGGACAAGTCCAAGATCCGCCCCGAGGGCCTGGGCGTTCAATGAGCGTCGTCCCGGCAAGCAACTTAAGCCCCTCGGGCATTGACTTGCCGGTATGCTTTGGAGACCCCTCGAACTGGCAGGAGACCCTCACATTTGAGATTCTTGGGGTCCAGCGGTACTTACCACGCACTCCTCGGACGGCCTTTGCTTGCTACGCCAAGTTCATGGTCTGTCCCGAACTACACGTACCTCAAGCTCAAGATGTCGGGGCCAAACGGTGTCATCACCACTGGCCCCTCACACCATCATGCATATGAGTGCGGCGTAGAGAGCGTGGAGTACGCCGAGGTACTCGCCATTGCCGAGGCACTCATCGCCGACGCGAAAAGGAGCTTTGACGAAATCACGATCGAGCACGAGGCCAGGCGCCGCGCCGGAGCTTCGAGCCCTCCTCGGGCACAAAGAAGGTCCCACTCGATCCCAAGAACCCGGAGGAGAAGCTGGCGACCATCGGCCCGGACACGATCCAAAATAGGAAGCGGTGCTCGTCGACTTCCTCCGCGCGAACGCCCGGGACGTTTGCATGGGGACCCTCGGACATGCCGGGCATACCGAGGGATGTCGCCGAAAGCACTCCCTAGACATCCCGGCCGGGCTCAAAGCCATCATGCAGCGCTTGGCGCCGCTTCGATGACGCCAAGCGGAAGATCATCGGCGAGGAGATCCACAAGCCGTTGGAGGCCGGATTTATAAAAGAAGTATTCCATCCCGAAAGTGGTTAGCTAATCTCGTATTAGTAGAGAAAAAGAATGGGAAATGGCGGATGTGTGTGGACTACACTAGTCTCAACAAAGCATGTCCGAAAGTTCCTTTTCCTTTGCCTCGAATCGACCAAATTGTCGACTCCACCGCGGGATGTGAAACGTTGTCCTTTGTTGACGCGTATTCGGTTATCACCGGATCAAAATGAAAGAGTCCGACCAGCTCGCGACCTGCGTTCATAACGCCCCTTCGGGATGTATTGCTACCTCACCATGCCCCTTCGGCCGAGGAACGCCGGGCGCAACATACCGGCCGGTGCATGCAAATCATCTTCGGGAACTCATCGGACGGATAGTGGAGGCCTACGCCGATGACATTGTGGTCAAATCCAAGAAAACATCGGACCTTGTGGGAGACCTCGGGGAAACCTTCGAAAGTGCCTAAACAAGAAGGGAGTCAAACTCAACCCCGAGAAGTGCATATTCGGGTTCCCCGAGGGATGTTGCTAGGCTTCATTGTTTCTCAACGAGGCATCGAAGCAAACCCGACCAAGGTAGACGCAATCACCAAGATGGGACCGATCCGAGACCTCAAGGGAGTATGTAAGGTCATGGGCCGCCTGGCTTCATTAAGCGTGTTCATCTCACGCCCGGGGAGAAGGGCACGCCCCTCTACCGACTCCTTCGCAAGGCCGAACGCTTTGCACGGACCCCCGAGGCCGAAGAGGCCCTCGGCAACCTCAAGAAGCTCGACAAACCCACCGGTCCTGGTACCACCAAACCCATGAGAAACCTTGCTCTTATCGTCAACGCCACCGCCCGGTGGTGGCCGCGGTGGTCGTGGTGGGCGTCGGGAAGAGGGCACACGTTGCCGATTGCAGCGCCTGTTTACTTCATCGGTGAAGTGCTTTCCGACACCAAGATGAGGTATTCGCGGATGCGAGAAACTATTGTATGCCATCGTAACGCGCGAAGGAAACCGTCACTACTTCCTAGCGCACCGTTGCCGTGGTATCCTCGTTCCCCCTCGGGAGATTCTCCAAAACCGAGAGGCCACGGGAAGAGTGGCGAAGTGAGCGGTGGAGCTCATGGGCGAAACCATATCGTTCTGCCCGCAAAGGCGATCAAGTCCCGAGGTCCTAGCCGACTTTGTGGCTGAATGGACTGATATACAAACTACCCCCGCACCCATCCGGCCGAGTCTTTGGACCATGTTCTTCGATGGATCCATGATGAAGGCAAAAGCGCTGGGCCGGATCTCTTCATCTCACCCCTCGGGGTTCATACGAGGTATGCCATCCGGCTGCACTTTCCCACCTCCAACAACGCCGTAGAATACGAGGCGCCGGTCAATGGTCTCCGGATCGCAGCGGACCTCGGAATCCGACGGTTGAAAACGGGGATTCGCAGGTTGGTCATCGACCAAGTCATGAAAGCCTCGGCGTGCCCACGACCGAAGATGGAGGCGTATTGCGGGAAGTGCGCAAGCCGGAGGAAAAATTCCATGGACTCGAGCACAAACACATACCCAGCGTTACAATGAAGCCATGGATGAGCGCCAAGGTCGCAAAGAACCCGAGGTACGGTTCCCGAACGTGCTTTTACCCGAGATCTCAACGGACCCCTGGTCAAGTACATACCCTTGAAATACCCCGGGGCTCAACAAATCGCCCGGGGAAGACCACACCCAAGCAATGGCGGTCGACCCAGTCCCCGAATGGAGGGCTTATTTGTTGGAGTACCTCACCCGAGGTGAGCTGCCCGAGGACAAGACCGCTTCGCCGCCCGTTGGCCCGAAGGGCCAAGTCCTTTGCGCTAATTGGAGAAAAAGGGAACTCTACAAGAGAGGAGCCTCGAGTGTACATCGTTTGCAGATACCCTCGGTGAAGGCAAGGAATTGCTCAAGACACGCAGACCGAGGGGAATGCGGTCACCACGCTGCCCCGAGGACTCTAGTCGGTAAAGTCTTCAGCAAGGCTTCATCGGCCCCGGCGGATGCAGGACGCGAATCTAATCGTGCGCACACGCAAGGAATGCCACCCCACGCAAGCCAGACTCATCTCCCGGCTCTGCAAACCAAACCATACCACTTACGTGGCCATTTGCGGTGTGGGGACTCGACATGATTGGACCCTCGAAAAGGGCGCCCGGAGGACACACTCATGTCCTAGTCGCCATCGATGTTGGTATTTGTTAACCTACGGGGAATACTATAATGGATAATCCGCAAGTTTAACGGATACGGTGAGCACTTCACCCCGAATAGGGCTTTAAATATCGAATCCACGGGGAGAAGGTGAGAGAGTATGTGTATAGCTAAATCCGAGTGGCTATAAAACTAGATTAAAAGAGAGGTAAGGAGTTCTAGTAGGAAGGTCTTGTTCTCACTTCAAGTAAATCATTTGCACATTGTTCTTAAGAGGGGTTGTCATGAAGAAACTCTTAATAAAGGGAATCTACGCTAACAACGCAGGTCTCCTACGATTTCTATAAACGGGAGCAGGGATACAAAGGACTCAATAGTGTTTGTCACCACTACGATCACCCTTAACGGTTGGGGTTTCACCGGCCTATAGAAGGTATTCGTAATAAGCTAGTCAATCTAAGCACCACGCTTACATTAATCTAACAACTTCAATTCAAGAGCAACCAAGAATCAAAGTAATCTTATCAAAAGAAATACGAACCTTAAGAATAATAGAGACAATACCACTTACTCGAATGGAAGTCGAACAATCCACAAGATCTCCGAGTCGCGCTCCAATGGCACCAACTCCGGAGGAAGAAGAAGATGGAGGCGCCGGCGACTCCGGGCCTTCCTTCAACTCCGCCTCAACCGCGCTCTAATTCTCTCAACTTGAAGCTCTACTCTCAACTCTAATCTAAGGCTTCTAGTTCTACATCTTGTCTAATCTTCTACTTCTAGTTCTTGAACTAGAGCTAAAGCCATCGACTAGATTTTGGATCTCGATCCGATATGATGATGAGTTGATTCGAGATGATGAAACCAGGGGCCCGGGGGGCTTGCTTATATAGTCGAGGAGGAGGTGCCACGCCTTGGACTCTGATTATAGCTTCGAACTCCTCCCGTCGCCGTCGGATCAAACCGACTTAAAACACACGGTTTTAGATTGCGCCTCGGGAGGCGGTGGAGGAACATTCTAGAAGCGGAGATGACTTGGAGGGGCCAGGCAGTTGGCTTCAATATTAGGCTGGGTCGGCCTGGGTAGGTCCCACCCCGGGTCCCAAAAGGCGTCGTGGCTTCCGGAGTCTTCTAGATGATGTATTTTCGGGTGTTGGGACTCTTTGACGTCGGGTGTACTCCGGAACCTTCTAGACTTTGTTTCGGAGTTGGATTATGTTGCGCTATGCGTAGTCGTATTGCTCGCGAACTCTGCTTTTTCCCCGTTAAGTCCCCGCAAATCACAACTTTACCAAAACTCGTGAAAATCGTTAGTAGAAACCCCTAATAAGGTTATCTAATTATATTTTAGTCCTTTTCCATGTTTAGTTGACAATTAAAAGTATACGTTAACATGTGTCAACAAACTCCCCCACACTTAGGCTTTTACTGCCCCTCGATAAAAGGATGGTCTAACTTTAATGTAAACAAGTAGAGACAAAGAATGGATCATAATTATACTCCGTGGTCATACGCACTTTGGGATATCTCGAGCATGAAATGGTTAGAAAACAGATCACCTTAAATTCTTAAACCAAGTCACTTGGAGAGATTTTCGCATAAGTTTTGAAAAGAAAACATAGCTCGCTAACCCCTTTGTGACACTCTCAAGTTTCTCAAAATATATTATATCCTCACAGTTCATTTATTATATCATATGTGGAGCTCAAGAACATGTAGCACACTTACCTTGTATTTATTGCTAAGTCAACTGTGGATCCATGGAGATAGATGTCATGAGTCATAGATCAAGATGTGTATGTGAGTCAAGATTATTATTACCACGCTCTCTCTAGTTGAAAATCGTTTATCTCCCTTTTTGGAACATTTATATTTATTTATTTATTTATTTTCCAAGCGAGGTAACCGGCTATTTAGTGGAGAGGTGGGTTCTACTCACCCCCGGACACTTGTCCATTTTTACTCTCTTATTTATTAGAGAAGTGGGCCCTACTCACCCTCGGACACTTGTCCATTATTCTTCTCTTCATTTTTGCCTTTTTCTCTTTTTTTTTCGAGAGGGGGTTCTTGACCCGTAGAACACTTGCTCATTTTCTCCTCTCTCTCACTTTTTCTCTCCACTCTTAGAATTTTGAACATTTGGCTTTTTTTCATAGCTGTACCTTTTTCAACAATTAAAATTATGGGAGATAGAGATTAAAACTCTTTAGAGCATGGATACTTTAGTGAAAGCAAAGTGTATGTGATCTTGATCTTAGACTTTAGACAAATTTCAACATGGGTCGTGGTTTTGACAAAGCTCAACACAAGAAAGCAACAATTAATTAGATATATCTTTTAATGATTGCTACGGCTCTATTAGGATGTATCATTGATCACAAAGGAGAAGCATAACTAATGATTTTAATATTTTGAAATAACTCTCCAAAGACAAGATAAAAGAAAGAGGATCTCATTATTCTAACTTTATTATTTCTCATGTTTTAAGCAATTAAAGCATCCCAACAAGTGACGTGTATATGTAGGAATTTTAATCATGCAAAACTTTGTTCATGGGTTAACAAGACATTTTTTTCATATAGGGAAAACATACCATAATGAAAAAGACTTATTTTAATTCGAACGGAAAGTAATTTGCGAAAATTGAAAAGTTTTAGGAAGCAAACCGAGCGGTGGATGAAGCGGGGCCTACGAGGAGGTGCAGGGGGCCGGTCGGTTCGTATATGGGCGGTCGGCCTCCCATCGGACCGTGTCGAGGGCGCTGGTTCGTCGGCGAGTCGATGGTTCCGTCTTGGTTCGAATTTTTGATTTTGGTCGCGAAGAATTTTCTGTTAGGTCGTCGAGGATCTCCCCACACTTATTTTTGTTATCTTGCATACAAAGCATGGTGGAGACAAAAACATATCTAGAAATATATGGAGAATAATTGACTCAACTTGTGGATGACTTCCATAAGAGCACTTTATTATATAATTCGAATCCTAATATTTAATAGTAAACTAATTTTGACTAAACCGAACTAAACAAATTAATCGAACTAACTTTTATAACTCACACGCTAAGACTCATTAACTCGTATATAATAACTAGCTAATATTAAAAAGGTAAAGTAGCAATACTTATCGTGATAACTCGGGTGCTCTCCCCAAACCGGATCTTGAAGTAGTCCTTTTTCGTTCGCCCTTGGAACTCGTTCACGGGCCGGTTCTCCTTAAATGTTCTCCCCGCAAACATTAATTCCGCATATACCCGAAGAAACAAATTCTAGGAACATATTGTGAGCCTTCATGTGCTTACGTATTTTTGGATTTTTTTCGAAAAGCGTGGACCTTCATGTGCCCACATATTTTTAGGAATTTTTATAAAAGTGTGGACCTTCATGTGTCCACATATATATATTTTTTTAAGAATTTTCCTATGCAAAAAGAATGATGATGCAAAAACATATGAATGCAATATTTTTGGATTTTTATTTTTATGCCGCCACAACAAGGAGTACTTGCATGGGGCTTAAAGAAACCGATGCGTAAAGCAAAGAAACATATTTTTATGATTTTTTTATGTAGGTATAGGAAAGTAAATATGCTAAAGGAAATATGCTAATTTAAATATGCCGTGTAGAAAATAAATATGTAGATAAATATTGAAGTTACCTCTCGGTGAGAATTTTGAGTACTTACTCCCATGGCGTGCGCCATCGATGGCATCTCGCTAGGAATGTCGCGGTATGCGAAATGGTGCCTTCAATGATCTCGACGAGTGGCGTAGATGAGGTGGCGATGGAGATGGTGTTTGTTCGCTTGATGACGGGGTAGTGGTAGGTCTTCGAAGGTGTACTCTTGACGCCCTCTTCAAGAGGTGATGCTTCTTTCTTTTTCCATGTTGCTTCTTAGGAGGAGACCTTTCTTGGAGTGGCAGGTGCCGAGTGTTCAGTTGGTCGGGTCGGCGAACTTCTTTAATCTTTCTTAATGTCTTCCTTGTTCGCCAACTCCGTTCCAACCGGTCTTGTGATTTTTAGCGGCGTCTCCGCGTCTTGTTCTTCTTGGGTCTTGTGGTGAGGTAGGCAATAGTGGTGGTGTAAGACCCTCTTGATGGAGTATGGGGATGATGTTGTTGGTATTTCTAATGTCACTAACTAGTAATGGCATTTAGAAAGATATCGATGTTGCTTCGGATAAAACTAAAAGAAATATTCATTGCAGTTCATAGCATATCCGAAAAGGTTGTCATCCCTATAGTTAAACTACTAATATGTAAGGAATAAAATATTCATGCTATGCCTTGATAACTTCTTAATAAGTAAATAAACAATTATAATCTGGGTATCCATAAGTTTACGATATGAATATACCATTGTAGCATTTTAACCAGGAGTAAGAACTGTGTGTTGAATTTATATCTACCACGTGGAAAGAAGTCTTCTATCATGAATTAACTATGCATAGGTGCTAAACATCTTAATCATTTAATCTAGTCATCTCTCGTGTGCAAAGTGTTAAACTTATCAAGTACTTAAACAAGGATCAAAGTTCACAATAAAGATAATGATAAAGTTCTTGATAAATAGATTCAACCATAGTCATATAGAAAGTGTCGCAAGCAAAGGATGATAGTAATTATAGGCTAGCTAGCATTAGAAACTCCAATATGTAACTCTAAACTATAAGTTAGGACCTACTCAATTAGTGCAATACATCTAACAATCATCGAAGAAAGACTAATTAAATCCAAACATGAGGACGTAATCCATGAAGACTAAGGCCGAAACTTAGAACAACCTCGAATAATAACATCCGCTAGGCCTACATACGAGGGGATGGATTGCAAAGGACTCAATGGTGCCGTCACCACCACGATCTACCACACCGACCCGGCACATAGGGTGCAAACGCAGTAAATAAGATCTAATCACCACGATTACATCATCTCTACCACTCACCCTCCGAACGAAAGGATGAGCGCTATACTAATCCATGCATGAACATAACAAGAATTCAACTATGCTAAACGTGTAATCAAAGTAAATACTAGAACAAATAATCTCGAATATAAACATGATCAAGATATTCATATTAAGCATGTGTCCGGAACTTGAAAACTACTTACAATGAAGAACTTACAAGAACGAGGCCTGATCTTGAGCCGGCCTCCACGATCCGCGAGCGGATTTCTCCCTTCCTACTAGTTCTAATCTTGATTGCTACTCCTCCTAAAGCGATGTTTCTAATGACTTGGATCTTGAGGTATTATTGTTGTATTGAGAACTTGATGATCTAAAAGAGGGGTCTAGGGGTCTATATATATGGGTCTTCATCCGCCTCCGGCCTTCAAAGCAGCGATGTGGTATTAATCTTGGATCCATCCCGACTTCTACCGATGCCCTCGGATCAAACCGACGTTAAACAACCGGTTTAGATTGGCGCGTCTTAGAGGCGGTGGAGGAAGGTTTCGGAAGATGGGATGACTTGGCGGCCAAGGGGGGCCGATCGCCCCATTATTGGGCCGATCGGCCCAGGGGGTGTCCCCTCCGGGTCCCGCCGTCGCGCCGTGGCTTCCGGAGTCTTCTAGATGATGTTTTCTTCGGTGTCAAGTTTGGTCCACGCCGGGATTAATCCCGAGCCTTCTAGAGTCTTTCTGAGTTGGATTGCGTTACGCCGCGTAAATTAATCGCTCGCTCGCGAACTCGTCGATTTTACATTTTAGTCCCCGCAATTCACAACTTTACCAAAACCGATGGAAATATGTTAGTGACACCCTATTCTAGGTTGTTATTATTATTTATACCCCTTTCTCATGTTTAATTGATTAATAATTTTATATGATAACAAGTGTCAACAAACTCCCCAAGCTTACCCCTTTGCTAGTCCCTAGCAAAGCTATATGCTCTAGTAGGATCGGGGAGTTGCTACTACGCTTTCATACCTCAAAAGTGTTGTGTTACTCAAAAAAATAAATTCTCCTCTTAACCGCATTACTCTTACCTAATTACCATGGGGCGAGCCCTTTCCACGAATCATAAGCAAGATAAAACAATCAAGTTAAGTACCATGTCTCAAGTTCTTTGATCAACTATCATCCCCGGGGTTTTGTAATATTTTTCAAAAGAAAACTCGAGAGATCCTATGTATGACCCTCTTAAGTAGATGGTGGAAGTGGAGTGACACAAGTGGTGGAACATACATAGTGGGATGATAGTGGTGAAGTGGATGAGGATGAAAGGTAGTAATTAGCCTTTAGCCTTTTTCTAGTATTTTTTTTTCTTCTCAAGCATCTTGGACTATATCTCTCTTTCTAAAATTGCTAGGACCTCGGGCTGTCCATTCTTAGAGAGGTGGGCTTTTCCCTGGACTTGTGTCCATTTTTCTCTCTCCTTAGAGATGTGGGCCCTACTCACCCCTGGACACGTGTCCATTATTCATCTCTAAATTTATTATTATTAGGGAGGTAGGCCCTTCTCGCCTAGTATGACTTTTGTCCATTACTCTCCCTCTCTCGTCTCACTTTTTTCTCTAAATATTTTATTTTTTTTTTTTTTTTTGAATATAGCCCAGCCCTTATAAAAATATTGAGAGAGACATATCCAAAGATTGCAAGAGTTTATTTTTATATTTATGGCTAGCGGCTTAACGGAGTATAGGGATGCGTACTTTGAAAGTTAAAAGCAAAGATATTTAGTGGAGTGGGATGATCTTGATGTGAATGACAAACTCTTAAGGGTCATAGCTAAGGAACTCATCATGTAATATTTTATAATTTTTAAAGATAAAAACCAGGAGTCAAGTATCTCTAAGAGTATGATAAACAGTAGCTCAACTTTTCATGTACTTTTATC
Source organism: Hyparrhenia diplandra (assembly GCA_015847255.1). Lineage (NCBI taxonomy): Eukaryota > Viridiplantae > Streptophyta > Magnoliopsida > Poales > Poaceae > Hyparrhenia > Hyparrhenia diplandra. The sequence continues at coordinate 832,660 of JADLZK010003469.1, forward strand.
TTTTAATGCGAAGACTCGTGATTAAGCATGTGCTTCCCACAGTGTGTTTGGTTTAGAGCAAATTAAGCATTTAAAGCTTTGAGAGAATCTAAGTCCAAAGTGTAAGTACTTTCAAGAGGAATTAAGGCGGAGCAACTATTCATCATCTCCTAGCATATATTATCAAGATCATAATTAATAGAAAGAAAGTAATCTAGCAAGTTCCAAAGCATTTATTTATTTGACTCTTTAACACTAAGACTTTTAGCTAAGACTCATTAACTAAGACTCATTAACTCTAAGCAAAATATAACTAGCTAATAAATAAGAGATAGGATAGTGATACTTATAGTGATAAATGGGGGTGCTCTCCCCAAGCTTGATCCTGAAGTAGTTCTTTGTTCATCCTTGAGTCTGCTCCTCTTTTGGGTCTCCCTTTTTAATGTTCTCCCCTGTTAATATTAATTTCGCACATACGAAGGAACAAATTCTAGGATGTTAATGTGAGCCTTCATGTGCTCACGTCTTTTTGATTTTTATTATAAAAGGTGTGGACCTTCATGTGCCCACATATTTTTGGAATTTTTCTATGCAATAGGGATGATAATGCAAAAACATATGAATGCAATATTTTTGTATTTTTTATTTTTATGCCACCACAACAAGGAGTGCTTGCATGGGGCTTTTAGAAAACTGATGCAAAATGTAGCAAACATATTTTTTGAGATTTTCTAAGTGCAGGTTTAGAGAAAGTAAAAATGCTAAAGGAAATATGCTAATTGAAATATGCTTTGCGAGAAAAATTAAATATGCAGATAAATACCGAAGTTACCTCTCGGCGAGAGTTTAAAGCACTTACTCCCATGGCGTGGTGTCGTCTATGGGCCCCTCTTTTAAATGTTGTACCTGGTAAGGTTCCTTCAATGATCTCAAAGGGTGGTGTAGACGAAGTAGCCAAGGAAGTCGATTGTTCATTTGTTGAGGGCGGCTCGGGTTGGGTCTCGAAGATGTATTCTTGTTGCTCTTCTTAGCAAAGGCGCAGCTTTCTTTCTTTTCCAAGATTGTTTCTTTGGTGGAGACCTCTCGGGTGTAGCTCTGCGGCGTTCAAGATGGGGGTAGGAGCCGAAAGTGTACTTTTCCTTGATATCTTTTCTCTATTCTCTCAATGTGCTCCATCTTCGAGTCCAGCTTTTGTTGTAGTTTCAAGACGCTTCCGGCTCTTGGTCCTTCTTCTGGGCTGTTCATAGTTGGTGTAAGTATTGAAGAAACAAATAGTATCTTTTTACCTTGAATCGGGAAGTGGATTTCGCCCCCGCCCCGATGTAGATGATAGCTCTTGTAGTGTTCGTGAACGGTCTTCCAAGTACTATGGGAGGATCTTGTTCTTCTTCTCCCATGTCCATGACTAAAAAGTCGGTGAGGACATAGTCGCCTCTCGATCTTGACGGGGACGTTTTGTGCAATTCCTTAGGGACTCTGCAGATGATTGGTCCGCCATCCGTAGATGTACATAGGTGGAACACAAAGGCAGATTACCATATATTAATTGATACGTTACCTTTGACATTAAGTTGATGCTCGATCCCGTGTCGCAGACAACTTGCTTTGGAAGTTCCATTGATTGATGGAGCAAAGTGGATTGATGGAACTCCGTGGTCGTCTAGCTTCTCTAATGGTGGTGGAATACGCCGAGTCTTGCGTTCGTTGGGACTTGATTGATCATCAAGACTCGTTCCACGTGTGGTTGAGGTTGACGGTTCTTCTTGTTCTTGCTTCTTCTTTTTGTCCTCTCCTCGACACCGGTATGCGTGTACTTCAGTGGCGGTAGTGAGTGGTACGGTTGGAGCAGGGGGGAGCTAGGGTCTTGTGTTTGCGGTTGAATCTCCCTCCGTCCGTTGATCGTGAAGACGATCTTATTTGTGTCGGCGTAGATGATGGCCTTGGTAGTAGCAAGGAAAGGGCGCCTGTAATGATCGGGGCGTTCTTACCTTTGCCCGTATCCAGAGGACTAAGTCGGTGGCCACGAGAGCTTACCGATGTAAAGACAAACGCGTCTTCCGTGATGCCTTCGGGGTAGCATAGCGATCGATCCGCAAGTTGTAGGCACATGGTTGTGTATACTAAATCTGAACCGCTCAAGGTTTACCTTAGGCATAATGTTGACACTTGAGCCAAAGTCGACGAAGCGTCATAGGTGCGGGCGCCTATTTCAATGGTGACGACCTGGCCTCCCCGGATCTCCTTTCTTGGCAGGCATACCCCGCCCAAGACAATTCAGTTTTTCTTTGTGAATAAGTGGTCCGAATACCTGCATAGTACATATCGACAAGATTTGCAGATTCTAATTCTTCCGGTTGGCCGAATCTTACCTGGTTAGGCATAGGAGCAGATAAAGCCACTGAGATAACTCGAGATTCTATCATTTTATTAAAGCTATCTTTGGTTCTTTTTATTGCGTAAGAAAAGCTTTCCATTTTAGAACTAATAGTTTCTAGCATTTTATCATTGGAAGCTAACTTTTTAGACAGATTATCCATAAGTCTACCTTGGTTTTGTACTAACTCTCTTAAAGGTGGGAAATTATTGAAAGAGTTATTACCTTGATAGTTACCCGAGTAGTTACCTTGGTAGTTGGGTCTCTGTTGATTCCATTGTTGGTTCGGAGGACGATCTTGGTTGTTGTTATTATTGATGTAGTTCACGTCTTCTTCCAGGCTCGGGACATTGACTCGCCCGAAAGTGTCGTTGTTACCACATTCTTCACATGTCATGCGGGAATCGAAGAGTTGCATGACTTCCTTCTTCTCGGGAGCTTTGTCTTCAAGCTTCTTCATAATTAAATCCATTTTAGCAGACAGCATGTCTACCTCTTTCAGCTGGTGCATTCCTCTCTCTTTCTTGCGGGGTTGACGGTCCTCATTCCAGGCTTGGTTTGACGCCATCTTCTCCACAAGGTCGAGTAGCTTGATTCGGTGTAAGGGACGTGAAAGCACCTCCGCCAGAAGCGGCGTCCATGGTCTCACGGGTATTGTTGTTAAGCCCGTGGTAGAAGGTCCGCATGAGTAGCCGGTTCTCCATTCCATGGTGTGGGCATTGATGATGTAGTCTTGAAGCGTTCCCACGCCTCCTGGAACAGCATTCGTCGTGTTCTTCGCTGAAAACTTGAAATTTTCCCCTCGTAAGGCATTGGTTTTGCCTATAGGGAAGAACTTTGCCGGGGAAGGCAAAGAGAGCAAAGTGCCCAAGTAGTGAGTTTGTCTTTGTTGGCGTAGAAACCATCGCTTCGCTCGTCCCAAGAGTGAGAATGGGAATGTATTTAAGTAGGATTGCATCACTTGAGACATCTTTGATGGTGAAGGTGCCACGCATCTCTAGGAAGTGTTGTAGGTGAGCATTGGCATCTTCATGGGTTTTTCCAATGTAATTGGCTAGCTTGTACCATGTTGATGAGTGCAAGGCTTGAGCTCAAAAGCTTTGTCTCCCACATCGACCGGTCGGTCCAAGACGGATGTTGGCCGTAGTCGGTGCGCAGTACTCGCGAAGGGTCTTGTTTGCCATGACTTCTAACACGGGTGCTAAGCTTCTCGCACGCTGGAGGAGTCTTCCGAGGTGGTGATCTTGAGTTGAGATTTCAACTTGGATCTTGCCTCCTTCAAAAGTTTTTTTCGGGTCGGATTGGAAGTTTTCGTGAAGATTCCTTTTCATACATTACCCTCGAAATAGATAGGAAGAATAATAACGAGGGTAAACTTGTTTAAGCAATTGATAAATTTAATACTTTACGATGCGTGAGAGAGATGTATGCAAGTTAATCCTATGTTTTTTATTTTATTGGGCTATAGACTTTCTTTCCCAAGAACGGCGCCAAAAAATGCTTGTTGGTATTTCTAATGTCACTAACTAGTAATGGCATTTAGAAAGATATCGATGTTGCTTCGAGATAAAACTAAAAGAAATATTCATTGCAGTTCATAGCATATCCGAAAAGGTTGTCATCCCTATAGTTAAACTACTAATATGCAAGGAATAAAATATTCATGCTATGCCTTGATAACTTCTTAATAAGTAAATAAACAATTATAACTCGGGTATCCGCAAAAGTAGTTTAGATATGATATGAATATACCATTGTAGCATTTTAAGGGAGTAAGAACAGTGTTGAATTTATATCTACCACGTGGAAAGAAGTCTTCTATCATGAATTAACTATGCATAGGTGCTAAACATCTTAATCATTTAATCTAGTCATCTCTCGTGTGCAAAGTGTTAAACTTATCAAGTACTTAAACAAGGATCAAAGTTCACAATAAAGATAATGATAAAGTTCTTGATAAATAGATTCAACCATAGTCATATAGAAAGTGTCATGCTGGATGATAGTAATTCATAGGCTAGCTAGCATTAGAAACTCCAATATGTAACTCTAAACTATAAGTTAGGACCTACTCAATTAGTGCAATACATCTAACAATCATCGAAGAAAGACTAATTAAATCCAAACATGAGGACGTAATCCATGAAGACTAAGGCCGAAACTTAGAACAACCTCGAATAATAACATCCGCTAGGCCTACATACGGGGGATGGATCGCAAAGGACTCAATGGTGCTGTCACCACCACGATCTACCCACACGACCCGGCACATAGGGTGCAAACGCAGTAAATAAGATCTAATCACCACGATTACATCATCTCTACCACTCACCGAACGAAAGGATGAGCGCTATACGAATCCATGCATGAACATAACAAGAATTCAACTATGCTAAACGTGTAATCAAAGTAAATACTAGAACAAATAATCTCGAATATAAACATGATCAAGATATTCATATTAAGCATGTGTCCGGAACTTGAAAACTACTTACAATGAAGAACTTACAAGAACGAGGCCCCGATCTTGAGCGGCCTCCGACGATCCGAGCGGATTTCTCCCTTCCTACTAGTTCTAATCTTGATTGCTACTCCTCCTAAAGCGATGTTTCTAATGACTTGGATCTTGAGGTATTATTGTTGTATTGAGAACTTGATGATCTAAAAGAGGGGGTCTAGGGGTCTATATATATGGGTCTTCATCCGTCTCTTCGGCTTCGCCAGCGATGTGGTATTAATCTTGGATCCATCCCCGCACTTCTACCGACGCCCTCGGATCAAAACCGACGTTAAACAACCCCGGTTTAGATTGCGCCTTAGAGGCGGTGGAGGAAGGTTCCGGAAGATGGGATGACTTGGCGGCCAAAGGGGCCGATCGCCCCATTATTGGGCCGATCGGCCCGGGGGTGTCCCCTCCGGGTCCCGCTGCGTGCGTCGTGGCTTCGGAGTCTTCTAGATGATGTTTTCTTGTCAAGTTTGGTCCACGTCGGGATTAATCCGAGCCTTCTAGAGTCTTTCTCGGAGTTGGATTGCGTTACGTCGCGTAGTCGCATTGGCTCGCGAACTCGTCATTTTTCTCGTTTAGTCCCCGCAATTCACAACTTTACCAAAACTGATGGAAATATGTTAGTGACACCCTATTCTAGGTTGTTATTATTATTTATACCCCTTTCTCATGTTTAATTGATTAATAATTTTATATGATAACAAGTGTCAACAGATGTTGACCCATTACTCTTGTCAAGTGGTCTACACCTCCGGTCATGTCGTGCTCACTTTGATCTTCCTTGGTCACTCCTCGTGCATCATCCGATCTTAATAGCCACTTGGTGATGGCGTTGCCCATGTTCTTCGCCGATTCAATTTGCTTGAAGGAAGATTGGATGGTGGCGGTCGTCCGTCTTGTTTAGTGTGCATATTTGTAGGTCGGGGACTTCCACTTGTAGGAATTGGGGAAGTAAGACTTCTCCTCTTATTGCGCAAAGTGAGTCCTCGCTTGCAAAGACAAGGTAGAGATCAAGTGCATGGGCTCGTTTGGTGGGAAAACACCATCGTAACCAAAATTTCATTTACTTTTACTCTAACCTTGTGGGCACATTGAACAAGATAAAGATAATGTATAAGTTCATTTATGACAAGGGTGGTAAGATCAAGATAAATCTAGCATGTAAATATTTTTAGCAAAATAATGAGCTTAACAAGAAAGTGATGCTAGAAACAGTTTTAAAAGCTAACATGTCGAAGTTAACAAGATTGAATCATGTGAAACTATAACTCTAGCATGTTTGACTTTTCATTTATGAGAATGCCATAGTAAAGAGGAATTAACGACAACTTACCTCAAGGTGTTACCTTTATTATTGGAATATGATGGCGCTTATTACACCTTGTGGTGGTCCTTCTCTTCTTCTTGAGTGGCATGTGGAGTGACAGTGCATGTCGGGAGGAAGAGGATGGCTTAATTATCTTCAATGGAATTGGCCTCCCTCCTTGATGCTTCCATCACCCATGAATTCCTCCTTCGAAAGTGAGTGCTTCTCGATTGTGGATTTTGTCTTGTGTCACTCTTGCTTTTTTTTTCGCTCATCGGGAATTCTTTTATCCATAAGTCATGTCTCACATGTCTTGCTCAATCTCTAGTGAGTTCATCTCGACCTCCCCAAGCTTGTTCGTAGTTTGTTCTTTTTTTTTTTTTTTTTTTAGGGGTTAGTCCAAAAAGATATACCAAAGATCTACTATAGTGTACTATGGTTCAAAAGTCAACCTAGACACCACGTCTAATTTGATTTAGGAAGGCGTTCTAACCTAAGCACCATGCTTAATTTAAAAAGCCTTTAGAAGAAAGATCACCACACCTTATGGTTTCGTGAATCAAACTAAACACCATGTTTAACTCGAGCCATGAAAACAACTAAGCACCATGCTTAATCTAAAAGGTGTATGAAAATACTTCAAAACCTAAGCATACTATAGCAAACAACGATAGCATGAAAGCATTACGTAGATTTATTCAAACAGAGATGATAGAGTATGATGAGTGTTTAACAGATCGAGCATGCATAAAGGTAAAGACAACCAAGCTAGTGTAGCAACACGACAATAAATGTTTCTATGTATGTAATTCAACGTTGCATAATGACCGGTTGGACATACCTTGTATTGTCATCCTTCGTTCTTCTTTACTCCAAACCCGGCATGGTCGGTGACAAGAATACCCGAAGGAAAATTTTTATAATCATATGCTCATAATGTAGGGGTATATAGTGATATATAAGTCTTTATAGTATTCCCCCCTAGAGTGCTTGTTTTAGGACAAAAAGCTCGCCCTTGGGAAACTTTCAAATTATGAATCAAGATGATGAAGTGGTTTCCCTTATATTGCCGCCTCAAAATTTCAAGCCGTAGGAAAATTCATCAACAACCACCCTTTCTAAAATTTTTAAGAAAGAGAGTATGAGGGGGTTGGAGATCTCATGTGCGGCAAGAATTTAGATGGCAATCAATTTAGGAGTTTTCAAATGAGCATGGACTAGGTGGAAAAGTTCCATTTATGAAGTAGTCTTTATGCTCATTGATGTTCTCCAAAAATGCGCTCCTTTTGGTCTTCCTTAGATCATTCATAATATTTTAGGATCGTGAGGAGACGCAAAGAAAAGGGCACAAGAGGATTCATTGGGCTCAAGGATGTGGTTAAAGATGGGTTCGAAAAGAATTATCTAATTTGAACATAGAAAGAGAGAGACAGAGTGGCTTCTTGATGGCTTTGCTCTCTTCCTATGGCATGATTAGATATGCCATCCTTGAGGTTCCCCCAATGTTCTAGCGTAGCAATAAAGGTGCTTTCTAAGAGATTATCTCAAAAGAGGTTTGGATTATATATGGTCTCTTGTGAAGTTTGGAAGTTCATGAAACTCATCATCTAAAGAGATATCCAAGGGTTGAATTTCTTCTCCCCTTAAAGGTTTTTAGCGCATTGATGGTTTGGGGTCGATAGCTAAGTCTTGGGATTGGAGTGATGGTGATATAGCTATCGAACTTCTATTTTTTCTACGGAGGATGATTCTTCTTCCTTTGGGTGGTCATAAAGAATGCTAGTATATGGGTTTCACCCACTGAGTTCGTCAAAGCAAACCTTGCTTAAAAAGGGAAAGAAAAGGTTCCTCCAAAAACTGCATGATGATCATGCGCACAACACTTTCATGATGTCGGCAAAGACTCCTACCATAGAAGATATGATCCCCGCTTCTCACTCCCGAGAAGTATTGCTTCATGATCATTTTGATCAACCGTAGGCGTAGCTAATGGCCGATGTAAGGATGAGATCTAAGGATTCTAGTGGCCGAGCTTCCGCTTAAGGGTGCAAAGATAAGATAGATAAATATGGAATCAATTGATCCCACGAAGATAGAAAAAGATGAGAAGATAGAATAAAAGAAAAAGATAAAAGTATAGTACAAGATTTAGCTATAGTTTTTCAACGTGGTCTCAAACCGTTCTCCCGCAACGGCGCCCTTTTAAATGCTTGTTGGTATTTTTGTTAACCTACAGAATACTATAATGGATAATCCGCAGTTTAACGGATACCGGTGAGCACTTCACGGGAATAGGGCTTTAAATATCGAATCCACAGGGGAGAAGGTGAGAGAGTATGTGTATAGCTAAATCGAGTGGCTATAAAACTAGATTAAAAGAGAGGTAAGGAGTTCTAGTAGGAAGGTCTTGTTCTCACTTCAAGTAAATCATTTGCATATTGTTCTTAAGAGGGGTTATCATGAAGAAACTCTTAATAAAGGGAATCTACGCTAACAACGCAGGGTCTCCTACGATTTCTATAAACGGGAGCAGGGGATACAAAGGACTCAATAGTCTTTGTCACCACTACGATCACCCTTAACGGTTGGGGTTTCACTTCGCCTATAGAAGGTATTCGTAATAAGCTAGTCAATCTAAGCACCACGCTTACATTAATCTAACAACTTCAATTCAAGAGCAACCAAGAATCAAAGTAATCTTATCAAAGAAATACGAACCTTAAGAACAATAGAGACAATACCACTTACTCGAATGGAAGTCGAACAATCCACAAGATCTCGTGAGTCGCTCCAATGGCACCAACTCGGAGGAAGAAGAAGATGGAGGAATCGGCGACTCGGGCCTTCCTTCAACTCCGCCTCAACCGCGCTCTAATTCTCTCAACTTGAAGCTCTACTCTCAACTCTAATCTAAGGCTTCTAGTTCTACATCTTGTCTAATCTTCTACTTCTAGTTCTTGAACTAGAGCTAAAGCCATCGACTAGAGCTGGATCCGATCGATATGATGATGAGTTGATCTGAGATGATGAAACCAGGGGCCCGGGGGCTTGCTTATATAGTCGGGAGGAGGTGCCACGTCTTGGACTCGGATTACAACTCGAACTCCTCCGTCGTCGTCGGATCAAACCGACTTAAAACACACGGTTTAGATTGCGTCTCGGAGGCGGTGGAGGAACATTCTAGAAGCGGAGATGACTTGGCGGGGGCGGGCGGTCGGCTGGATATTAGGCGGTCGGCCTGGGGGTAGGTCCCACCCGGGTCCCGCGGTCGCGTCGTGGCTTCGGAGTCTTCTAGATGATGTATTTTTCGGGTGTTGGGACTCTTGACGTCGGGTGTACTCGAGAACCTTCTAGACTTTGTTAGGAGTTGGATTATGTTGCGTTGCGTAGTCGTATTGCTCGCGAACTCTGCTGTTTTTTCTGTTAAGTCCCCGCAAATCACAACTTTACCAAAACTTCGTGGAAATCGTTAGTAGAAACCCCTAATAAGGTTATCTAATTATATTTTAGTCCTTTTCCATGTTTAGTTGACAATTAAAAGTATACGTTAACATGTGTCAACAATCGACAAGTTTTCCAAATGGATTAAAGCCCGACCCGTGGTGAACCCGCACATAGGGAAAGCGGTGAAATTCTTTGAGGATATCATCTCCCGTTTCGAGTCCCAAACTCCATCATCACGGACAACGGAACCAACTTCGTGGGGAAGAAATTCCTTGACTTTTTGCGGCGACTATGGCATCAGGGTCGATACCTCGGCCGTAGCTCACCCGAAGGCCAACGGTCAAGTAGAGCGTGCCAGCGGCATGATCCCCGCAAGGGCTCAAGCCAAGGATTTTCAACCAGCTGAACCGATGCGGCAAGAGGTGGTACCAAGAGCTGCCATCGGTTCTATGGAGCCTTCGAACGACGAAGAGCCGAGCCACGGGATTCAGCCCGTTCTTTCTCGTCTATGGGGCTGAGGCAATCCTGCCCACAGACATAGAATACGGGTCCCCGAGGCTGCGAGCCTACACTGAGCAAGGCAACCAGCGAGGCGGCAAGATTCCATAGACCAAGTTGACGAAGCCCGAGATGTTGCGCTCCCGCACTCAAAGAAGATATCGCAGGCTCTGCAAGAAATATCACGCCAAGCCAAAAACCTCGGGAGCTCCAAGTCAACGACCTCGTGCTCAGCCGAAAAAACAGACAACAAAGGGCATCACAAACTCACGCCACCATGGGAAGGGCCTTATTTCATCGCCGAAATACTAAGGCCCGGTACCTACAAATCGAACAACGAGAAGGGGCGAAATCTACTCCAACGCTTGGAACATAGAACGACTCGTACGTCGCTTCTACCCTTAAATTCCGCACTAGAAGTCAAACACTGTGTTTTTTTTTCGCTCAAAAAAGATCTACATCTTTTACGAAAAAAGTACTTCTCGTGCAAACCTTAAGGGAGTCTTAGCCTCGTCCAAGACAAGACTAAAACTCCTCGGGGCTACACGGGGACCCCCTGGGGGGGACTCCTCCCTCCTTCTTTTTCCTTTTTGGAAAACTTTTTCAGCAAAAAGTTCTCGCGTATACTCGGATCGATTGTTTGCCGCAAGGGTCGCACACGCCTGAAAATCCCTAAGTAAGATAGCCGAACCCGAGCGGGGGGCACCCGGGGCACCAGTGCCGCTATCTTACAAACGGAGAAATCCCAAGCAAAGTAGCCGAGCCAAACGGACCGCGTAGAGGCACCCGTGCTCACTATCTTGCGAGCGGATAAGGCAAGCAACCTGGGCCACACAATAAACATGAAATCCGAGAAACGCAACCTTAAAACATAAGTGCACCCGTCAAGGCCCACGGCACTCGGCGGCGCCATTGTTTATACACATCCATCTCACAAGCTCCAATCTTTTCATGCAAGGAAGGATCGTGGGGCGAGGGAGGCATCATCTACTTGCGCCTCACCACCGGCCAGCGAGGAAGCTTCGACATGAGCAGCGCCCTCGACGCGCTCCCCCGAGGGTGGCATCGGGCCCGTCGGCGCCTCCTGGGACGTGGCGTCCACCATCTCCGTGTCCGCCTCATAGGTGGACTCTATGGGGAGTACGGGGGACACCTCGTCCTCAAAACGCGAGGGAGCGAGTCGCGGCGCCATCCACAAAGTCATATAAATTTTTGGTCTTGGCGGCGTCGGGCGCATCCTCCCCGGCGGATCAACCTCCCCTCGTCATCGGAGTCGAGGAAGAAGCCCGCCGTGACACCGTCAGGCGTCGTGGACTCCATCGGGAAGTGGGAGCGCACCACCGCCGGGCATGTGCGAATGCGATTCGGAAGGCGTTCCCGAGCTCGGACCGAGGAATCCACCGACGGCGCTCAGCGCGGCGCGAGCCGAGGGGCCCAACCCCGGGTTGTCCGTCCCGAAACGACCGGCAGATCCGACAGGGCCCCCTTCCAGCCTCCCCGACGCGACTTCGCCCCCGCTCCAACCCTTGGGCGGCGTGGCGCGGTATTCACCGGCCCGGCCGGACCCTCTCCGCCTCTGCGGCAACAACCACCAAGACAATATCGAGACGGCGAAATCAAAGGGTCCGGGCCGAACTCCCCTCCTCGGCGAGCAAAGAAGCGGGGAGGTCTCACTGGGCCTCGGTCAACTTCACCCGAGTTTGACCAAGGGCATTCCGGCCAGACGTTTTGACGAAGGAGCTCGGACTTCTCCCGGGCGAGCGACGAGAGTCTGCGACGACAATACTACTTATCAAGACACAAGCGTAAAAGGACATGCAGCGGGGATGGCCATCAAGACACTTACCGTGTCGACTTCGCGAGACGGCGGTGATGGTCTCCCCGATCCTTGCCAGCCCCCTCGGGCGCCCACCGACGGATCCGCTCGTGGGTCCTCCACTCCAAGACTCCTGACGATCGTCAACCACCACGGCAGCCAGGACCCCGGGCGTTTCACCCGGGGGGTCGAGGCGGACCGCCCCGCCGAGTCGGCTCGGAGGGATACATCTCCCCCACCGGCAGCTCCCGCAGCCTCCGGGAACCCGCACCCGATGGGAAGTCCGGGGGCCCTCGAGCCGACCACGCACCGGTCCTCGTCATAGCCGAAGACGACGCTCCGCCAAGGGCCGCCTCGTGGGGGACACGTGGAGCAGCGGGAAGTCGGGGTTGTACGGCCGCGGCGCCCCGGGTCAACAAGCGCCGAGCAAGCGAAGACTTGCGTGTCTCCGCAGCGTCGAAGAGCTCCTCTTGTGAGAACTCCCGAACAAAGGGGGACCACCTCCCGGGGTGGGTCGCGGATGACCTCCTTCGGACGGAGCCACTTGCTCGCACCGAGCTGGTGTCCCGTAGCGCGACCGAGCTCTCCATGTCGATCACCATCGGCTGGGCAGCCAACCCGCCGTCGCCACCACGGGCCAGTATCGCCTCGGCGCGGCCCGGCGGACGGGTCGTGGACCGACCCCGGGGCTCGGGGCTGGCGGCCACAGAGGACTCGACGCAGGCCGTGAGGCATCTTTTTCTCGACGACCCCGGCTCGGGCCGGCGGAGGATGTGCACTAGCCTTTAGGGCCTTCTTGGGGTGCATAAGCAACGGCGGCCCCCGTTTCCTAAAGTCAAACGCACGTCAAAACAAGGCAACCATACGCCGAAAAAAATCAAGATTGCAAAGGCAAAAAGAAACTCACGAAGCCCGAGGGATCGCCCTCGGCCGCCGACGAGGCTTCGGGACGGCCGTGACCTCGGCGTCACACACTCGGCGCCCCCGCCGTCTCCCCGCAACGCCCAAACGCACCGGGGGGCCGGATTGGGACGGGGGTCGCCGCACGCCCCCGAACCGTACTTTGCGACGCCGAGGTAGTCGTGGCGGGAGGCGTCGGTTCTTCTCTTCGGGCCTCACCCTGCGACGCCGAGGTGCCGACGTGACCAACACCAATGGTCCTGAGGACTCGGCCAGAGGAGAAACCCTCGGCGCACGGGTGCCGGCCGTTCCCGACGTCTCGGGCTCGGGCTCGGGCTCGTCTTTCGAGCCCCGACCGGTCCGGAACCCCATGGCCTCGGGGTCTATCCGAGCTGCCACGTCGTCATCGACGAGTTCACATAGAACTCATCCTCCGGGGTTGTCGTCCTCCCTCGGTGGTCGAGGAATCGGGCGACTTCGCCCCGCCCGTTGCTTTCGGCCTGGCGCTTCTCGCGAGCCACGTTCTTCTTCTTCTTCTCCTCCTTCGCCGCCTCGGGCCCTCTGCAGCTCGTTCCGCGCACGGTTCGCGGCCGGCGGCCGTCGGCGCCCAAATCCGCGCGGGAGAAAGGGAGTCACGGTAGTTGAAACGACCTGCGAGGAGGAAAAAGTGAGAACCGCCATGGTGACAATGCAATCAGCAACGCAAGGACACCGGCCAAGAAGCACGTATCGGGGAGATATACCCCGATCGGGGACGCATGGGGATCTCGGGGATAGGTGTCGGGGTGTTGGACCCCAACGCATCCCTCACCCTCTTGGCCGGGCCATCGGTGGAAAGCGTAGAGGCCCCGACATCCGGCATGCGCCAAGACCTTCGGCGCCCAGCGCCCATCTTGCACATAGCAAGGGGCGTTCCATCACGGCAAAGAACCGACACCGGTGAAAGCGGCGACCACGGCGGCAAGAAGATTGACATCCTTCCCCGGAGCCGCGGGACCGGTCGCCTCAAGCCTTCCAACCGATGGTGATCCCTCCGAGGGGGCCCCGGTTCCACTTCGCGGCGATGCTTGAGGACCCGCCCGGTGTACGCGGGGAGCGCGTTCCCATCGTTGCGGAGGTAGAACCACCGATCCCGCCACCCCTTGTTCGAGGAGGTGAGCTTGGATAGGATGTACCCATCGCCCGGTTCGGCCTCGTCGCTCCGCGCGGACTTGAAGCGCAGCCACCAACGCGCAATGCCCTCCGTGGGCTGGCCCGCGCCATCGATGCGAGTAAGGTCCGCCTTGAAGAACCACAAACCGAGAGGTCCCAATGCGGCTCGATCCCCGGGAATCCCTCACAGAGGGTGACGAAGATGGCGGCCCGGGAGATCGAGTTCGGGGGTGGTGGTGGAGCTCGACTTCATAATAGTGGAGGATCGCCCGGGATGAACCGACCCCGCGTGGCATCCCAAAGCCACGCGGTGAAGATCCATCGGGCTCACCACGTAGCCGTCACGAGGGTTAGGCCCTCCCCCCCAATCCGGAGCAATCCACTCGGCCGCTGCCGTCGAGACGAGGACGGAGGAGCCCCTCCTCGACCGCTGAAGTTTCTCCCTCGCCGCCGTCGACCTCGGCCACGGCTCGGCGTCGAGCACCTCCCTCGCGCCGTCACCACTACCCGACCGCGCCATGGATGAAAGGGAGATGAAGGGTGGCAACCCGCTAGCAACCCCGATCACACGAGCGCAAGGCAAGTGAATCTCTCCCTTAATCTCTCCCACACTATCTCTACCTCGGCCACGGCTCGGCGTCGAGCACCTCCCTCGCGCCGTCACCACTACCCGACCGCGCCATGGATGAAAGGGAGATGAAGGGTGGCAACCGCTAGCAACCTCGGGGCCGCGCCGGGGAGCAAGACGCCCACCATCGGATCCGACGCGTGTCTTCGTCAGCAACGCCCAAACCAACCCGCGCCCTCGGCGACGCACATGCAACCGGTGCAGCCTCCTGAATTAGCCACCTAGGCAACCACCAATGTAAACATTATCTCTCCTTCTCCTATAAAAGGGGAGTAATGTCTCATTAGAGAGGGGTTCGAATCAATTCGATTCGGCTGGACCCCATCTTCAACTCCGCTTCACACCCGAGAAAACCACTCACCACTACCACCGTGAACCACAATCGTGGGGCTTGAGACCGCTTCTCTCCCACACGACCGCCTGTAACCCCTACTGCAGCTCACCTTTGAGCTCAAGTTAACACGAGCGTGACACACCCCCCGCTGGACGTAGGGCCCCGTTGGCCTGAACCAGGATAAACCGCCGTGTCCCGTGTCCATCTTGCGCTACGCCATCGAGGGAGGAGGCACGCAGCCTACAAATCTTTTATTGCCGGCACCCGAGGCGCCCGCCGTTCCTCGAAACGCCGATAAAGATGATCAGAGTTTTGGTTAAGTGTGTATGGTACTAGATGCAAGGTTAGTGTGCAACATGTTTGAAACATGTCATCTCAGTTGATGGCAATGGAGAAGGCCAAATGAGAGGAGAGAGGGGTGGGGATTGTCACGCGAGGGGGAGATAGAGAGGAGAGAGGGCCGTCGATGGGAGGGAAGAAATGGAGGAGCGATGGGAAAGAGGGAGGGAGGGCACAACAATGGGATAGGGAGGGTATGGTACTTGCGCGAGGGAGATGGGGATGCAGCTTAGAAGAGTTTGAGACTAAACCCCTAACAACTGGATATATAGTCAGCCTAAAATTTCGGGCCTAGATGGGATGCAATGTGCCAACATTAACCGTGACGGTTTTTTTTTATATAAAAAACGACACAATATTGATTAACCGTGACGATTATAACAATCGCCGTGGTTAATTAATAAAAACCACCACGGGTAATGGTTATTAATAACCACCGCGGTTAGTGAATAAAACCCACCATGGTTAATGGCTATTAACCGTGACGATTATTTTACAAAAACCACCACGATTAATCGATTAACCTTAATGGTTTGTTCCCTCAGGATTGGCTCACCCAAAGTGTTGATTAACATGGGGGTTATTTTACAAAACACCATGGTTAATTGATTAACCGTGACGGTTTGTTTCCTCAGGATTGGTTGCCTGACGTTGATTAACCGTGGTGTTTTTTTTCAAAAAACCGCCATGGTTAATAAAAGTCAAGTGTCTTGTAAAATTAATTATGTAGTAGTGGGAGTTCGTGCACAATGGACTAAGAGTAGTGAAAGGCGGATGGAAAAGGCTTGGGCAGAAAGTTTGAACCATGGATCCATATCAAGCACTTTGGTGTACCAACAAGCAACCGTACATCGGTACATGCAAGGTATGGTGATAAGGACGATGTTGGGCCAAGTCAAGGTGAGCACCTAAGGAGTTGGTGATTGTACGGTTGAGGATGAGTATGACACATGCATGTGAACCATAAAAAATATGAGTATCTGAATAGGAGCTTGTCAGACTCTGTGTTGGAGCCAGCGCGGACAGCCCAGCCAGCGACAAAAGTGCTCAAAGGTCTCAATGCAAGTTTCGTCGGGTTTAAAAGTCGTGGGAAAACGCCAATCCGTGTCGTGGGGATTGTTAAGAATCCGTCGTAGGGACACAAACCGCCAAGGCACAATGAGAATATTGGGAGGAATGGAGGCTCTCTATTATTGAGTCACTTTCTTGGATGGCCTTTACAATGGGGTAGCCCCTATTTATAGGGAGAGGCTATGGGTAGCACTCCCCAAATATCTCCTCTAGATATTTCCTCCCTAGATATATCTACTACACTCTAGAGTCTTCTCATGTACACTAGAGTCCCACTAGAGTCCACCATACTCTAGACTCTTCTCTTATTCCCTAGAGTGCTGGATATTTTCCTCCATGCTTTGAGATTCACCCACACACACATGGTTTCACAACACTCCCCCTTGGGTGAATCGCGCATGTGTACATGCCTCGTTAAAAACTCCCCCCAAAACCCAGTGGGAAAAAGGGTAGGAAAAAGAGTACATCTACACGCCGCCGACCATGTTTGCTTTTGTTGCCTCGTTAAAAACATTGCATGAGAAAACCCGGTGGGAAAAACTCATCAAGGAAAAAAGAGTACAACAGTTGATGCTTCAGTCGGTCTTCGGGACCGACTCGTGATCTTTAGGATCACGACCATGGGCTATGTTCTTGGGGTATGTCTCCCCCTAAACCCTGCAACTCTAAGCCGCCTCATGCCAATTCCACGGACACACTTATAGAAACTAGAGGCGGGTAGGGACTTGGTGAACAAGTCCGCAAGATTGTCACATGATCTTGCTTGCAGGATCTTTATTTCCCCGCTCTTCTGGAGCTCATGGGGATAAAAGAACTTTGGAGCAATATGCTTCGTTAGATTGCTCTTCACATAGCCCGTGTGCATCTGTGCAACACATGCTGCATTATCCTCATAGATAATGGTGGGGGTGTCGGCGACGTTTAGACCACATGACTTCTAGATGTGGTTAATCATACATCGCTGACCCACACACATTCGTGTGGCTTCATCTGAGCAATAATCTCCGAGTGGTTGGTTGATGTGGCAACCAAGGTCCGCTTTCACGAGACCTCCAAGATACGGCCGCACCACCACGCGAGAGAAACACAAAACCCGATCGTGACGGCATTATATAGCCAGCGTCCACGTACCCCACCATGGTTGATTCTTGGTTCTTCGGGAACCATAGACCAAGGTCCTGGGTACCTTGGAGGTACCTGAGGATAGTTTTAACGTCGACCCAATGCCTTCTGGTTGGGGCAAAGACTGCACCTTGCCAATAGATTCACCGCAAATGCAATATCGGGCCTTGTGCGGTTTGCAAGGTACATCGGTGCTCCAATGGCACTTAAGTATGGAACTTGTGTCCCAATACTTTCTCATTATCCTCCCTTGGTCTAAACGGGTCCTTATCCGCTTCCAGGGGGATCGGACCACCATGGGGGTCTTAAGAGGGTGGCATTTATCCATATTGAACTTTTCAAGTACCCTCCTAGTATAGGTAGATCGGGTGTACAAACACTCCTTCAGAGGGGAGGTGTTCGAGCCTGCAGCCCAAACAAAACTTGGTTTTACCCAAGTCTTTCATCTCGAACTCCGTCTTGAGGTAAGCCATTGCTTCCTCAATGTCCTCTCGTGGTCCCGATGATATTCAAATCATCGACATAAACCGAGATGATACTGAAAAACCCTTCAGGGATTTCTTGATAAACACACAGGGACAATCATCATTGTTTGTGTAACCCCTCTTCGTGAGGAAGTTACTCAACCGGTTGAACCACATCCTTCCGGATTGTTTCAAACCGTATAACAACGCAGCGGGACGCTGAACATGTTGCGGTTTTGATTCGCCCAGGGGATCTTGAGTCCTTCGGGGACTCTCATGTAAATCTCGAATCAAGTGACCCATATAAGTATGCGGTCACCACATCCATCAACCGCATTTTTAAATTCAAGTTAGCCGCCATAGATATTAGATATCGGAACGTTATGCCACTCATGACGGGAGAGTAAGTTTCATCATAATCGATGTCGGTCTCTGCGTGAACCCTTGTGCCACAAGCCTCGCTTTATACCTTACCACCGACCATATTCATTCCTCTTGGGAGGAAGACCCATTTGCATCCTACTGGGGATGACTTTTGGAGGTGTTGGAACCGCAGCCCAAATACCTCTCTTTTTGCAAAGCGGCGCAGCTTCGCCTCAATTGTCGCTTTCCATTTATCCCAATCGAGCGCTTCAGGCACTCGCCAAGGACTTTGGTTCAGGATCCGGATCCAAAGAATCAATAATTTTTGAGGCAAAATATATGTCGACAATAAAGTGGCCTTCTATGATAAGATTCTCCGTCTCCACATAATTAGTGGCAATCTCATCATCCAGCTCATCGTGATTTCCCATAACGATTAAGCTGGGGTGTTCCGATCCACCAATGCGATATTGAGCGCGCGTCGCATGGTGGTTTCCATCTTCAGGATGGGGTCCTTCAGGGACCAACTCGACTTCAGGTCGAGCCGCCACTTCAGGGGCGTCCTCAACTTCAGGTTGAGCTTCTTCATCTGATACCTTAAGTGTGACAGGTGGCTCAGTGACTCGCCTTTGCGGACATCTCCGCGGGGCCTTGTCCTGAGCACCAGGAGGTCTCCCCCTTTTTCTAGGATTGGTGGAGACCGTAGAGTTGGTATCCTTCCGGGGGTACTGAACTCTCTCCGGTGCATTTACCGCAGGTATATGCGACCTCGTCACTCTTTTATGATCAGTGAAGGCATCTGGCAGCTCATTTGCAAGACTTTGCAAATGTATGATCCTCCGAACTTCCGGTTCGGTCTCACTGGTGCGTGGATCTAAGGATTGCAACCCAGTTGCTTTCCATTCAATTTCCGGCATTCTTCCGATGCCGATCTCCCCTAATCTTTGGGAAATGGTCTTCATCGAAGACACAATCGCCGTCATCGAGCCGTATGAAGATCCCCGGTCATAGGCTCTAAATATTTGATTATGGACGGAGTTTCATAACCAACATATATCCCCAACTTCCGGTGGGGTCCCATCGAGGTACCCCGAGGTGGTGGTAAGGGCACGATACCGCGCAACCAAATACACGCAGATGGGAAATACTTGGTTCTTTCCCACGCACCATTGTATGGGGAGGTGTCATGATATGCGATTGGCTTTGAGTTGGATCGATCTTTGCAAAGATGCAACACCGCATGGCCCCAACAAGCGGTTGGGAGCTTACAATTCTCGCAACATTGGCCCGGCAATCCACTTGATTCTCTTGATCAAGGATTCAGCTAGACCATTTTGTGTGTGGACATGCAAGATCTTGAATGCTCTACCTTGATGCCCATGGCTAAGCAATAATCATCGAAAGCTTTTGACCTGAACTCACCAAAGATTATCCATCCGAATGGATTGGATGCGGTTGTTAGGAAGCTTGCTCTTAGCCCGATTATTTGGGCAATCGCCTTTGAGAAGGCATGGTTTCTAGTGGACAACAGTCCACATGGCACCATCCGTAGATGCATCAATTAGTACTATAAAGTACCCGAATCCGCCCGACAGGGGGCTGAATAGGTCCACAAATGTCACCTTGTATCCTTTGTAGGAACACAGGTGACTCATCCCTAATCTTCAGGAGGGATGGTCTAGTGATGAGCTTCCCTTTTGCACATGCGGTGCAAACAAAATCTTCAGGATTTGGGAAGCTTTTGATATCATGGCCAGCAGAATTGGTGATGATTCTTCTCATCATTCCTAACCCAGGATGACCCAATCGGTCATGCCATATTTGAAACGCTTCTGGGCTTCTGAATATGGTCTTCATCGCAACATATTCCTCAGTGGGTTTTATGTACGTATAGTACAAACCCATTGGCGATGAAGGGAGTCTTTCCACCACTCTCTTTTGGTACCCGTCGAACTTTGTGATGAGCAGGTATTCAACACCTTGCTCAATATCGGTTTCAATATGGAAACCGTTCGCACGGATATCCTTGAAGCTCAGAAGCGTGCGCTTTGAGTCAGGATACAACAAAGCATCCTTCACAAGGATTTGAGTACCCATAGGGAGAACCAACGTGGCACTTCCGGTGCCCACGATATGAGCATTGCTTCCGGCAATGGTCATAATATTTCCATTTTTCTTAGTCAATGTTTGGAAATATCTGGTTTCCCTTAGTATCGTGTTGGTGGTGCCACTGTCCACAAGACAGATCTCCTCTTCAGCCATGGGCTCCCCACTGATCCTGTTAGACAACAATAGTACAACAGAAATTGAAACACACATGCATCTATATACATGACTATATTACACACATAGTTCCTGGGAATATTATAGAGGTTTGGCCCTTTTATTTAATTACAAATGCTCTTCAGGAGCATGTATGGCCAACCTTCACTACAAGGCTAGAGCATGTGGATTTTCGCATTGAGGCCTTGCGACACTTTGGAGGTTATTGCATGTCTCCAAAATATGTCTATGTCATCATCAAGAAGGTCGTCCTCACTTTTGTTCTTCTGAACGTCTTCACCAACTGTGTCGATATCCATATTATCGCGCATCTTAGGCTGAGCTTCAGGCTCAGCGGTGAAGTGGGACTCTGGTTGGCCTTTACCCTTATTCTTGCTTTGCTGGTAAAGGTCAACGAGGTGTTTGGGGGTGCGGCAATTTCGGGCCCAATGTCCCTTTGTTCCGCATCTGTAGCATTCGTTTTGCTCTCTCCCTGTCTGGCCACCTCCTCCCTTCTTGGATTCAAATTTACCTTTGGGCTTTCCTTTGCCTTTGAATATGGCACCCCTTTTCCCCTTTCACTTTCCTCTTCCACGGCCTTTGCTCTGGTTGCGAGAACTCTCAGCAACATTTGCATGTGCTTCAGGCACAGCCATGGAGCCGGTGGGTCGGGCAGAATGATTATTCATAAGAACTTCATTCTGTTGTTCGGCAACCGACAACACTTGGCTCAACTCAGAGTACTTAGAGTACTTAGAGTTCTGTCAGATCGCCGCTTGTTGCGACACTATGTTGCCGGGGTGGAAGGTGGATAGGGTCTTCTCGATCATATCCGCGTCGCTGATCTTCTGGCCACATAGACGTAATTTTGTCACAATCTTGTGCAAAGCGTGGTTGTAGGGTCGCCACAGACTTGAAGTCTTAGAAGCGCAGATTGATCCAATCTTGTTGTGCTCGGGGAGCACAATAGTCACCGCCGGCCGAAGCGGTCCTTCGAGGGACCGCCACAAGATTTGTGGATCCTTCTCCGTCCTATACCGGACTTTAGGTCCGGGTGGATATGATGTCGGGAGATAATACAACGCCTTCGCTTTGTCACCTTGGTGCGACCATCCTTGCCGCCTTCAGCCGGACAATGGTATGATCGAGGCTCATCTTTGTCGAGTTTGTTCTCGACATCGTAGCCCAAGTGAGGTAGTTGCCGCCATCCCGCAAGCATTTCAAAATCCCTCTTTGCGATATCCGACATGCCTGCACAAGTATTTGTATAGCATTAATGCAGGTGCGTAATCTTCAGGATTACGACTTATGCATAGTCTTCAGGACTATACATAAATTCCCAGGTGTAATCTTCAGGATTACTTAGTACTTGCAATTTAAATAAATAATATAAATTGCAATAAAGTAAAAATGCGAAATGAATGCAATAAATGCAAAGCAAGCAAATAATAGTAAATAATAAAAGCGAGAAAATATAGTGGGCTTCAGGCCACTTATATTTTTCGGACTTCAAGCCGCGCCGAGGCCACACCAAGGGCCTGGACGGTGGCAATTTGAAGGCTCCCACACGCACTCATACCGCGATATGTCTGATCCTCATGCCTTGGGGCGTAGAAGGCCTAATCTCCCCGTCTTCGGGATCGAAGATGGTCGACCTGCTTGCCTTCAGGGCAGCAAGTACATTTCTTGGTGGGCGGAGGCAGGGCCATCCTAGCACCACCATCATTTTGGCGAGCGGAGGCAGAGCCATCCTAGCGCCACCTATGTTCTTAGCGAGCGGAGGTAGAGCCATCCTAGCATCGCCCGGCGAGCGGAGGCGAGCCATCCTAGCATCGCCATGGGTCGTCTCCGGCGGTGGACGGCGACGACAGGGCCGGCCTTCATGTCGCCGGGCGCGTTGCCGATGCGCCCAACGATCCAACAAGAGAGAACAACCCAACAAGAAAGAACGATCCAATAAAAGAGAGCAAGAAAGTATGTGCTCTTGTGTATCCATTACTTGAAGCGCATTCTCAGAATCGTTCATACCTTTCTCCAGTAGAACTCGTGGCCGATAACGTGTTAAGAATCCGCCGTAGGGACACAAACCGCCAAGCACACACGAAGGCACAATGAGAATGTTGGGAGGAATGGAGGCTCTCTATTATTGAGTCACTTTCTTGGATGGCCTTTACAATGGGGGTAGCCCCTATTTATAGGGAGAGGCTATGGGTAGCACTCCCCAAATATCCCTCTAGATATTTCCTCCCTAGATATGTCCACTACACTCTAGAGTCTTCTCATGTACACTAGAGTCCTACTAGAGTCCACCATACTCTAGACTCTTCTCTTATTCCCTAGAGTGCCGGATATTTTCCTCCATGCTTTGAGATTCACCCACACACACATGGTTTCACAACAGGGATGAAACATTTTATTTCTCTCTCCTCACCAATCCGTTTCGTGGGGACTCTCCTTGTTCCTTGTTTAATGCAAAAACTCCATATCTACTGCGTGACACCCCATCTAATGTGCATTAAATATGCCATAAAACCCATCGAAACCGGCCAAACTGGCCTTATGGAATGGCCAAGTGGGCAAAGCTACAGCTGTCGGCGGCTCCATGTTTAACCAAACGCAAAAACCGGACATGTGCATGCATGTGCTCAGCACTAATAATGCTCCACCAACTTTACTTGGGAGTAGCTCTATTTTTTTAGAAACTCTATTTTTTTAAGCAAAGCAGGTGGAGGTTAGACCTAGTGGAGGTGTCACTTGGCTAGCAAGCATGAGATTTTTTTTTTTTTTTTTTTTTTTTTTTTTTTGACAAGTTGGAGCAGGTAGCCCCAAAGCCATGTGCGACTGCGACGTGAGGACGGACAGTACTATTATTTTTTATTACAGTATTTATTTATTTTCCCTGTCTCTCGATGCGGATTGGCTGCAAGTCTCCGTGCCAGCACATGATGCAAGTCAAGTCAAGCCAACCTATCGAACGAGATAAGTCTAGTAGATTCTTGGTTCCTCCAACTGCATCGCCCATCTCACTGGGTCTTGGATCTCTTCCCATCCCTTTCTCGCTGCTCACCGGAACTTGAGGATTTCTTCAGGTTAGTGATTTTTATTCGGATTTGTAAAATAAATCAACTCCTGAATATCTTCATAGACATCTGGTATAGCGTTGCTTCTCCTTGCAGATTTAGTTCATTGACAACAGCCGTTGCATGTTCATGGTTCCGGTATTGGGTTTTTTTAGATAATAATGAAAATATATTCCGATGGTTCCGGTATTGGTAGGTAGGAAAAGACAATAAACGAATTCGTATCGGTCCTTACCCTTATTATTTTTATGCATTCATTCCATAGAAGACGCTCTTGCTCCGTTCTGCCCCAAATACAAGAGGATTGGAGGGGATCGAGAGGGATTTGGATTGAGAATAAAACGAACAGGCCCGTATATAGTTGAGTTTTCCAAATAATCGTGTCTTCTTATCTGATTTATTTGCGTTATCTGCTTCCACTATCCTCTCCCAGTGAAGTCGCAAGAATGACTCGCCCTCTTTCTTGTCAAGGATTTGTTTCGAGTTTACTCATTTGGACCCTGCTGTCCAGCTTGACAGCTTCCAAATACTAGTGGAGTATTAGTGCCTGTCTGCTCATTGCTCATCTCATATACACTGCTTCCAAACACTTGCTCGCAGAAGGATTCTTGTGCTGGGACAAGCTTTAATATGGATAATCAGAGGCTATTGCATATGCCACATGCCTTATTGAACAAAATCACTGATGGATTCTCTGAAGAGCGAATACTTGGCCGTGGCACATTTGGAGTCGTGTACAAGGTATGTTTTGTGTTACTAAAGAACCTGTTGCGATACATTTTAACTACAAGGGGTATAATTCTGTGTTCTGCTTCCATAATGTCCATACCTTTGTGGACAAACAATACAATTGCCATACTGATAGAGATGTCCACTAGGGAGAGTATAAAGATGGGCAAGAAATTGCTGTGAAGGTCCTGAACTCAATGAAAGGAGTCGATGATAAGGAATTTCACAGAGAGTTAAACAATCTTTCAAAGCTCGAGCATCAAAATATAGTCCAGTTACTCGGCTTCTGCAATGAAACAGAGAGGATGTAGCTGTAGAGTTTGAAGGAAAACAAATAATTGCTCTGCGAATACACAGAGCACTCTGCTTTGA
Source organism: Hyparrhenia diplandra (assembly GCA_015847255.1). Lineage (NCBI taxonomy): Eukaryota > Viridiplantae > Streptophyta > Magnoliopsida > Poales > Poaceae > Hyparrhenia > Hyparrhenia diplandra. The sequence continues at coordinate 857,399 of JADLZK010003469.1, forward strand.
GTATATGCAGAACGGAAGCCTTCAAAAGCACCTTTCGGGTACTAGTACATTACATCAGTGACTTTTTGAACATGAGCCAATTGTTTTAACTTATGTCATTAATACTTTCATTTTTCTTTTCCAGATGAATGTCAGGGATTTGGTTGGCATAAACGCTACAAAATAATCAAAGGAATCTGTGAGGGATTAAAATACCTTCATGAGGGAATGCAAGAACCTATTTACCATTTAGACCTAAAACCAGACAATATATTGCTGGATATGAATATGATGCCAAAAATTGCTGATTTTGGTTTATCTAGGCTGCTAGGTGAAGAAAATACCAAAAGATCAATCACCGGTCTAGGAACACTGTAAGTTTACTCATGAATGTCTTTTCCTTTTTTAATAAAACGAAGGCCATGCCTTAGTTACTGCCAGCTCATGTGTGCAACATGTTATATGCAGTGGATACGCTCCCCAGAATATATAAAGAACCAAATAGTCTCAAAAGAATTTGATATTTTTAGTTTGGGTGTTATAATCATAAAGATAATCGTTGGACCTATGGGACATGCGAGTATTGCTGACATGAAAGATGATGAATCCCTTGAGCATGTAAGGAAAACTTATTTGTTTCTATCAATCGCCCATTTGTTTTTTTTTTTTTTTTTGGTTAACTATGCTCATTATACATAATTCATCTTCCTGATTTGAGGTATGTAACAAATGGAGGGAAAGGCTAGATAAACAACCAGAGTCTACATTGCCCGAAATAGACTGCCAACAAGTGAAGAAGTGCACTGAGATAGCACTAATGTGCATAAAGAAGGAAATGAAAGGAAGGCCTACTATCGGCTATTTAGTTGATCAACTCAATGAGACAGAAAAACAACAATGCAACCCAGCATATTCAATCAAAGAGGTAAGATCATAGTTATTTTACATAATTATACAATAATGCTCCCCAAAAATGTTTAAAAGCACATGTATTTGGGTGCCGGTTGAAACAAAATCTAGTTAAGTTCCCTGTAATCTAAGAAAAATACATTTGGAAGGGGCTACAAAATGATTTTTATTTGGGAACAAACATATATTAATATCTTTACACTTGAGTGCTGAAACGCGACTACTGAATGATAATTATGGATTTCAAAATATCATTGAACTAGAAAACAAGGGATATATATGGCAGGAACAATAAAATAACTAACATATATTGGAAAAACTACCTTCTCTTATCATTGTTTTTACTTGGCTTCATAGTTTGATGATCGAGAAGACATTAGTACGAAGAGCATCGTCCCAGCAAGGCTTTGTCCTGGTTAGTAGCTCATATACTTTATCTGTTCTAAAATGTAAGATTTGTTTAGGCCCTATTTGTTTCCAAAAGTTCTAGGACTTCTTTTTAGTCCCAACTCCCAACTAAAAAAATCTTTAGGTCCCAAAAGCCCCTCCAGGAGGTACTTATACAAAAAGTACCCCCCTGTTTGGTTTTCTAAGGACTAAAAGAAATTTTTAGTCCCAACCGCAAAAAGTCCCTGGAACCAAACAGGCACCTTAGTTTGTCCCAAGTCAAATTGCATCTACAAAGGCAAATAAATGTACTCTCTCCTTTCCAAATTATAAGTTGATTTGACTTTTTTTGTTACATCCACTTTGCTATGAATCTACATATATTGTATGTACTATCAAGATAAATTTTCATGGTGGAGATAGTAAAATGTGACATTCAGTCCAATTTGAATTTGACACATGTTGATACATTTGTATATTTAATGAGATTTTTAAAGGTTTAGTCTCACATTGGTTGTTGAGAATGTGTTATATCAACATAAATGGATTCTAGAGTCGGTTAGCCCTTTTATGTGAACTTGTGAAGTGAGGACAAAAATGTAAGTGCGTTGATAAGAACTTTTCGAACTAAAATACCATATATTTTGGAACAAATGGAGTATAGTTAGTAGATGATGTATTTTGATTAGTTAATAGGTCAGGCAGTGCATCATGCACCATGTTTACTTGCACGCCTACTTTCTTTCACTTGAAATTTGGAGCTCTTCCTTTTATTATGATTTGTTTTCCTTCTAAATGGAACTACTATCCCCTCCGTTCACATGATGGAAAAACTTGTCATTCATAAACAATGAGAAAACTGAAAAACTTGTCATTCATAAACCTTACTGGTATATTTTACAGAAAAAGAAAAATTCTTGCTCGTATGTGATGAGCAGTTTGTGTCTCTGCGCCTACGAATATTATTAGACGAATGAGCCTTGTGGTAATAAATTTGATACTGCAATATTCCATTAAATTTAGAAGCTGACTTCTATAGCAACTCCAATCATTAGAGATGATGACGACTGATGCCACTGGAGGTAAAATCCCAGAGAACAACCAGAATCTTCAAGGTGGATTACCAAGTGCACTACCATTGGAATATTGAAAAAAAATTACCAATGGGTTCTCTAATGAGTTAAAACTTAGTGAAGATGCTTTTGGAACACTTTATAAGGTACGACCATGTCATAACATCTCTTTCTCATGATCGTACAAAAACATGACAATATGCACGTGAGGTCTTAAACAGGGAATTCTGGAAAATGGACAAGTTATTGCTGTAAAGAAGCTTGCGAATAATATTGGATTTCCAGTTGGCAAACAATTTGCCAAGGAGGTTAAAAAAACCTTATGCTGATACAACATGAAAATTTATTAAAGATAATAAGCTGCTGTAGTGAAGCAAAGGAGAAAGTATTGGATCATAATGGGACGAATATTCTGGTAGAGGAACAAGAATGTGTACTTTGCTACGAACATGCTCCGGAAGGAAGCCTTGTCAAATATCTTTCAGGTATGATAACGACTATTCAACATATTTTTTCCTTATATATATGTAGAGTGAACTGAGTGGTGTTCTACAACTGTTCCCTACACCCCCTCCTTATATAATCGAAAATAGTATGGTCATATAGAGATCTATCCTTTATCTATAGATCCAGATATATCTGGAATAATAAGTAAGATCATATCCAGGAGGCTCTCTACATGCCTCTTCATAACAAAACTTAGATAACAAACCAAAAATCATGCTCCAATAAAATCTTTAAACTGCTCCCTATTTCTTTTTCCTCTCTAAAACCACCATTCTTGCTCTCCATTACTAGAGTGGCCACATTGGTCCTCTAAATTCAATATATGCTAGTTCTCACCAGTGGAAACCCCTATTTTTTTCAAAGTCTAGACCAAAGAAATCCCAAAATGTATCTACAAGTGTTGTAAGTATTAAGTTACTAACATTTGCACAGTTGATTTTAGTAGAATCCAAATTTTTTTTAAAAATGTGATGACCACCTCACCTCCAAGCCATCAGCAGCCGAGAACAGAGCTCTTCTCTGTTCATGGTTGGGAGTCTGAGAAAGATAGATTTTAAATAGGGCAGCACATAATACTCGGTTTGTACCAAAAACTTGTATTGTGCTGCATGTTTATGAACTCAACATAATACTTGTTGGTTTCTAGAACTCGGCATGACTCGGTGTGATACATTCACTGTAGTGTTGCTTGGCCCATCAGGACTCACTGGTGGCTACAACCTACAGTGAATGTATCATTACAGGATTGGCCAGTGGCCTCCAAACTGCTTTTATGGGTTTTTCATTGAATTATTGGCCAGGGAATATAGCTGCTAAACTAGGATCTATGCACCAACACAACTACGACTTCCAGGAGGGATGTGTAGTTCTCTAGCAGTGTTTGTCCGGTATTCCTGATACAGTGATATGTGATCACTGATCAAGCATAAAAGAAATATTTTATTGTAGTTAGACCCTGGTGCAAGCGGTAGTGCTTTACCGCCTGTGACCGGAAGGTCCAGGGTTTGAGCCCGTCTCCGCACATTGCACAGTGTGCGGGTAAGGCCTGACGCTAATCACCCTTCCCAGCACCCCCGCGCAGTGCGGGAGCCTACAACACTAGGTACACCCTTTTTAGACCAGACTACAAAGATTAATGTACCATAGATGTTAAAGTTATTATTTTTATTATGGAAATACACATTGAACTGTGTTACAATAATTTGTTCAACAATTGAACTATGTGAGTGAGGGCCTGTGACCACATGGATGGCCACAGTATTTTCATAGAATCATAATTCATAATCTCAAAAATTTGTAGTGTCTTTGAAAGAGTTTGTTTCTATGTATGTATAATTTACATCAATATTAAAATGTCACCGGTTGAATGAAGATATGACCTTTAAACAAAGGTAAATAATCTAGAGGAAGCAACAATTGGTGATAATAAAAAACATCATAATACTGATAAAAATCTCGTTGATTGTTTCTCAAAAGAAATATAGTTTTATATTATATCTGCTTGATTTTCAGATGAAACAAAGAGGATTGATTGGGTCACTCACTTCAAAATAATTAAGGGTATTTGCCAGGGTTTACATTTCCTACATGAAAAAACAGTAGTCCTATTGTTCACATGGATATTCAGCCTGCAAATATATTGCTTGACAACAACATGGTCCCAAAGATTGCGAACTTTGGTCTCTTACGTCTCTTTAGTCGGGGACAAACCAGGTTAAACACCACTAATGTTGTGGGAGCAAAGTAAGTTTCTTTATTACAAATTGGATTGAGTCAGCTTCTCTTATGTTATGCTTATTACATAGATGTGTGAATGTGTTTCAGAGGCTACATGTCTCCAGAATATTTATACAGTGGTGAAATTTCGCCCGAAGTCGCGATATATATACAGTTTAGGTGTACTTATGATGGAGATCACCACGAGAGAAAAGAATCATGCTAACGACAAAGACATGGCAGCAAGGAACTTCATTGCTTTTGTAAGTTACCATTATATTTCAGTAGCCTCTTCCATATGCTTATATATATTATGCTACGATTACTTTCTTATGAGCATATATTCTACAGATACGTCAAACATGGACAGATGAGCATATAGCCTCTAAATACTCGTCACTAGATCCCGATCACATGCAGGAAGTGAAAACTTGCATCGATATTGGTCTAAAATGTGTGGACGTCTCTCAGAAGAACAGGCCTGGAATAGTGGAAATTGTTAACATACTCAATAGAAAACATGTGAGCTAAATGGCACAGAACTGGGGGATGGACTTATTTAAATGACACACTAGTTATATGAACAACCAGTACCAACTCAGGCCTTGTGTGAATCTACTGCAGACATTGAATTGTTAACAAATGTGAACTGTCACAATCTGGATTGTAAAAGGCTGACGATGTTTGGCATCCTGGATTGTAGGATGCTAGGATTGTTGGTCTTTGCTGTGCAATGCATATTGTTGTTTGGGTTGGGATCTGGTGCATGGAGGTACTTCCGATGCTCACGTATTGGGGATGTGGCAGTGGTCAAATAGATGACAGTGGCCACACAATACGATATTAGGATAAAAGGTGGAGACAAATGCATGGGTGAAGAAATGGCAGGAGGGAGGTCTCACGGGAGGTAGAAACATCAAGTGGAATCGGTCGCACGGGAGGGAGATCCAGCGCGGGGAGTTGGCCGCACGGGAGCCAGTCGGCGGTGGTAGCCTTAGGAACCCAGCAGCGACACTGGATTCCTAGTCTGTCCATTCGAGCTGGTGCGAGGAGGTGATGGAAAGATTAAAAAATATACCAACTGTTTTATGTGTAAAGGATGGTAATTATGGGTAGTTTCTGTCAACCTGTATGTGCATTTCTATTTCTTCGGTTTAGAATTTGGTGTAAGCAAAGGGGGAGAATAAATTGCTGGATTGTAGCATCTGATGGAAAGAGCATGAGAGTCAGTTTGTACAATCTAGAGTTGGATTTAATCGAGTTTCACCAATTTTTATCTATTCATTAAATTAAATCAAAGTAAATTCCAAGAACATAATTGATGCTAGATCTAATTAGGGTTAGTGACTAGCTCGATGTGATAGTGCAATAGTATTCAGTGAGAGAGAACTAGGAAACAAGAACAAGCGACCATTACTGACGGGTAATAGATGATGATATGACTATCACTCCACGCTCCTGCCCCTTCATCTTTGTCTTTCCTGATGATGCATAAAAGGTAAACTTCTTCTCTGGTTCGCGTATGATAACATACAACCAAGAGCATCACCATATTGTTTTGTTGTGCTGCTGTCTACATCTTATTCGCCCTAGCCTCCTATGCACACAGGTCGCCAGAACTGTATGCAGAAACTCAATCCATTGCATGCCTGCATATATAGGTAAGAGGGCTATAAGTTTTTAGGGAGCGCATCGGCAAGACTGCTCGCTTTGTCACACTATTGTTCCTGGTGTCGGCGATTGACTACTTCGTTGTAGCCGTTTGCGGGACTTCATTGGGTACCTCATCCTATATTGATTTCGGTCAACAAAATTAGCAAGCTCACTATGTCAACTAGTGATATCGGCGTTACTATTGCCTTGGTATTTATCTTCGAATATGTGGGGCTAGCCTGCCTCTTCTACCAACACCCCCTCAACTATGGGTGATAGACTACATAACCCCCAACCTATGAAACGGTCTATATCACCCTCGAACTTTCGAAAACCGGTCAAATTACTCCCTAAAGCAGTTTTGAAAAATCATAGTAAATCATAAAAAATCGTAAAATGAAAAATCAAATTGTGTTAGACTCTGAATGAGTAGATCTACACAATGAACATATAATATGGTATGCTTTAGTATATTTTTTTAACTATGAGGAAAAACAGAAATTTAAAGCTGCAGCTAAAAAAATGAACTAAAGCATATCATATTATATGTTCATTGTGTAGATCTACTCATTCGAGTCTAACACAATTTGATTTTTCATTTTGCGATTTTTCTGTGATTTACTATGATTTTTTAAAACTGCTTCGTGGAGGTAATTTAACCGTTTTCGAAAGTTCAGGGGTGATATAGACCGCTTCATAGGTTGGGGGTTATGTAGTCTACCACCCATAGTTGAGGGGTGATGTAGACTCCCCCCCCCCCTTTCACTCTTTTTTTTTTTCTCTCTTTTTTCCCATCATTTTTTCTCTTTGTTTCATTTCTTGTCTCTCTTTTTTTGTAACAAGGTAGAGCTAACATTTTTTGTTGTTGTTTTTAATCAAGATGACCTTGTGGTGAGATTTTCACTTATCAGGTGCAATAATTGAGTAGCCTTTTTCTCGAAGCAAAGCCGTCCTCAACTTTGGGCTAATTGGAGTAGCCTTTTTCTTCACTTTCATAGTAGCAACACTTAATATTACTATATCTAGCATCGGTTTGAGCACATGATGAACCCCTTGTGCACAAATGGATAATTATTGGAACGACCACCATGTGTAGCATCAAAATCAAATTGCCATGGTCTGAGCTAACAAATGACATGCACTAAATGGTGACACATCACAATCCACAATGTTAATATAATTTCCAACTAAAAATTTAACTCTAGCCTTATGAGTAATTTTTAGTGTACCACTTTAATTCATCCATTGCATATAACGCGCCGTTGGAAGCCTCCCAGATAGATAAAGATAATGCATTAACCAAATTTGAGCTAACAACATTAGCAAAACTGCCACCATCAATTTGATGATGAGCCTATGGCTCCTCAAGTATTCAACACGGCTCATTTTTATTTGATAGAAGTAATTTAGCCAAGCGGTTGGTGAATTTTCTATTGATCCAAAACAAAATCAAGATGACGCATGAAGGAGAGTTGGATTGTCAAGTAGAATATTTGTTGGAAATAATTTGGTCAAGAAGTAATATAACCTGGTTGTTTTAGTGAGTTTTGGCATCCTTTGCTATAATATATAATTTCTTACATTGTGGAGTTTGTTGGAATATGATTCAAATTCTAATGTGAGAATTTTATGGAGATAGCTACAGATGGTCTATGGTTCACAGGTTACGTGAATAAAAGATTTGTTTTCGTATTTGACTATGGTTAGTTTTGTTCAACTTAATATTATCTTGAAAGCCGCATAGGAAGTCTATTACGTGAATAAACCAGCTTCATGTGCAAACTATGAAAACTCCATCAAAGCCACAAGATATCACTGCCAAACTGGAACTTTCGTCGCCGTCAACAGAAGCTAATTTGGAAAGAAGCACTTAAGCACCAGATATTATTTTCCTCTGAGCGCTTGTGTCAAGGTTAAGTGCTTGTTTGTAAATAAAAACAAAAATTCATAATTATTTTTAAGTAAAGTAAATTCTAGTTTGAGAAATACATATGAGTGTGACCATGTGATCCGGTCAAATTTTAATATCTGGGCTCACCTTTATTTTGAAAATATAAAAATAATAGTACTATAAAACTGTCTCTGGCATATCCGCATATGCATTGCCGCAAATGTAAAGCATACAGAAAAGATATAATCTTTTTTTTAGAAAAGAGAATATATTAATATCCTACTAATGCATATGGTTGTTCATTATTACAAGCAACCAAGAATCTTGTCACTAGCTCTCATAGAGTACATAACTTTGTTTGCTGCCATCTATCCTGCATGTTTTCCGTGGAGCCGCTTAACAATTTCAACTATAGATGGTCTGTTTTTCTGATTGACATCGACACATTTGAACCCTATATCAATGCATGCTCTCACTTGCTGAAGGCGATCTGCATCTAGAGACATGTACTTGGAGGCTATGTGCTCATCAGTCCAAGTTCTACGTACCTGCACAAAGGAAACCATGAACCAGCTTGGTGGTTAGCTATACAGAATTAAATATTAGCATATCAAAGATCATTGATAAAATCTGGCATGTAACCCTTATTATTACTTACACTAGAAACATACTGGCTTCCAGATTTGTCTTTATCATCGCAACAGTTCTTCTCTCTCGTGGTGATCTCAATGATCAGGACACCTAAACTATATATGTCACACTGACACGAGATTTCACCACGGTATAAATATTCTGGAGCCATGTACCCTCTGAAAGTCATTGATATCGGCAGCATAAACAATTAATCACAGCAGCAACGAAGAAATTTAGAATTTACTTACATTAGGTAAAGAAACTTACTGTAGCCCCGCAACATTTATAGTGTATAATCGGGATTGTTCATGATTGAAGAGCCGTGAGAGACCAAAGTCGGCAATTTTTGGCACCATGTCATCAGCTAACAATATATTATCAGGTTGAAGATCCATATGAACAATAGGACCATATTGTCCCTCATGTAGGAAATATACACCCTGGCAAATGCCCTTAATTATTTTGAAGTGTGTGTCCCAGTGCGCTCTATTTGCTTCATCTAAAGGAAGAAACACGAATTATACAGTAAGTATTATAAACTTCGTTATAGATATAAAGTCAACAATCACCTCCTCTTTACAAGGGATAATATATCAAATTAAACAATCATTGATCTGGGTTATTTGCCTCAATGCAAACTGCTCTCTCCGTTTACTATTAGTCTACTATCACATTTTCGACTGCAAAGTGACAGGTTAATGGGCTTCACCTTTGACCACTCATTAGTGTGGGCCATAACTTCTTCACATTTTTGTCCATCACATTTGACAAGTTTGTACGTATATATTGTGCATTGTAGTAAAAACGTGAAGTAACGAATCATTCGATCATGTGTCCACTTGAAATTAGCATACAAACAGAAAAAAAGAAACATGGTCGACGTATGATGTATGTTAATGAACTGTTAAATAGCGCGGCCATACCAGAAAGATAGTCGCGAAGGCTTCCCTGGGAACATGTTCGTAGCAGAGTACAGATTCATCTTTGTCAACAAGAATAAACCTTGCATTGTGTTCCACCACCTTCTTTGTTATTTGACGGCAGAACCCGAGCAGCTTTTACTATGTTATCATGTCGTGCAACTAAAAGATTGGTTGCCTCATTTTCAAATTGTCTGCCAGCAGGAATTTGCAGATTTTCCGCAAGCTTCTTCACACAAACCACTATGCCATTTGGCAGAATTCCCTGTTCATATATGCTTTCAATTTAGTATGTTTACTGTACAGTATTGAGAAGGTACAATATTAAATTATAATAATCGTACCGTATAGAATGTTCCGAATGCGCTTGAACGGAGTTTTCGGTCTTCAGAGAATCCCGACGTAATTTCAGTGAAAAACTCTAGTGGCAGTTCCTTCGGCAAAGTACTTAGAAGACTTGCCTCGTTTTGTGCGCTTTCCCCGTACTAGCTTCACTCACCATTTTTGAATTCTGAAAGTTATGGATTTCAGCTGCAGAAACATATGAGCTGCTACTAGAGTGCACAGTACAAAAAAATGGCTATCTGTTACCATACAAAGGACATACTGGATACTTTATCACCATACTAATGTCTGCACAGGAGCTTAATTGAGTTGTTCTGAATAACAACTCATAGGGTTGGTTCCAGGATGCTTTGCTTATTATCAAAGGATTACACGGATGACTAATAACTACTCCCTCCGTTTTAAATTATAATTTATTTATTTTGACTTTTTTTAATACATTGCAACTAGTTATATATTGTACATACTACGAGAAATGCATCTAGAAAAACCAAAACGAATTACAATTTGGAAGAGATGAAGTATTTCACATGTTAAGAGAAAATAGTACTCCATGCTGTTCTATACAACAGAATAGATCTCTTTGAAACCATGGATATACACAAGAAATCTTGAGGACGAAATTAAAACGCATGCTAAGTTGTGCATGCTCAGACCATGCAAAGATTTCTGAACGGATTCAAAAAGCTTTCGGAACTAAACAGCATAATCAAATCACCAACCTGAATCGATCTTGCAGATGGTCACTCTGATTGAAGTTGAAAAGATCGGTGTGAGACAAGGAGAGGAAAGCAGCGACAGGCTGGCTAAGAGCAGGACCCCGTGTGGTAGGTGACGCTTATCAAGATCGATGGGAAGTTGGGAACATATATCTAAGCTGAGTTTCAGGGTCGGGGGTAGGTGGGGAATTGTTAGAAGTGAAATGCAAAGTTGACTTGAGGTCAATGGACTTCACAGTCGTGGTGCATGTGCTGCTTAGCTGGATGGGACCGAGACAACGATATATATTGGACAGTGGCTGGACGATGACCGTCCCAACAAGTCTACGCTACCTCATGGCACCACGGCTGAGTAGCTTGAGTAGTACATGTCATTTGTCACATCAGGTAGTAAAAGATACTCCCTCCGTCTCTTTTTGTTTGTCATTCTCGTTTCCCGAGACACTACTCGCCGGCAATTATATATTAAAATATATAAATATTTATGTTAAGTAATTGGTATCATCGGAAAGACCTTTTCGCCTAGTTTTTTAATAAATTTATTTGAAAATATAAATGTTGCATATATTTTGTACAAATCGAGTCAAAGTTGGCAGACGAACACCAATGACGACAGTCAAATAGGGACGGAGGGAGTAGACCATAAAATAAGTACCCCGATCGTTCCAAATTATAATTATTCATTCTAAATTTCTTGAAAAGTCGTAGCAATTTAAGTTTGACCAAATTTATAAATAAAATAATAACATTTGTGATATCATATAAACATCATTAGATTCTTCATTACTTATATATTCTCATAGCATACCTATTTAATGTAATCAATCTTTCTAATCCACTATAATTTTGATCAAACTTGAGATGTTTTAACTCACCAAAAAAATTGAACATAACTTATGATTAATTTGAAACTGAGGGAGCAATTTGAACATAACCTATTTAATGTCATCAATCTTTACAAGTCATTTCCATTTCATTAACCGCGGCGAATCTCACTGTTAATGGATGGATTAACCGTGATGTTTTTTATTAACTAAGGCAGTTACAAAAATGCCACAATTAATTCATTAACCATGACGGTTTTTATAACAAAGTCTGCCATAGAAAATAGCCAATTTTTTGTGGCAGTTCAGTTACAAAGGCCCGTCACAATTAATACGCGCAAAACCCACTTAAAATGCCAATGAGCCCAATACCACCCAACAGCTCATTCCACCCGACAATCCCTTCCTGCCGACTCCCTCCCCTCCCCTTCTACATTTGGCGGCGACGCCCCTCCCCACCCCTCCTCTTGGCAGCGTTGCGAGTCCCGGGGTAGGAGCGGGCGAGGTGATGCCATGCGGCGGTGCTACCGGTGAGGCCAGCTCCCTTCATCGGATGCCCCTCCTCCTCCCTTCACCGGCCAGCCAGCGACGCCTCTCCTCCTCACCCGATCCGACGATGGTGAGGCACGGGGAGGCCGAATCCGGTGGCGGGGAGGGCAGATCCGACCTATACGCCACCGGATCTACCCATGGAGGCGGCCGGGTAGCTATCGCCGGTGACGGCAGCCCACATCTAGGCCCATTAGGGTTTGGGGATTGCCTTTTTATTTTCTTTTTCGATTAACCATGGCGGTTATTTGGTGTCTAAAAGCTGCCACCGTGACGTTTACTTCGCGCGGCGGTGGCAAAACCTAAATGAAAAAAAGCGCCGTGGAAAATCTTTTATGTAATAGTGAATAGTTATTCCTAAGAATAAACTAGTAATAGCAGTGGGCCCTTGTCCCACGTTATTTTGTGGTGCTCAGTCCTCACCTACGCCTACGTCGCCGCCGCCCCACTTGCTTGGTCCTCTGCGGTTCCCGTTTTAATTTTCAGCAACTATTGGATAGAAAATGTCCTAGGTGGTCCTAGGTGTAGTGGAAAACACCAATCAGTTTCTAAAAATAAAATTTTGGAGATGGTGGATACTATGACCTAACTCTAAAAGAGAAAACATACAAAAGAAATCATAATCTTTTTAAACGAAGTATGATAAGCACAAAATTTATAACTAAGCTAGAGCATGACATATTTAAGACTTTATATCTAATTTTTATTTGAAAACATTTTTTAAGTCTTCAAATTTGATCCACGAAACAAATAGCGCACTATAACGCCGCTATAGCGCGCCATTTGAAACACCGCGACGCTATTATCAATTTCCACGCTATTGGCGCTATAGCACGATATTGCGCCGCTAAAGCCGCTATTTCCACGCTATTAGCGCTATATCGCGCTATTTTCACGCTATTGGGCTATAGTGGCAGCAGCAGACTGGTGCTACTTCGATAATTGCCGCTATTGCGCTGCTATAGCGGCGCTTATAGCGACGCAATAGCGGCGAATAGCGCCCAGAAAAAGTCCGACGCTATTTTCCATACCCCGCGATCAAAAACATGGAATTTGATATTACCAATTCCTTTGCGGACAGCTAGATGTGAGTGGGATGGCTAACAACCAGACTAGATATCATTGACTTGACTCATGTTAAGGATCCGACGCAAACTTGAACCCGTCATCAATCCAGGGAGAGGCACGGTAGGAAGGAGTTTCGTTGTCTAACAATGCGGAGTGTTAAGAAATCAGCTTATTTACTTTCACAACCACATGAACACAAAGTTTAGAGAAAATGTGGGTTTTTTTTATTTCACTCTTTGTTGCACAGATGAAAGCAATCTCCCTACAAATTGTCTTGTAGTCCAATGGTAGGACGGTTCAGTGGGACGCTACCCACCGTAGTTCAAATCCTGGTGCTCGCACCTTTTCTTAGGATTTTCTCAGGATTTACCGGTGTTATGCATTCAGTGGTATGGATGGTGCGTTTAAGTTGGAAGTTTAGTCGGTTTGATACTTTTTCCCTCCTGGTTGAATGATCTCAGCAGAACGGCTTTCTTTCAGCTTTCCTAATGCTTCTAGCTTTGCTCCTTTGTAAATCTCAAAAACTGCTTGTATTTCCGTTCAACTAATGTTAATGGGTTTGCCGGGTTGGAAAAATTTTTTGGCCCCTGCCAGCACCTAAAGTCTCTACTCATCCAAAGCCAACAGCAAGGTGCACAGAACGAAACCATGGAAGTACTTTTTTTTCCTATGGTGCAACACAATGATCTTTCCTTGTCTATAAAAACTTGGGCACTCATTATAACTTATTTATTTACTATGATGAGCATGCACAGAATGGAACACTGGAAGTACATTTTTTTTTTCCTATGATGAGCGTTGCAGAGGTCTGTGCCAGTTTGAAGAGTTAAAATAAAAAAAAAAACATAGATTGGATTCTCAAACATACACATGAATTTGATCCAGTGGATTCAGCTCCGTAAACTATTTCTTAAGAGGAAACGAAAGAAAACATCCAAAGGTGTCTTGTATAAATTATTGTACAATGGTAAAAACATCTGCAAAGATAGAATCGCTGTACCCAGTATTCATATACCTCCGCTATTACCGCCTGCACGTCTTCCATATAGCCTGTCAACAACTTCAACTATAGGAGGTCTATTCTTCTGAGAAACATCCACACATCTAAATGCAATCTCAATGCACGCTTTCACTTTGCTGAAGACGATCTGCATCTAGTGATGAGTATTTGGATGCTATGTGCCCATCATTCCACGTTTCACGTATCTGCAGAATTTGAGTCAGAAGCTAACTGGTTAAACACAAACGAACATGAGTCACATGCCTACAGAAAAGCATTTGAATCTTCATCATGTAATATTGGCTTACATCAAGAATAAAGTTCCTTGCAGCCATGTCTTTGTCATTAGAACAGTTCTTCTCCCTTGTGGTGATCTCCAAGATCAGTACTCCTAAACTGTATATGTCACACTGGGGAGAAATTTCACCACTGTATAAATATTCTGGAGCCATGTACCCTCTGAAAGATATTTGTAGCGAGAGAGTGGTTAGCATTACATGATAAGTCGAAATGTAATCTACATCACAATACAGGAACTTACTTTGCACCCACAACATTTATAGTGTTTATTCGGGTTTGTTCGTTACCAAAGAATCTTGAGAGACCAAAGTCTGCAATTTTTGGCACCATGTTGTCATCCAATAAAATATTTGCAGGCTGAAGATCCAAGTGCACAATAGGAGCACCCATTTGTTGATGCAGGAAATGTAGACCCCAGCAAATGCCCTTAATTATTTTAAAGCTTGTGTCCCAATCACCTCTGTTTGCATCATCTGAAGAATGAAGATTTTTTTCCACAACGATCTGAAGAATGAAGATGAATTACATAAGTTTTATGAGGCTGTTTAGGGTGCAACACTACCACTATAGATTTCATGGGAGACATGGATTTCAGCGTTTGTTGATTAAGAATAGTATTAAATCTACTCTGATCACGATTTACCCCCTCAAGTGACTTGAATTTGTCTGTTGACAACGCATTGTAACCACCTCTTTTATTCCCCTCCTCATAGTGTGATGATCACATAGTATATAACAAGTTATGTCCATAGACCAAACAGCATAGTTGGAGAAAGAAACAATGAGGAAAGGAAATTATATCGGACATTGCCCTTCTCTTACCACAAAGATAACCACGAAGGCTTCCCTTGGGTGCATACTCATAGCAGAGTACACATTCATCCGTGTCTACAAGAATATATTTTCCTTTGTGCTCTACCACTTTCTTCTTTGCTTCACTGCAGCAGCCAAGTAACTTTTCTATATTTTCATGGTCTACCGCAATAAGATTTGTAGCCTCCTTGAGAAATTGTTTTCCAGCAGGCACTACAGTGTTTTGTGCAAGCTTCTTCACAGCAATGACTTGTCCATCTTCAAGAACCCCCTGTTTGAGCTCATATATGATGCATATTGTCAAGTTTCCTCATCGTCTTTTGAAAATTAAAAACATTCGTATATGAAGCATCATGTGTGATGTGTCTTTTCTAAAGTTCTCTCAGGTATGTGTTAAGGTGAGTGGATTGCTACACTATCCGTAGTGTTATTTCCTTTTTTTTCGAAAGGTCTAGTGCTATTTCCTTTGTTCTTCATCAATGACACATAGCCATCCTGCATGTTCGAAAAGAAATAAAAATAATGAACTCCAAACCATACCTTGTAAACTGTTCCAAATGCACCATCACTAATTTTTCTCTCGTCAGAGAACGCATTGGTAATGTCCTTCAAGAATTCCAAGGGCAGTTCCTGTGGCAGAGTGCTAAGAAGACCTCTGGTAGCGCTGGTGGCCATTTCTGATGATTTAAATAGGAATGGATCAGCTCCTACAATTTATGAACTATCAACGCTTCTACTTGACCAGATCAAGACAGTTGTCTAACATATATAATAACAAAGCAAACAGAAACATGAGTTATAATTAAAATCATATGAAAAAATACAACCTCTGAAAAACACTAACCTGAAGAAACACTACACAGATCCTAACTAGGAATAGGGCTCCCAAAGGCACCTTCTGGGATGAATGGTGGTATTCCTCCGTGTGTGTGTGTGTATAAAGCAAACCAAGAAATACAGATCTTGTAAACAGCTATATATTGACTTGACTCCAGCAACGACGACTAAATAAATGATGGATTGTCAGGAGTCACATGCACATAAAAAGTTGACTTGACTGCACAGCCATGTGATACCAACAATACTCCGAGTTGGTGATACTCATTTAATTTGGAGTTTTTAGCGAACACCTTTTTTTTGTGAACTTTAGTTTAGCAAAAGACTCTTTTTTTTTCTAAACCTTAATTTAGCAAAGACTTGACTACAACACATTAAGGTTAGGTTTGCGTCAAAAAAAAATTAAGGTTTGGTGAGCGAACTCCATCTTTTACGTTCATTCAGACCCAACCACTACGCATGCCAGGATAGGAGTCCTGTGGGCCAGGCGTGTTCCTTTCTTACCAAGCATGACGTACTAGTTTAACAGGGAAATTTGAAATTGCATCTCAGGTTGAGGTAATATAATATACCCTACGAAATTTGAATTTCCTTGTCAGATTATATCAAACTCTTACGCAAACTATTTTTGTCAACGTTCAGATTAACGTAAGTCGTAACTCAACTCTGCAATCTTATCATACTGGCAGATATCATCAGATGGAACATTTTATAGGCCATTGCGTTCCTTACAGTGAAACAAATTTGCATGTCTCCTGCAGAATTCAGGGTACAGTTTTTTACCGCAAAAAGCTGTGGGGAGATCCCACAGTGAGGAGCTCAGGGTACAGTTGCTACTACATTAGACAAAAGTATACAACAAAATTACTAGATCAATTCCCAGGTCCAATCTATACACGCGCATCCCACAATAAAACCTTCTTAAATAAAGAATACATAATCTCAAAGTTTCAAGCACGGAGCAAATGAACTGGAGTGAATGTAACTATGATGCTCTCTTAACCATGTTTAGCATAGGATAAGTGCCCAATTATCTTCACTTCATGGAGGCAGCATATATTAGTTACGATTGGCATGATGGATGGATCACAATACTGGATCAAGTGGTACAAAACATAAAGAAAAACGATAAAAGAGTTCTGTAGATGCCTTGGGTGACCGTTGACAAATTTAACATTATGAGCTCAGCATACATCCAGTTCCTCTATCTTCAGAGGAGGTTTCCTGGGATGCTGATTCAGTTGTCTCCATGTCATCCTTGAGTGTACTGTCATGGGAACCAAAAAGCCATACTTCCTTGAGTTTTAGTTTAGAGAGATTCTTAACCTCAATGAACTTCAATGTCGACCCACTACAGCAGCGAGCTACAAGTAGCTCAAGATTTTGCATTGCTTCAGATCCAAAGGATACATTTAACTTTGAGCTGCAAGTAATCTCGAGGATCTTTAACTTTAGATAACAACGTTGCTGTATTCCATTCACCCAGACACAAAAGTCAAGCTTGCCATCAGCACCATGATGTGGCTTGACAGAAAGACGAGAATACTTAATTCTTTTATTTCCCCAAGAACATTAATTACTTCAACTTCGCCTGACATGGTTATCTCCAGTTCCAACTTTGTGAGTTTGGGAAGATCTTTGATCCATGATGGCACTTGTTTTACAAGACCACATAGCTTAAGGCTCTGAAGGTTCTCTAGAGGTTTCCCCTGAGTTTTCTGCTGAGGCTTCCCCTGGGCCTTATGCTGAGGCCTTTGCAGAGTCTTCTCCAGACCCTTCCTCTGGGCCGGCTGCTGAGTTTTCTCTAGAGGCTTCTTCAGATGCAAGGAGATGTTATCCAAACATTTTTTCATTGCCATTGCTGAGCCACACTGACAAGGATTCCAGACGGACATGGCATGCAATGGCAGCACAGAACTCTGTACAGTTTTTCTTGTTGACACTGAACACTCCAAGCTTGCGTAATTGGGTAATCTTCTTGAGCTCTCTGAGGGAGGCTTTGCCCCCTGCAAGACCAGCATTGACAACACCAAGTGTGTGCAAAGCAGTCAGCTTGTCAATGCCTATTGGCACCTCAACACCAACTAATTGATGAGATCTGCATGGTGTTGATGGTTCCCCTGCTGGGAAAGTTGTGCCAGCACGGATGTACTGCAGTTTCTTTAACTTGATGATAGATGCTGGCAAGGTAACTATGGAGGTATGCCTGACATCCAGAGTCTCAAGCTGCCGTAACTCACCCAATGAACTCGGCAGACGGCGGATCCCACTGCTTCCTCGCAGAGATAGAAACTTGAGACGAGGAAGAAGCTTCACCATTAGCTCGAGATCTTTATCTGTCACACCTGTTGCATTCTCCAGATCAAGCACTCGAAGCACCTTCATACTTTTAGAGATGAAGAATGATTCCCACTCCCCAAACACTGTTAATGACCGTAGACGTGAAAAATCAATGCTTTCAAACACAATCCTGTCTCTGTCCCAGCTGCTCTCTATTACAAGGTGGCGTCCTGTACGCCGGGTGGTTGGAAGGCAACACCCCTTCAGTGCAAAGACCTCCAGTGCAAATATAATATTCTCTTCGCCTGGACGTGAGATGATGTATTCGTGGAAGAAAGCACTGACTTGGCATTGGAACATTCTCATGTGTGTGATGGCTTTGCATATTGGTGGCTGGATCATGCTCAGGTTGACGAGCATGGAGAAGAGGATCTCCCCTTTCTCCTCTGCAGTAGTGTCTTTAGTGTCCCTGGAGTAGCCCTCAGCAACCCATCGCATCACCAAACGCCTCCGCCGAATGATTTCGGACTCAGGGAATATTGACATATAGAATATACATGGCCTTAGGAAATCTGGGCATGTACGGAAGAAGGAATGCATCCAACCAAATAGATCTCTCAAACCATCAAATTCAGGGTTGCTCTCAAGCTCCTGCATAAATCTGTGATTAAGCATTCTAGTGCTCTCCATACATGTGACTGTCTTGGGTGCCAAAAACTTGGCTACAGCAACTATTACTTTAGGAATTCTACCGCACTTCACAATAAGTTGTTCTAGCTCTTTATCATCTGAATTCTTTAGAGGTGATGCCTGGTTTTTATTTTGTACCTGTTGTAAAGAAATTTGAATGATCTTAGTCATTAGTCATTTTGGTAAACACAGAATATATTAGGTTTGTTTTTGTTATATAAAATGAATGTTCAGGATGAATTGCGCTTAATACATTAAAAGGTCAATGGAACACAGAACAAAAAAAAAAAAAAAAAATGATCAAATGAGGAAACATAGAATTATCCACATACTATAAGAATCCTAAAAAATATTATATGCATGACATGGCCAACAAAAATGTTTAGTAGCTATGTGATCAATCATAGAAAAATAATCTGGCCGCACATATACATGTGTACCATTGGGTAGATTATTGGTAAAATAATTTGGCCACATAGGATGATGACACATCTATTTGTTTCGCAAATTATTTGAATATAAGTGCACTGGGCCCGAAACAAGAATGTTTCAACCTGGGACGACACCTCCAAAGGCTGCAGCAGCCCCGCCAGCGCCACGTCTCCGTCTTGTTGCGTTGGCACGTTGCGCACGTCCGGACCCAGTCGGCGACCAAGGCCCGATCGCTGGGAATGTAGAAGTCCGCCCCGAGTCGATGGAGTGTCTTCTGAACCCCTCATGCCCGGCCGTGTGGGGCGAGCCGGAGGGCCTCGGGTGGCGCAGGTCCCCGTCCGCCGGCAGGAAGACGCGGCGGCCGTGCAGCAGCAGCAGCCCGCCCCTCGCGCGCCACGGGCGCCCAGGTCGCACGCATGGAGGCGATCCAGGTCGCACCGCGTCTAGGAAGGCGCTAAGGACGGCCCAGAGACCACCAAGGCCGTGCCAGGCCGCGGGCGCGTCATCAGCCTTGGCATCGCGGTAGGACAGGGCGCCCACCACGACGTTAAGGCGGCCGGGCGGTACTCCACCTTGAAGTCATAACCGAAAAGCTTGTTAAGCCACCGGTGCTGTGGAACTGTAGACAGGCGCTGGTCAAGCAAAAACTTGAGACTATAATGATCAAGACGCACCATTTAATGAGCGCCCCCCCACAAGTACGGGCGCTAGTGACGGACAGCCCGACCAGCCCAATCAGCCCACAAGTATGGCGAGCTTCAAGTGCCGAGCCGCAAATGGCCGGCTGAAGTAGGCCAGCCTGACGCTGCGCCGACCACCGAAGGGCTTGTCGGTCAAGCATCCAAGCACGGGCCCGGTGGTAAGAGCGCCCTTGAGCACCCGGAAGGCCCCCGCCTCCCTAGTCGTCCCACATGAACGCCTCGCCGCAAGAGACGCCGTAGCAGGGCCGCGATGATGCCGAAGTCCTTGATGAATTTTCGGTAGTAGCCCGCGAGGCCAAGGAAACCCCGGAGGGTGTGGGCGGCGCGGCGCCGACCACGCAAGACGACAACCACGACCTTGTCACCATCCATGGCGACGCCGCCGGGCAGAGATGACATGGCCCAAGTAGGCCACGGATTGGGGGGTGCCAAACAAGCACTTCAAGCGCTTGAGGTGGAGGTGGTGCGCCCGAAGCGCGGAGGACGATGCCGATGTGTCAAGATGCTCGGGCCATGAAGTGTCAGTAAATCAAGATGTCATTGAAGAACACAAGCACAAACCTTCGCAGGTAAGGCCGAAGGACGCCATTCATCGAGCTCGGAAGGTAGCCGGGCGCGTTGGAGAGGCCGAAAGGCATGACCAGAACTCGTAATGGCAATGGTGGGTGCGGAACGCCGCCTTGAAGACATCCGCAGCGCACATTCACAACTGGTGGTAGCCCAAGCGAAGATCGAGCTTGGTGAAGAAGCGCGCGCCGCGGAGCTCATCGAGAAACTCGTCCACCACCGGGATCGGGAACTTGTCCCTCGAGGTCTTGGCGTTCAAGGCGCAGTAGTCGATGCAGAAGCGCCAAGACTTGTTCGGTTTGCGTACCAGGAGCACCGGGGAGGAGAACGGCGACGTGCTTGGCCCAATGATGCCCTGCGTCAGGATGGCCTCGCACCGCCGCTCGGCTCATCCTTCGGTTGGGGGTACCGTGCGGTCGCATCGCAACGGGAGTCGTGTCGGGAAGTGGTGAATGCGGTGGTCGCATGCGGCCGGCGGGTGGGAGGCCCCGCGGCCCGCCGAAGAAATCCTCGCTTCGGAGGAGGCGGTCCAGCAATGGCTGTGGCGCGCCAACAGTCACCACTGTCGTGGCGGGCTGCCCTGGGCCACCGCCGCGTTCTCGCATGTCGTGCCATACCACACGACGTGGGCCTTTCTCGAACGTCATTGTCATGGCCACCGGTCCCAAGTAATGGGCCCGAGAATGAAGGAAGTCGACGCCAAGGATGACATCGAAGCAGCCCAACTCGACGTTGCGGGCGGTTCCTACGCCGCCGTTGGCCACCGCGACTTGAGCCGCGCCCCACCGGCCGGTGTCAAGCCCGGGCGCGCCATGGCCGAACCCCGCAAGAAGGTGTGGGTGGAGTCGGTGTCGAAAGGGCTAAGAGACGCCGCCCCTTGAGCGAAGACGGGCATCACCATGGTGTTCTTCGTCCGAATGCCCGCGAGCGGCGTGGACGAGACCACCGCAGGCGTTAGCCGCCGCCGCCTCCCGGCAGCGGCGGATTGTCCTCCGGAATGGCCTCCTCGACGGCGGCCGGCGCGCCGTCATCATCCGGAAATTCGCCCGACTCTGTGTAGAAGAGGCGCTTGACCGGTGGCCCCCGACGAATGGTTCATCACAACGGATCTTGGCGGCGCTGTTCTTGTTGTTCGGTCGGCATGAGGCGGCGGAACTACCGAATTGGTGGCAAGGCGAAGCGTGGCCCCTTGTCCACCATCCTAGTACCGCCGGTGGGGCTGAAGGGCGCCGCCGCCATCGTGGGCGTGGAGGGCGAGGATTCCCCGGCGACACCATCGCCATGATAGAGTTGGAACACAACTCGAACGTCCGGCGAGGTGACAGAGACGGCCGCTTCGGCAGATCCCGAGGTGCGCGCGCATGGCCACGCCGACACGAATAATGGTCGGAAGCCCCCCACACACACACACACACACGAAGAGCTCCGCCTTCTGTACTGATCCAAGGTCGCGCGCGTGGCAGAGAACGGTATTGAACCGCTCTCACAGATTCCTCGCAGTAGTGCGGAACGACAGCCGACCAAGTTCCGCAAGGCGCGAATCTCGGACCGGCAGCCCGAACTGGAGGTGGCAAAGCTCCTTGAAACGCTCCCAAGATGGCATGTCGATGTCCCGCCGTAGCGTAGTACCACATCTACGCCGCGCCACGAAGGTGGTATGATGCAAGCCACGTCCGATCTGAGGCCAACGTCTTCTGGCCGCGAAAGAACTGCTCATAGTGATTGAGCCAGTTCAACGGATCGCCCACGCCGTCATATGTGGTGAACTCCAAAGATGTAGAATTTCAGCAGAGTTGGTCGCGGCCGGGTTCCCGAACCGGCCGGTCGTGGTGACGCCGCCCACGAACCCCTCGCCGGGAGGCACCCGCCGAGGGGAACATAAGTCCGCCGCCCCGGCGGCGCTAGGTGGGACGAGGAGGCCGGCTCAGAGTTCATGGTCCATGACGGAATGAGAGATGGCGATTTCGGCCAATTGATCATGTGGACCGACAAAGCCCGTCGTGGGAAGCCGGGCGCCGCCGAAGTCACCGACGCCGAGAGGGGGCGCCGCCAAAAGAGCGCCACCGGTAGCCGGGCGGAGCGGGCAGCGGGTGGCGACGCATGGGACCCGCCGTACGAATTGATGGCCGCCACATCGGACTGCACGGTCCCGAACTCCCGATCTGGGACTGCACGGTCCTGTCTAGGACTGCGAGAAATGGATAAGGGATTGGGTGAGTTGTTCGTTGGTCATGATGATGGGTGGGGGGCTGGTGCCGGATGCGATCGGCAGGGAGGGTTGGATGAGTGCGTTGGTGGTGGTTGGCGGGGCGGGTGGTGGTGGTGGGCGGGGTGGGCGGCTGGAGTGGCGGATGAGGTTGGTGGTGGAGCACTCATGGTGGGAGAAGGATCGAAGGTCTCGGTACCAAATTGGTAGGATTGCGGATCCTACATGCTATGTTACTGGGCCGCCGGGCTTTAGATCGCAGGAAGTATGGGGGAGAGTAGGGAAGGCGAGGTCGCTGGGGTTTGCGGCGAGTTGGGGCCGTGATCGGCGGCTAGGGCCCACGGCAATAGCTAGATGGGGAATAGGAGCGACAGGCGCCCAAGGGTGACTTAAGTCACAATCCCAGGCTAAGCCTTTTCCATTAACAGATTTGGACTCTTATAGTCCTTACATTGACGACCCAGACTTCTTAACCAAGACTCTAACAAACTCCTTAACAAACTCCTGGACCAATCTTCTAAGACTCGAACTAACCAAATCTTCTAGGACTCTACATATCCTTGAACCGAACGGATCAGGCCGACGGACCAACCTAGGTGACCAAGTTGGCTCGGGCACCTCCGCTGCGACGCTTGTAGGTTGTCTTGAACATAACATGCTATACTTCAGGGCAAACTAATTGCAGTTTCATACTTTCACAAGATAGATTGCTTGGAACTGTTGGGTGAAACATGTTTGGAATTGTTGGCAATATGATAGAAAAAAAAACCATCTGCATTTCTCAGCATTGCATGGACTAAGTTTAATTTTTTTTACTATTTTTGCAAACAACATTCAAACTCCTGTAAAATGGCAAACCATCTATCTAGAATGCAGCCGTGAATAAAAGATTATTGAGCATTGACCAACATGATATGGATGGATGATGTGATGATAATCACTCCTAGTTTTTAATGTCCATAACCGTGGGTGAAGGAGAAACAACTGGTAGCTGCAAATGAGATGCTATGTATGTGGTAAGAGTCATGCAGGACAATAGATTCAATTATCTAGAAAACATGAATGTTTCTTATGATTAAGAATACCTCTTTTCTAAAGAGATCAAAGGATGCTTCAGCTTCTAGGCCCTTCACGTTAAACACAACCTCTTCATTGTCTGCACAATATGTGGCAATGCTTTCTTCGGTTGTGATGACAATGATAACACTCTTGGAATGTCTAGATACTAGGGAAGATTGTATTAAATCCCATTCTTCTGTAGACTGTACATCATCAATAACAACAAGACACGGATGTTCTTTTATAAGCTTATGGCATTCCTGAATAGGGTCTTCAATTCCCAAGGCTTCAATAGGTTCTGAATGAAAATCCAAAAGTAAGCGCCGAGAGAAGTCCCTCAGATTGAATGGATAGGACACCAGAACCCAACCATACTTGTCAAATATTGGGTCCTTTTGAAGCATTCTTTCATAATACAAATTTCTGACTAGAACTGATTTCCCAACACCTGCTATCCCCCACACAGACATCACTTGCCAATCATTGAAACGTGCTGCGGTCTGATAGTTACGAAGTTCATTCATTTGTGGCTCACGTCCAACAAGGGTAAAGTGGTCAAACCAGCTACTGGCTACAACCTTTTTGAGGTTGGAATTCTGTGATAGGAAGTAAGACTTCCCCCATGATTCACTTCATCCTCCATTAATATCTCATTGTTGCTTGACATTACCCTTCCAGTCTGCTTGCCTTGAGGACCCTGAAAATTCGAAGCAGTTAAGGAGATAAGGGAGAAATCCAAGAGTTACTAGGAGAGAGATTTGGAGCTTTGGACTGACCAACTAAAAGTTATAATATAATTCCTAACCCGAGTTCTCATATTTTCTCGAGATTAGATCTATCTTTGATAGATTGAAGTGTTTCTTGAATTTCATGAAATAGACTGAAAATATATTAAGTACAAAGAATCTATAAACTAGTCACTTGTCAAGTAGATAGCAGTCGTTTAATTTTCTTTACAGGCAACCATTTTAAAGTTTTTAACTTGTGACATACATTGAGTAAATATGTGACACCTATCAAAACTTTACTTTATATGAATTTATTTTGACATTAGAAAACATAATGACCAATACCGTGCATCAGAGAGACAGAGACTAATGTCCAAAAAGCTACATATAACAGAAGTATGTTTTTTTCATAAAAGTGAATTCAATCTGTTCCTGCCTCACCTCCTTGAAGAACACAAAAACAGGGTGCTCAGCTAAGTACTGTTTAAGCTCCAACACTTGGTACGAATGTCCAATACACAAGCTTGCGATTTTGCGTTGCTCTGTTGACACGATAATCCAGTTGCCCTTCTGCCTATCAGGTAGGCATGCCCTGATGGCATCCCATTCTCCCATTGTGCACACATTTTCCAGGACGATTAGGTACTTCTTCCCATTCACTTGATCCAGCCACGGCATCCAAAGTTTTGGCAGATTTCTGGATCTTGGTAAGCCTTCCTGATGATGGATGTCCTACCAAGATCATCACCTATCCCCCACACCGAGATCACTCCAAGATCACTATTTTCCTTGGTGATCAACTGTGTTAGATCCCCTATGCCTTGCTGCTTTTTCGTGGTGTCCCTTGCCTCAACAAACATGTCACGTGCTGTTGCACCATTAGCAGGACTGGTTGCGGGTTGCTGCTGCATGACTGGTTTGGATCCAGAGTCACTGATAAGGCTGTAGCGTGAGTTCCTCTTGCTAACATCCTCAACCCTGGCCTTGATCTGCTCTATCTCTGCGACCACTGCATCTATGGGTAGTGCCGATGCTGCCATACATGATGGTATGAAGCGGCGCCACCAGTGGGGCTGGTTATCCAAGTGAACAATGAACTCAATGCAATCCTCCACATCGTAGGCTAGGTCACGGACCTGCCTCACCCATGTCCTCACCACGTTGTTCTTGGCACGCTCTTCATTGGCGACATTCAGAAAGGAGTGCATCATCTCAAATTCACCTGTGATGAACACAAGGTCCCTCTGTGCACTCTGTCGCAGTTTTGACTCTTCCTCAATAGCTGACTGGGCTTTGGTTAGTACCCCCTCCACCACCGACTTCGCCAATCCAACCACAAGATCCCCCATGGCGCAGGCACCCTCTTCCTTTCTTCCTCCCTCTCTCCTTGTGCTTCTGAGTCGTAGCAACTAGCAAGTGATGCTGCTAATGTAGTAGAATTGTATATTTTGAGTAGCCAGAGATGGGACTATCAAAGGAAAGACCAGCTCCACCTGCGAAACAGATAGTTTGGACATTATTGTTAATCAACGCTGGCAGGAACTGTGAGATGAGTTAGGTCAATAACAAAATAATCTAGATGTACGCTAAACAACTATGTCTTGCCAAGTGAGCCTCTTGGTCAAGTGATCTGCGCCTACCCCAATGTCTTAATAAATAATTCCTAGTCGGAAAAGAATAATTTGTTAAAGTTGGAACGTGGGACAACTGACATGCTATCACATGGGGCCAACCCAGAATATTTTTCTTAAGAAAAGTGGAAGCACATCATACTAAGTGAGAAATCCTTTTTACTATGAATTAGTTGCAATCTCTAACTGCAAAGGAGGTAGCAAACACCCAGCTTGCACCGTCGATGATGACTTCGTTTTGCATATCTTTTGCTAAACTAACTTTTCTTCTGAGGTGCCGTACTCACCGAACTGACTAGTAAGTACAACATATGATTACCGAAACAGGTTTGTATGTTTTGCACAGGTAAGATTTCGAAAATTACGAACTGAATGGCATACGGAGCAGTAGCATCAGGTGAGTCCTTTGTGCTGATATGCTCAGCTGTATTTGCTGTACAGGAAGGGTATTTTTCTCTGGAGAAAAGGTCTAGACAAATACAATTTGTTGATCTAAGTGATGTAATTGTCAGAAACATGAGCCAGGTTTTACATCCTTTGGACAAACACAGCTCTCCTCGCCCATTTATGCATTACTCTGTTATTTTATTTAATAGTAACGAACAAGGCTACTGATGTTTAATTTCAAAATGATTCAAATACGCACATACACTGAATTAACTTCGGAATCAAACCAAACAGATGGGGAACAACCAAGGATTGCCCAAACTACAAGTACAGGTCTGGATCTACAGCCAACAATCCGGGACAACTCGGACCAGAGCTCCACAGTGTTGATCTGCGAGCCGCTAATCAGGATTTGGAATCATCCAAACAAGTGCGTTTCTATACCCACGTACCTTGGGCACGAAGGATGCAAAGGAGGAGCGGCAGTGGCCGCGCCCGGGGAGGACAAGGACTAGAAGCCCTTTGGATCAAGCCGCCACGTGATTCATCACACCGGCTGCTATCACAGCTTGCCCCCTGTTCGGGTTTTTTGGGGCCAGTCGACTCGAGCGGTTGGGCGGTTGTTGGGGCACCTTGTGGAGTAGAGCGGCGGCGAGGGAGATCTGGTGGGGTCGAGTTACGGGCGGGCAACCAGGAGCAAGAGCGGGGATGCGGCCGCCGATGGTGCCATGGATTTGTGATTTTGGTGCCCGGTGGTGGTGGTGGGAGCGGGGGAGCGGGCCAGCGGCGTCAACACGGCAGAGAGGGGGCAGTTGACTAAGGGCCTGTTGGAACAAGGAGTACAGAGGAATGACGTAGGAAGGGAGAAAGGAATGACGTAGGAAGGGAGAAAAGACAGAATGAGGTAATCGAGGCCCTGTTTGGTTTAGGGTGACTTTTAGTCTTTGAGATCAAAAAATTCCCTTGGGTTCCTAAGAACCAAACAAGAGGGACTTTTAGGACTAAAACTAACATTTGGGACTAAAATACGTAAGACCCTCATGAGAGTCTTTTGGGACTTTTTTTTCATTCGTACCCTCTGTCTCTCGCCCGAACTCGTCGTCAAGATCGTCTGCCGAGCGAGCGAGCCCGCCGCCCCTACCCCCCGCCGCAAGGCCCCGTCGGCGCCCCGCCGCGGCTCTACTCCCGTCCCTCACCTCCGCCGTGTGCTCCACCGAGGAGAGAGAGAGAGACGGGAGGGGAATCGACGCGCGGCCGCTCCTCCCCTCGCTCAGCCCGCGGCCACCCCAAGCTTGGCCGGCCGCGGCGTGCTCGGGCCGGATCCCGGCGCCATGGGGGACACCATGGCCGCACACACCGCTGCTGTGGCCGGCCCGATGTTACGTCTTCGGCCGTGTAGGTCCCAGCCCCCGCCTCGGAAAGCGCCCGGTGGTTCCACTCCGCCGCCTCGCCGGGCGCCCGCCGGTCCCGGTCCGACATTGAGGTCCGAGCCGATTCGTGTCGAGGAAGCTCCGATTCGCGGCGAGCCAGCACGACGCGCCCATCCGCCTCCCTCCCGTCTCGCCGACTCCATGGCCTAGCGGCGAGCACACCCCCCGCGCGCCGCCCAACTGCACTTGTTTATGGGTTTTTTTAAAAAAAGTTATAGGGACTTTTAGTCCCATAACCAAACAAGCAGGGACTAAATATTTTTTAGTCCCAACTAAAAATAAGTCTAGTCCTTCTAAACCAAAGCAGGGCCTCGAGAAAACCACGTGATTCAAAAAACAGAGGAATGAGAACTTTTTGTTGTTTGGAACGCGGGGACAGAAAACATAGGGAAAAAAAAATGTATTTGAACATTCTGCTATGTCAGTTTCAGTGGTGGCTTATAAAGCTCCACAATAAGTGTCTGTAATAATCTGGTGATACTTAAATCCTTTAGCTAGTCGGTAATGTCGAGTCATTTTGAGCGGCAAGCAGGGTACTGTTTGTTAACTGAGTTTAGAACTGTTAAAGGTGCAGATGGAGTCCCCATGCTGCTAGTGCTAACTGAATCTTTGTCTGTTGGTTGAAGTTAATAGACGGGGGCATGTCCCTTTTACTCTAAAAAAAATGTATTTGAACTAAATAAAATCTTTAGTAACCGTATTATTATTTATAGCCTTATCTTGAGTCCTCGAGTCCCACCAGTTAGCAATTGTTTATGGAGTAGTTTTTCACCTAATCCTAATTGCATGCGCCTCTCGCCCACCTTTCGATCTGTTCTCCGCGTGTGCCTCCAGCTTCCTCATCCTCGACGGCGATAGGGGGCAGCGCTGTTGCGGGCAGCACCGACGGGTCGTGGTGGCTCAGT
This sequence comes from Hyparrhenia diplandra, assembly GCA_015847255.1. Lineage (NCBI taxonomy): Eukaryota > Viridiplantae > Streptophyta > Magnoliopsida > Poales > Poaceae > Hyparrhenia > Hyparrhenia diplandra. Next base: position 886,538 of record JADLZK010003469.1, read on the forward strand.
CGGGTCGAAGCTCGGGCGTGCGCAAGCAAGCAGCCCGGGCGCGACGGAAGGGTCATGGCAGCTTGCACGGCACGGCGCGGTGTGGTCGCGGCAGCTCGTGCAGATCCAGCGCACGGGCGGGTCCGGCGGCTCGAGCAACGCAGCATGGTGGCGCGCCCGCAGCGCAGGCGTGGGCCTGGTCCTCCCCGCACGGGAGTTCAACAACAGAGAGAGAACGAAAACCATTGGTTCAGATTGATTTTTCAGCTGTGTTTTGTGAGGGAGCTCAATCCTTTCCGAGGAACGGCGAGACTCATTCCTTTGCTCCAAACGCTAGTGATGTCAAGATTCTATAGGAATGAGTTCCTTTGAAAATCTTCAATCCAAACGGAGCCTAAGGAATTTCCTTGCTCTACTTGCACGATACTAAATACAAATTATTTTGTGTCTTTGCAATTACTGAGGATAGATAGACTATATTGGTCGCCGGCACACTCCAATTGGGGTTCACCGCAAGCTCAAATGTCTAGAATCCAGTGAAAGGGCAAGACAAATGTTTTTTTCGCAAGTTTTTTTTGTTGGTTCAACGTGCAGAATACATTCGAGATAGATGTACCTCTTTACCAGCACAAAAAAAGGAAGTAGAAGACCAAACCCATCTCTCAAATAAAATTATATCCACTCAAATAATTATGTCATACATACATCTATTCACACCATAAGTACTTTTCCACAAACTAATGCTCCGTCCTTTCATAGATGGGGATCATCTTACCAAAAATGGTTTTTTTTCCAATAATCGGAGTTGTCTAAGCTAGGGGCCATGGGTTTCTCTTTGTCCCATGCGTTCACAACGCGTCCCAAGCGCCCACGCCACCTCGTGAGTGGTTTGCATGCGCCGGCTAATTAAAAAGAAGGCGCTGCGCCTTCCTTGGTCAATGCGCCACACCTTCCTTGGTCAATGCGCCAGGACCTAAGATGAACCCGATTAATGGACAGAGGGAGGAGTTTCTGCATCACAATGAATGGTCTTAATTGTAGTTCAATCCCATGATGGCTATTCCTTGTTGACAACCGACCACAATCCTACACACAGTTAATATATGCTTCATTAGATGAATAATATGCCAGCAAAATATTTTCAGGACAAATTGCAGTCTTATATGACAGCACTACAAGTTCCAAATAAAGAACCAATTAAAAGATGAACAGCTAACAAACATATGGTGGTATTTTGGTTGTCTAAATAGGTACGATGCATTACAACATATTCAAATTAAGACTTTTGCATGAAGTTAGGATCTTCTGTTTGTTTTGCTGGGACAGAAGGTTGACAATAGGTCAATTCCTTGCTGTCCGATACTCCGATCTACTATTGGCCTTGCAACAGGAACATGCTGTCAGAAGACTCGACTACAAGTTAAGGTCTTTTTTTAGGTTGTAAGAAACAGGGCAGTTTTAGGTACTCTCCTTCAGGTATAAATAAGAGGTAGTAAGCACCAGCAAGCTGCAGCTCATTGCAGCCACAATCAGCCTCCAGCTCGATCAGAGTGTGGTACAGTTCGGTTCAGTAGCAGCACCCTCAAGTGATTAGTTGGGAGAGAGAGAGAGTTGCTGCTCACATGTGCAGGCCGGCTAGATTCCTACAATGGCATGTGGCAATCTCTACCTATTCAAGTCAGATGCTTTAACACAAAGAATACTATATGCATACAAATACATCCAACATGGAATTAAAATTCCTGGGAATGTAGGTGTGCTACTATAGAGTAGTCTAGGACTTTAACTGGGCACATGTAATTTCACACAAGAACCTTCACCAAATTTGTTTAATAAAAAGTACAAACATACAACTTAGCAAAAAGTTGACAAATTCACTTTGTTTAATTCAGTGGTTTTAAAGAGTGCGGTGGGTTAGGACATGATCATTTCATGGTTCCTTCGAAACTATGATTGAAAGTTTTAGTTTATCGATACTCTCTTTGAAAAAAATGATACATCAAAGCATATTTTGTTAATGTTTGTATTCCTAGCCATTCATACCTTATAAATATTTATATCAGAATGTTACAAATATTGTATTGATTTTATCGAAGTGTCGGCATACTACAATATGAAGTTGTTGAAACATTCCATAAATGTAGAAAGCGTTAAAGTAATATCTTTTATTTCAACAGGTGATATATAGAAGGCAAAATAGGCAGATTCGTCCTCGATCTTTTGGCAAAGGGTCAAGTTCATCCCTAAACTCTTGCGTCGGCCAGTTTAGTCCTCCAACTTTTGGTTTTGGCTTCAGTTACATCCTTCGTCCAGAGGACATCAACACCGTCAGCTAACGTGTTGCCCGTGACCGTCAGCTACACAACTTACGTACCCCTTCCATGCTTCTTCCCCGACAGCGAGCACGACGGAGAGCGGAGCTGGGCGCGTCATCGAGCTCGTCGTCGTCACTTGTCAGCCAGCGGCAGCGGTCTTCGGAGACCCCTTCCCCCTCTCCTTTTCCCTCTGTGTAAGTCGGCGTCGAACTGCGCGAGCGCAGCGGCGCGCGGCGCGGCTTCCCTCGCTGCAGAGGCGCCCTGGATCCGACGGAGAAGAGGCCGCACGGCCAGCTCCACGCCACGGAAGCAGCTCTGCAGTTGGCACCATGCAGGCCGCGTGATAGTGGTACTATTGCACGTATACGTACCTATATGTACATCACTTATATACTACGTTGGTCTATATATATGTGCATGCATTCGCCATGCTTGTACACAACCCAAAGTAGCAGGGAGCAGTGAATGCATTGCAGCATGCACCGCCGCCGTACTCAAGGTCGAGCGCGCGAACGCGAACGCGCTCACGCTCTCCGGTGTCAGACGTAGGGGGAGGGTGCAGCTGTTGGCACGGCGGTAGCGCCACCGCCACCGGCCCCGCCGTCGATGCTTTTCCTCCGCCTCCGGTGCATGCTGCTCTTGCGCGCGATGTCGCGCACGGAGCTGGCGAGGGACAGCTTGGGGTTGAGCCGGACGGTAGAGTTGAAGTGCTCGCACATGGCCGCGTGCGCCGCCCACGGTGAGCGCCGGCTCCCGCGCCTGCCGCTCCTTGACGGCCTCGGCACACAGCCCGCACACCCACTTCCCCTGGAACCGCTCCCAGACGCGCCCGATGTACATCGGCGTGCACTGCACCGCCATCCCGCAGCACTCGCACCGCACGCTCCGCGCCTCCACGCCGATGCCGGCCTCGCACAGAGAGGAAAAGAGAAGGGGGAGGAGGTCTCAGAAGACCGCCGGTGGCTGCTGACGACGACAAGCTCGACGGCGCGCCCGGCTCCACTCCGCCCGCGCTCGTCGGTCGGGGATGGAAGCAGCAGGGAAGGGGTACGTAAGTTGTAGTAGCTGACAGCCACGGGCGGCACGTTAGCTGACGGCGTTGACGTTCTCTGGACGAAGGATGTAACGAAGCCAAAATCAAAAGTTGGAGGACTAAACTGGCCGACGCAAGAGTTCAGGGATGTACTTGACCCTTTGCCAAAAGTTCGAGGACGGATCTGCCTATTTTGCCTATATAGAAATATAAAATAAATTAAAACAATCCAGTACCTTCTTAAGTATTTAGTATATCCAAGAGCATGAACTGCACCAAGGTTAATACCAACTATACTTTCGAGCCTGCAAGATCAAATAAAAATAGCTGTTATAAATACTACAAATTTGAACTTGTAACTTTGGGATTGTTAATACCAAGACCAACCACACCAAGGTTAATACCAACTATACTTTCGAGCATGCCGGGTATTTTGAACCGGTGGTGAATTGGTGGGGCAGTTGACACTTTCTCCTTTTTTTTTTTTTGAACACTCCAAGCTGCACTTGTACTTATGAAATTTACTCATGTCCTTTTAACACTTAATTAGGAATAAATATGAACTATATCCACCATAATCACACACACAGGGTTTACGAAATTGTATTTATCTAGATAACACAAAATATTTTAATTTCTATCAATATATCTATCATAAGTCAGTTTCTACATGTTCTTTTGGTTTGTCGGCTCACAAGCCAAACTATTAAAACGGTAAGAAAAACAAATCCAACCTTTCACTAACTACTTAGAGCTACATGTTCGTATCAGCGCTTATCATCCAGCCATTCAGCAGTGCTGAAGTATTGCTGAAGCGTCTTCCTAGAACCCTCCAATAAAATGACAGAAAAAACTAGCATCTGAATGTACCTGTAGGTAGTGGAGTTCCATAAACGAACAGTCCCATCATGCGAACCTGTGATTACTACTCGAAGTTCTGGGTGATGGTAGACACAACTAACATGACTTGCATGCCCTTTGAGCATCTGAACAAGTCTCCCCGTCTCCATGTCCCAGATCTGATTAGCATAGTGGGATGTCAGTGAACTGTAGTATTGTTAATGCCAAATACATAGCGAGTGTGTTCTACAGTAAAGATGTTATACTTGTGCAGTCCCGTCGCATGATCCGGCAATCAAATACTGCCTCATATCAATTGTACAACTGTGAACACAAAGTAGGCCGTTTGGATGATCGGACAGTGTAATTTCGCTCTCAGGAGAAGAAATGTTCCAGATCTGCAAAACATAGCAAGAATTATCTGTTTTAAGTCACCAAGGATTGAATATAGTAGTATTTCTTTTGTACAGAGCATTGATTGTTCAGGAAAAACATTTTTGTAGATAAGGTCATAATTGAAGTCAAACCTTGATTGTGTGATCCAAAGATGCAGTTGCAAAACTGTTGATGTCCATTGGGTTAAAATTTACATGTTTTACTCTGTCTGTGTGTGTCCCTCAAATGTTCGAGTACACTCCCAGTTATTCTCCCAGTCCCAGAGTTTTATCAGGCAATCCTCGGACGATGAGAGCACAAGAGAATCAGTGGGATGCACAGCCAAAGACGTGATGTCACTATCATGAGCTTCGAATTTTGTAACCTCTTCCTTTGTATGATAAGTGTATACATAAATAGTCCCATAGCCATCACCAGCGACAATCCATTCCTCTCGCTCAATGAATTTAGCAGAGTAAACTGGTTTTGCAGTAAAATAATATTACACATATGTTTCTTTGTGATGGAATGTTAAATAGAACTTAAGTGATGGAATGTTAAATAGAACTTAAATGTTTTCTTGTTTCATTGTGGCTCCTCTATTAATTTTATATAAAAACAGCAGAATCCTTCCTGTTTCTTCTCTTTTTCTTAGAAAACGAATAAATGGAAATAGAAATGTCAGAAAGGATACCTGGTTTCTGTGTGAAGTCAAAGGATCTAGCAATGGCCTGCACGTAAATGAGCATATTCACTGTAACAAACTGAAAATTTACAAAGCAACAGAACTTGCTACCATTGTACAGATGACCAGATGAGATGGAGCAGCAGCCTACCTGCGCTTGGTAGTCCCAAATGACAACCTCTCCAGCTTGGTTGGTCATCAGAACCCTGCATTGCACAAACAAAATGTGAAATGTGAAAAAGACTTGAATCATCTCAAGCGCGCTACGTCATTAAAAATGGAGCAAACCATGGTTTCGTTGGATGCACGTCCACAGACAGCACATGTGAAAACTTCCTATTGATATAATCTGATTCAATTGAGCAACATTGGTGAAAAATGTCAACAGTTCTTACAGAGAGGCAACTGTTGAAACAAATGGATGCAAGTTACCTCGACTTCTGACTGTCGCTGCTACCATGCATCACCGCCATTAAAAGAGAAAAAGAAATACAATACGAATGCATTTGTTAGATGCTTAAGTGTAACATATATACTGCATAAATAGTGGAAGTGTTTTCATCTAGTCAACTGGTTTGATGACTCACCTGAGCAGAGGTTGTATCTTTTAGTGGGTCAGAAACAACACTCAATTTCAGCTCATACACCTTATCAGCAGAAATCTCTTTGGCGTTTTTTAAAAAAATTGCTAAACTCAGTGGCTACTGAGTCCACATTAGCATTATGCAGCCCAACAATATCTTCTTCCAAGCAAATGGTGCTCTCTAGGGTGAGAAACTCGACGCTGCTCAGCAATGGTCTCTTCTGGTCGCTACCTGTCACTATGAGTGTGTACATGCAATTTGGTGGCACGATGCAACAAAGTGGCATCTTTGCCATGTACCTCTTCGGGCACTTCGTCAGAAGCCTGACAGCAACATGGTCAGCCGTTGTGTTAGCCAGCTGTAGTGAACAAGAGGCCAGTTGATTGACCTTAAATGGTAGTTGAAGCTTCCCTGGGTAAACGTCGAGCAGGTTACTGGAGACAGAATGTATCTACAGAGAGAGAGAGAGAGAGAATACAGGCATCACAAACATATACAGTATGATGCACCCACACGAAAAAGATGAGTTGACATGTCTGCATGCAGCTACCTCATCTCTTGGCCCATTGCCATGTGTCTGCTTTGCCCCATCACAAACACATTCGCCGACAACAAAATCGTTTTCTTCATTTTTGATTTCTGCCCGGTCATGCTCTGGTCGTTTTCTTTTTCTTGAGGCAACCAATTCATTTTCTACTTTATCAATGCATCCAGTGTTAGCAACAACTGGATCATTTCCGTCCATTGCTATCATTGCCAATCCGTTCAAGTGTGCAATTACTATCCTGTAACTGATTAAGATGTTGCTGAATGAGAAGTTTTATATGGGATCAAAGAGCACAATCTAAATAAAGACGTGCGATCAACAAAAGCCTAGTGTGCCATGTTTTCCATTTGAAATAGAGGACATTATTGCCTAGTCAGAAAATTTGTAGCCATGCTGTTAAAACATAAACTGCATAATTTGTGTGACTGATTCTGTACAACCACTTTCATAATTCTCAAGGGTCTGTTAGGATAGGGTTGATGGAGATCAAATCATAAAGATTAATGTTAGTGTATATGTGTAAAGGCCCATGAGGCTAGGCCCATGTGGCCCATGTACAAAGAACTATATTGCCCACCCTCTAGGGTTTGGAGGAATAGAAAAGAATATTCCCTAACATGGTATCCCTAACATGGTATCAGCCTAAACAAAATTCCCTTCCCGATCCCGGCCGTACACCGCCGCCACCCCATGGCCGGCCGGCCACGGCGCCGCCGCCCGGCGAGCAGCCGCCCCTCCGTCACACCCCATTTTTTTGAGGTTCCTTAATCACACGTATTTGCGCCGGGGATCACACACAAATACGCCTAATTAAGTATAGATATGATATCAAAAACTATACTTTTTATTGCTATTGAGAAGAACATGATACATGGTTTGGGTTTACATGACTCAGCCATAGGCCTACTATTATAAACCTATCAGAGATCCTACGCAGCACCTATAACAGGGCTCCATTCCTACAGGCAAGCTTGGAGTGCGGACAAACCCTTGGACTTACTCCTATTGCACGATCCTATAACTTGGTCACAACATTCACATGTAGCTCCTTCACGGTCACTCTATCTTCAGGTGTTTTCCTTGTAGTCCATCCTCGTGTCGCCCTTTTGTAGCTTGATTTCCTTGGATACACTCCCGCAAATTGGGCATTCTAAAAATAGAAATAGAGGGGTGAGTACTTTCGTACTCAGCAAGTCCCAACCAGTGGGGGGTGAAAGGTTACCATTAAGGGTTGGGCCCTAGTAGAGTTTACAACTCTCACTAGTTCCCGGGTCAGTTATTATCCAAGCTCAAGTTAACAGATTACATACCAGATGGTGAATCTAATCACGGATGTTCCGGCCTAGCAATTGCCCATTCCAAGGATGTGGCTATTCGAATAGATTTAATAACTCTGCAGAGGTTGTACAAATTTCCCCACACGATAGGCACAGTCCTCACCATCGCGACTGGCTTGGACAGGCCTAACGAGATTCCGTACCCGCTTGGCAGCCAACCTAGGTTTCAGATAATCCTACCACGACGTCTCGGGGTTGGAAATGGGAAGATCACCTAGCATCCCATTAGCACACAAAGATTTCGGAAGATCACTCAAAGATCCGTCAACTTAACAATTCGTATACGATAACATTGCGCCAAAAGTTTTACGTGGAGGATCACTCAAAGAACCACGCCTAACCGGACCATGGGGCCACTCTCCCCATGTCCGCCCCGATAGATCGTTGCCTCACGCCGCCACCTTGGATCAAAATTATACCTTAACCCAACGGGTGTGGAATCAAGTCGCCCCATCCCGGCGTGTGGCAGACGTATAATAAAACTAGGTAGAAGGTCCATGACCCGGTCCTTAGGGAGCGAACCCTCCAAGACAGAAACCCTCACTAGGCGAACCCCGCCGAGACGCATCGATCCATCCCACATGGATCGTCCCAAACTCGCTTTTGGTTGATTAAGCTCACTTCTTAAATCATGTTCCATATATTGTTAACATCGTAATTAAGTTAAGTTCATAATTATGGGGGGGGTAAGGACTTGCCTCTATCCGCCGACGAGGATATCCAAGGCTATTGGTCCTAATGCTCCCGAATCCCGCGGGCTTGGTGTAGCGATGCTCCGGGTTCCGTCAAGGGGTCTCCGATGTCGGCAAACAAGAAACACAAGTATCAAAGCAAACGACGTTCCTACGTGGGTTAGCTCCATCAGGGGATGGATGGGTTGGCGACGTATACGCTCATATGTATACGCCTAGGGTTGGTAAGGCTAGGGTCCTAGTCTATGGTTAGCCACACATATGCGTATACCCATACGTCGGGCATACCCTATGTGCGTAGAGAACACGTATACTAAAGTATGTGTCACAATGTACACATACCCTAATATACAACTAGGTTAGAGGAGTTAGCCATGCGTAGATATGGTCGATAGGTATATATGTATATTTATTTATATCACTCTATACATTTATATACATACATAGCCTATTGCGTATATCTAGCATGTGGACAACTACGTGTATGTATATTCGAGTATTCGCGTACGTAAGAGTGTACACGCATACAAGAATATACGGTGTAAGGGGTGGTTAGCGGAAGGGGTAAACTAGGGTTTACGTTAACTACGGTGCGCGATTAAATATAAATAAAAGGGGCACAACATAAACTAGAATTTAAATAGGCATCAAATAATGGGACAATGGCATGAAATATTAGGGCATGATTTTAGAAGAATTTAGGAAGTGGAACGGAAGGATTTGGAGTTGGGAGGAAAAAGATATGAATTTCCAAAGTTTAATAGGATTTCAATAAATGAATTAAACTTTGGAAATATTTTCTGGAATTTTGGAAATAAGGAAACTGGAATGTAAAGGCTTGGGTAGGATGTAGAGTGTACCTAGTTTATTTAGGAATTTTCTGGGAATTTTTACGTCACTGGAAAATGGAAGTTTAATACGCCGTGTACGATTAACCGGGTGGCCGTAGCAATTTCCATTAGCTGACACGCGGGGTCCAGGGGCAGTGTGGGCCGGCCGGCACTGTGCACATGCACCGATCTGGTGGACTGGTTCCTCCTCTCTGTAGTGCACGTGGACCTGGTCTATGGAAAAGGAGAAGGGAAGGGGTATGCCTATGACGTGTGGGGGCCAAGGAGGAAAGGGATAAGGTAGGCAAAGGAACGTGGCTCTTGGTCACGGACCTTGCTTGCCTGTCGTTCCCAATCGCAAGAACAGAGAAAGGAAGGGGTGGCCGGCGGCGGTGCTCAGCTTGGTGGAGGGAGGCAGAGCGGGTGGTTGAGATGGCTTTGGGCGGTGGTGCGCGGTGTCTACGGCGAGCTGGGCAGCGGCTACGGCAGGGCAGTGTGGCGCGCGGCTGTGTGGTCTCGGCGTTCCACGGCGAGCGCGTCGCAGCAGCAGCGGCATGGGCGGAGCAAAGCGGCGGCGAGTGGTGGGCACGGCGGGGCAGCGTGCGGGCTCGACGCGGCGAGCGTGGCAAGCTGGTGCGGCGCATGGTGGGCGGCGGTGAGCTGCGCACGGCGCGGCACTGGTGGCGAGCTAGGAGGCAGGTGGCGGAGCTGGTGAGCGGCGGACGCGGCGCTGCGTGATGGCGAGCAGCAGGGGCGCGGTGGTGGGCATGGCAGGGAGGCAAAGCGGCTAGGCGCGGGTTGACGGACGACGCAGGCTTGCGCCGTGTAGAGGATTGCTCGTCCCGGCGGGCGCGACGTCGGCTCCGTTGGCACCTCGGCGTGGCTCGGGCAGAAGAGGAGAAGGGAAGGAGATGAGGAGCAGGATCGCCACTCGGCGCAAGCATTTATCCCTCCCGTTCTTCCTCGACTTCGAGCTCGGCGAGGCGAGTTCGTGCTGCAGCCATGGCCGGCTATTTATAGCCGCGGCGGCGGAGCTCGGCATCGCGATATTTTCCGGCAATGGTGCTGTGGCGAGGTCGACGGGAGCAGCGGCGGCGCTGGCGCGGTCGGACGCGGAGGAGACGCGGTGAGCGGCATCTCCGGCGAATATCCCCTGCCCTATACGTGTCCGAGCTCGCTGGGTTGAGCTGGCAGCCATGTCGTGCTCCGGTGCGTCGTCCGGTCATGTCCATGGCGCTGTGGCGAGGTCCACGGCGTGCGCGAGACAGCGGGGATGCGTCCACGCTTTTCCCGTGCGCGTCGGCAATGGGCGAGGACAGCTAATCGGGCGGCGCGTCCGTTTCTTCCCGACATGGTCACCCCCGGCGCTGTTCGCATTGATGAGTGCCGAGGACGACGCCAAGGTGATGGGACGTCCCAGAGAGACAGTCTGCATCGCCGCTGTATGGAGGTCGCCGGCCCTGTGCGGCGCGTGCAGCTCGTGCTCGAGGAACAGAGGAAATATCTGGAGGAAGGGGATGGGGATGGATGATGGAGCTGACATGCGGGGGCCACTCGTCATAGAGAAGTGAAAGAAGAGATGGGTATGGCTGCTGGTGCTCTCGCTGTTGGGCCAAGCTGGGCTGGGCTGAGCTGATCGTGGCAAGGATGAATGAGTCCATCGCCTCTTCCCAATTAGGATTTTCTTTTCCATTTTTCCAAACCATTCCTGTATATATAATATCCATACATGCATGTGTTCGTACATATGCTTGGGCACACACACATGAATAGATCTACACACATTTGTGTATATCATTTCATGTATATATAGTTCCATATATATACATGTACAGGAGGTGGCTTTAACATTTTTCCCAGAAAATATATAAACTAAGCACATTGGAATTTTAGGAATGGAAATGTGATGGTGATTGGCAACTTAAGGAGATGGTCAAAGGGATTATTTGGTCGAGATGATCAAGGATCAAGGATAGTATTTGACAATTCAAGGAGGGGTCAGGGGTATAGGGTGGTCGATAAAATTAGGAGGGAGTCTATGAGAAGAATATTTGGTGGGTGATGATTGAAGGAAAATATTCTGTAAGCGATGACAAGGAAATGTCATTTGATGCCAAAATAAATTCTAGGGAGAACAAGCAAACAAGCATACATTCAATCATGCAAACATTCCTAAATAAATCTATATGGTGAGTCTCAATGCAAGGTTTTCGAAAAGAGGTTTTGGGTTGTGCGGAAATCAAGTTTTAGTTGTTATTATAAAAAGTTCAAATTTTTAGTGAATTTTCAAATGATGCAAAAACACGGGTGTTACACCCTCTTCCCTCCCCTCTCCACCTTCTCTAGCTTCTCCCACGCCGCGCTGGGTGCACGCACGCGCGCAGACGCAGGCCCGACGCTTGCACGACGCGCGACGCTGGCCCCGCCGCTGGCGCAGCGCCGAGGTCCCCCGCCGCCGCCGCCGCCTTGGCCGCCGGGCGCGGGCGCCGGCCCGACCCCTCGACGCGCCCCTCGGCGGGGGCGCTGGCGGCCTGCCGGCCGCAGCGCCGCCCTCCCACCGGGCCGTAGGCCGCCGGCGCCGGGCCGAGCGCCGGCCCCCCACCGCTGGTGCCCCGGAAGTGGGTCCGCTTCAGGCCGCAGTTCCTAACCGTTTCTATTGCAAGGTCACACAAACCTATGCACTAGTACTTCAAACAAAGGTGAGCTCCTACACAATTCTAATGAGCAAAAGCACAAAGCCAATCCTAAGATCCCTAGATGCACTAAGGATAAGGCGACACACGCCTAACCCAAAGGCTCAAATTACTTAGCTACACAAACTAAGCAAAACAACTAACAAGCTACACAAGCTAGTAATTGCAAGAGCTACTCCACAAGCACAAGCACAAGATATATATGAATGTAAATACAAAGCTTGTGATTTGGAGAATGCAAACCACCGAGAAGAGTAGACAAGTTGACACCGGTGATTTTTACCGAGGTATCGGAAGCTTGCCAACTTCTCCCTACTCCTCGTTGTGTCGACCAACACCTTGGGTGGTTCCTTTGGTGTTTCACCTAGATGGTTGTTGGTATTTGCTAAGCCTACAGGAATATTATGATGGATAATCCGCAAGCGCACGGATACCGGTGAGCACTTCACCCGGGGTGATGGGTTTTAAATATCGAATCCAATGGGGAGAACGTAGAGAAGGGGTTCTTGAGATTTACTATCGATCCCTCGAGTGGTTTAATAAAACTAGATAGATAATAAAGATAAGGAGTTCTAGTAGGAAGGTCTTGTTCTCACTTCAAATAAATCATTTGCACATTGTTCTTAAGAGGGGTTGTCATGAAGAAACTCTTAATAAAGGGATTCTACGCTAACAACGCAGGGTCTCCTACGATTTCTATAAACGGGGCAGGCGTAACAAAGGAACTCAATGGTGCTGTCACCACTACGATCAGCCTTAACAAGTGTCTTCACCCCGGCCTATAGAAGGTATTCGTAATAAGCTAGTCAATCTAAGCACCACGCTTACATTAATCTAACAACTTTAATTCAAGAGCGACAGTGAATCAAAGTAATCTTATCAAAGAAATACGAACCTTAAGAACAATAGAGACAATATCACTTACTCGAATGGAATTCGAACAATCCACAAGATCTCGTGAGTCGTGCTCCAATGGCATCAGCCTCGTGGGAGACGATGATGGAGGCGCCAACTCCAGAGGAGGAAGAAGATGGAGGCGCCGACAGCCAGGGCCTTCCTTCTACTCCGCCTCAACCGCACTCTAATTCTCTCAACTTGCAAAACTAACTCTCAATCTAATTCTAATCTAGAGCTTCTATCTCTTGTCGTCGTTGATGATCTGATTGAATTGAAGATTGAACTGAGATTGATGAATGAGGGAGGCCTAGGGGTCTATATATATGGGTCTTCTTATGTCTCTTCAGCTTCAGCAAGCAATGTGGTACTAATTTTCATGCATCTCGTGCTTAACCGACGCCCTCGGATCAAACCGACATCAAACGACCGGATTAGATTGCGTCTTAGAGGCGGTGGAGGAACGTTTCGGAAACAGGGACGACTTGGGGGCCAAGCCAGCCGATCGGCCCGATTATTAGCCGATCGCCCAGTGGTGGTTCCACTCACGGGCCCCGCGATGCGTCGTGGCTTCCGGAGTCTTCTAGATGATGTTTTCTTTGGTGCCAAGTTTCGTTCACGCCGGGTGTATTCCGCAGCCTTCTAGTCTTGCTTCGGAGTTGGATTGCGTTACGATTTCTACCGCTTTTTTCCTCGTTAAGTCCCTACAAATCACAACTTTTACCAAAACTCATGGAAATCATTAGTATAAACCCCTAATAAGGTTGTCTAATTATATTTTAGTCCTTTTCCATGTTTAATTGACAATTAAAAGTATGCATTAACAAGTGTCAACAAACTCCCCACACTTAGGCTTTTACTCGCCCCTCGATAAAAGGATGGTCTAAGCATGGATCATGATTATATTTCCATGGTCATACCTCGCACTTTGGGATCTTTGAGCATGAATTGGTTAGAAACAGATCACCTTAAATTCTTAAACCAAGTCACTTGGAGAGATTTTTACATAAGTTTTGAAAAGAAAACATAGATGTACTTACTCCTTTGTGACACTCTCAAGTCTCTCAAAGTATATTATATCCTCATAGTTCGTTTTTTATTATATATCATATGTGAAGCTCAAGAACATGTAGCACACTTACCTTGTATTTATTGCCGAGTCAATTGTGGATCCATGGAGATAGATGTCATAAGTCACAGATCAAGATGTGCATGTGAATCAAGATTATCACTATGGCTCTCTCTAGATGAAAATCTTTTATCTCCCTTTTTTTTATATTTCTCCTTTTTTTTCGAGAGGTAACCAGCTAATTATTAGAGAGGTGGGTTCTACTCACCCCGGACACATGTCCATTTTTACTCTCTTATTTATTAGAGAAGTGGGCCCTACTCACCCTCGGACACTTGTCCATTATTCTTCTCTTTATTTTTTTGCCTTTTTCCTTTTTAGAGAGGGGGTTCTTTCCGAATCTCGTAGAGCACTTGCTCATTTTCTCCTCTCTCTCACTTTTTCTCTCCACTCTTAGAATTTTTAACATTTGGCTTTTTCATAGCTGTACCTTTTTTCAACAATTAAAATTATGGGAGATAGAGATTAACACTTTTTAGAGCATGGATACTTTAGTGAAAGCAGTGTATGTGATCTTGATCGTAGACTTTAGACAAATTTCAACATGGGTCGTGGTTTTGACAAAGCTCAACACAAGAAAGCAACAATTAATTAGATATATCTTTAATGATTGCTACGGCTCTATTAGGATGTATCATTGATCACAAAGGAGAAGCATAACTAATGACTTTAATATTTTGAAATAAATAACTCTCCAAAGACAAGATAAAAGAAAGAAGATCTTATTCTAACTTTATTCTTTCTCATGTTTTAAGCAATTAAAGCATCCCAATAAGTGACAGATATATGTAGGAATTTAATCATGCAAAACTTTGTTCAAGACATATTTTTCATATAGGTAAACATACCATAGAGAAGGCTTATTTAATTCGAACGGAAAATAAATTGCGAAAATTAAAAAGTTTTAGGAAGTTTAACCGAGCGGTGGGATCTAATTTGGGCCTTAGTGGGGGGGGCCAGGGGCCGATCGGCCTGTTATTTGGGCCGATCGGTCCGCCCTGGTCCGTGTCGGGCCGCGGTCCGTCGCGGCGAGTCGATGGTTCCGTTTTTATTCCGAATTTCTTGATTTTTGTCGCGAAAAATTTCTGTTTGGTCGGCATGTCTCTCCCCCACACTTAATTCCTGTTATCTTGCATACAAAGCATGGTGGAGACAAAAACATATCCGTAAAAAATATAGAAGAAATATTTGACTCAACTTGTGGATTACTTTATTGATAAAAGAGATAGCACTTTATTATATAATTCGAACTTCCTAAAATTTAAAGCAAACTAATATTATCTAAACCAAACTAAATGACTTTAATTTAACTAATCTTTAAGACTCAAACGCTAAGACTTATGTGCTCTCTAATTGTGGTGCTTACATAGGGGCCCTTGCCCTTCTTTTGAATTGCGACTAGCATCCTCTTCCCCGATTTTTACGCTTCTTCTTTCCTTCATTCTCTAAGAGACGGAGGACGGAACTAGTGAGGGTGCTATTGACGCGGTGAATCTCCTTGCATGTTTCTCGCAAGGGCCGCTACATCTAGAGCGAGGTCGGCTACGGTCTTTCTAGTCTTTTTCTTTTGTGGCATACGCTGGCCGGCCTCGATAACGGAATCTTCTTGATCCGTGACTCCTTAACGCGGATTCCATTAATGGTAGTGCAGCGTGGAGGTGCTGTAGTGTACTTGTGCTCCCTCGTGTTGCCGCTGGCGCCCATGCGAACTCGTGTGAGACGCCGCCTTCTTCTTCGGTTCTTCAACCTTCATGTAGCTAGGAACATGGATCGGCTTCTTCGGTCTTCGCCTTCGGGCGATGATCATACGGCTGAGCATACATGACTTGCTTGCGTCCTTGCGGTGGCGGCGGTGTGCGAGGACGACGAGGTGGAACGAAAGGAATTGGAGTATGATCGGGTGGTATGACGGCGAGCGGCTTGGGTTGCTTGATGGAAGGAACAACTTGCTTGGCTTTCTCATTGAAGGGGACAAGCTGCTTTTCAGCCATGGTCGCTAATTTGGAGATTAGATGAGAAAAGAGGAGGGTCTATCCTTGATTATATATGGGTCGATTTTTCGAGGGGACGAGAGATTGGGTTTACGGTACTAAAACAAACTCGGAAAGTGATTTTTTCCGTAACTAAACGTGCAAGAGACCGTGTGGGACAAAACAGGACGCGAGAGGGGGGGACGTGGGCCGACGCCTGTTATTTGGGCCGATCGGTTCGCCACGTGTCGCCGCGACGCGTTCGTCGTGGGGTGCTCTAACTCTATTATTATCCCGAAAAACCTGATGTCGGCCCATTATTCGTGAAAATTAATATTTTTGGGTAATTCGAAGAATTCGATAACATCTAATTCTTCTAAATCTTTATTGGGCTCTAAAAATATTTTGAGGCGATGACCATTTACCTTGAATAGCGCACCTTCGTTGTCTTGAAGAGTGACAAGCTCCGTGTGATGATGAACTCACCACCTTGTATGGTCCTTCCCACTTGCTTTCGTAGTTTTCCATGTCCGAAAAAGTCGCACTCGGAATTAAAAAGTAATACCCGACGCTGGGTGGAATTCCTTCTTCTTGATTCTTTTTGTCGTGCCATCTTTTTGGTTCTTTCTTTGTAGATCTTGGCACCGTGTGGGTACGCCTTCTCTCTCCATTCTTCCAGCTCAGATAGTTGCATTCTTCGTTTTGTTCCGGCTGCGTCAAGGTCCATGTTCCACCTCTTGATTGCCCAAAGTGAGCTTTGAACTCTAGCTCAACAGCAAGTGACATGTCTTCCGTGAGACCAGCCGGTAGGGGAGACATTCCAATGGGAGTCTTGTAAGTCTGTCCGATAAGCCCAAAGAGCTTCGGTAGCCTGTCTTTCCATTTAGTTCCCATTTGGTCAACCGTCGTAGGATGTTCTTGATTTGCTTGTTTGACGTTTCGCTTGGCCACTTGTCTCGGGGTGATAAGGTGTAGCGACGTTGTGTTGGATCCCATGAGATGAGAGGTACTTCTCGAAATTCTTGTCGATGAAGTGGGACCCTCCGTCACTTATCACTAGCCTTGGTGTACCGAATCTTGGAAATATTATTTCTTCAAACATCTTGATTGAGCTTTTGTGATCAGCAGTCTTGCATGGCATGGCCTCAACCCATTTAGAAACATAGTCAACTCCGCCACTAGGATGTACTCGTAGGGTCCGGATTTTGGGAATGGTCCCATGTAGTCAATTCCCGGACATCAAAGAGCTCGATTTGAAGATTGGTCGTCGCCGGCATGGCATCCCTAGAATTGATATTGCCATGTCTCTGACAGGCATTGCACCTTCGTACGAAGTCTCGTGTGTCTTGATACATGGTTGGCCAGAAAAATCCGCTTTGCCAGATCTTTGCATGTGTGCGGAATGCTCCATAATGACCCCCATATGGTGCTGAGTGGCACTTCTCGATAATCGTAGTCCTTCTTTCGCCGGTACACACCTCCCGAGTAAGGCCGTCGGTGCATACTCGGAAGAGGTATGGCTCATCCCATAGGTGATGGCGACTCTCATAAATAAGCTTTTTCTTATCAGCCCTGGTCGTACATATCCCGCAACCATAAAATTAACAATATTCAAGATACGTGGATCGGATCGAGATCCGATAGAGCATGTCGTCCCTCATAGAGTCATTAATGGGTAACTCCTGTGGTTTCTCAAAATGCATTCTAGACAAATGATCGGCAACAGAATTTTCTACTCCTTTCTTATCTCTAATTTCTAAATCAAACTCTTGGAGCAGCAAAATCCATCGTATTAATCTTGGTTTAGCATCTTTCTTAGTGAGCAAATATTTAAGAGCAGCATGATCAGTGTAAACAATAACTTTTGCTCCTACCAAGTAAGATCTAAACTTGTCGATAGCATAAACAACAGCTAGTAACTTTTTTCGTTGTGGCATAATTAAGTTGAGGTCCAGTTAAAGTTTTACTAGCATAAGCAATAGCATGATGTTTCTTGTCTTTTGTCCGTCCCAAAACAGCCCCCACAAAGATAATCACTTGCATCACACATAATTTCAAAAGGTAAAAACCAACAGGGGTTGAATAATGGGTGCGAGAGATAAGAGCATTTTTCAGAGTTTCAAAAGATTTAAGACAAGCATCATCAAAATCAAAAAGGAACATCCTTAGCTAACAAGTTTGTAAGAGGTCTAGCAATATGAGAAAAATTCTTTATGAACCTTCTATAAAAACCAGCATGGCCAAGAAAACTCCTTATTCCTTTAACATTCACAGGTGGAGGTAGTCGTTCAATTACTTCTATTTTAGCTCGGTCTACCTCTATTCCTCTTTTCGTAAACTAGATGGCCTAGCACTATCCCCTCTCTAACCATAAAATGACATTTTTCCCAATTAAGGACTAAGTGCTTTTTCTTCACATCTTTGCAAAACCTTATCTAAGTTTTCTAGACAATCATCAAAAGTTTTTCCATAAACAGAAAAATCATCCATAAAAACTTCCATAATCTCTTCAATCATATCGAAAATATAGACATTATGCATCTTTGAAAAGAAGCCGGAGCATTACATAATCCAAAAGACATTCTACGATATGCATAAGTTCCATATGGACATGTAAAAGTGGTTTTGCTTTTGATCATCGGGATGGATCGGGATTTGATGATACCCGAATATCCATCGAGAAAACAAAAGAAAGAGTGGTTTGCCAATCGTTCTAACATTTCATCAATGAAAGGCGGTGGAAAGTGATCTTTCTTTGTGGCTTTATTTAATTTTCTATAATCTATGCACATACGCCAACCAGTGACGGTTCTCTGAGGAATTAATTCGTTCTTTTCATTCTTAACTACTGTCATGCCTCCCTTTTTAGGCACAACTTGCACAGGGCTTACCCACTCACTATGTGGCACGGGATATATAATCCCTGGCGCGAGAAGTTTTAGAACTTCTTTCTTTACCACATCTTTCATCGCATTATTAAGTCTCGTGTTGAGGCTCTCTAGATGGTGGAACATCGGGATCTGTAGGTATACGATGTGTGCAAAGGGCAGGATCGATGCCCTTTAGATCATGGAGTGAGTAGCCGAAGGTCGAACGATGTTGTTCTAAGACGATGAATTAACCTGTAAGTCTCTTCCTGAGTGAGTTTATCATTAATGATCACAGGAGACTCAGGATCATTATACAGAAAGGCATATCTAAGACCAGGTGGTAAAGGTTTAAGTTCAATGGGAGGTCTCGAGGTTTCCTCGAATTCATCGAGAGGTTCGGATTCAGTTGGATTTTCTTCCTCTTCCTCGATGAAGAATTCGGTTACATCTTCTTGATTGGATTCTACGAAATGTTCTATAGATGCTTCTTTCACCTCTTCCATTGGGTCTGGTTCTGGACTGGGTTCGGTCTCAGTATGAATCGAATGTGCGAATTGTAAGGGAAATTTATCTTTGCCTAGACAAATGTCTAGTTTTCCCGTGTGTCCTTCTTTAAGGAGTCTTTCTAATGGATGGCCTAATAAAATGTCAAACTCCCTAATATCAAAGATATAAAAGCTCAAGGTTGATTAACATGTCATTTACCTGAATAGGTAGAGTGTAAAGAATTCCTGAACTTTGGACAATTTGCCCAGAGGAGTGCTTTAATAACTTAGTAGTAGGAGATAATGGCATGTTCTTGCTAAATTGCTCGAAAAAGGATAAAGCCATTATATTAACTCCTACGATTGGGTTATAAAGTGCATCATAGGTGATTGCATTAATTATGCATTGAATTGGTACAGAAGGTGATTCCAAACGGATCACATCAGAAGAAAGTTCTGATTCTTCTAACCATTCTGCACTCATGATAGATGCAAGCTTCCTAGTGTTTTGTCTTGAGAAGTATTGCTCAACGTGATCAATTTCTTCTTGTGAAGATAATTTGCGTTTTTCGAGGTTTCTTCTCTTGATGATAATTTGAGGTGTTTCCAAAATCGAAAAATAAATCATCCTCGATATCATTCATAAAGTCGGGAAAAGAATGTTTTTCCTTTAATGATTCTCAGAGCTACGGGTTGAGATGATTCTCGCATAGGTTCGGGTGTAGCTAGCTACGGAATTTCTTCTTCTAAAGATTTCTCTTCTCTTTGGATCATCATTGGTGCTGGCTAGAATGTTGTCTAAGATGGTTCTAGCTTCACTAGATGTAAGATGGATGAAAGATCCATGTGAGGAGGTATTCAAATAGGCTCTAGATTCTTTATTAAGACCAATATAGAAATGTTGAAGTAAAATGTGGTCTTGAAGGCCTAGATCTGGTCCGGATTTGCAAAGAAGTTCAAAACGTTCCCAGGATGAACTCAACGACTCACTATCCTCCCTGTTTGAAAGATATGATCCGGGTTCTAAGGTTGACTACTTTAGAAACGGGTAAAAGTCCAAAAGTAAATCCGCACGGAGAATTCCCCAATCGCCTTTCTTCTTCTCCTTGGTTCTCGTCATACCATTGGCGAGCTTTTCCTTTTCAGTGTGAACGGAAAGAGCTTCCAACGGATAGTCTCGTCCGACATACCCTCTATATGAAGGCAGTCACATGTTTGCTCAAATTGTTGGAGATGATGATAAGGGTCTTCGTCTTCTATTCCTAAGAAAGTGTTGGTTTGGACCATCTCTATTAAGCGAGGGCGTAGCTCATAGGCTTTGGATAGAATTGGTTTGGATGATGGTATAGGCCTAAGGCTAAGCTCCATAGGTGCGAAAAATCTTTAATGGATGTAGTATCCATGATAAAGAAAAGGATAAGAATTTAAACTAAAAAAGAAAAGATAAAAGTATACTCAAGAAATCTCTAAACCGTTCTCCCGAAGAACGGCGCCAGAAATGCTTGTTGGTATTTGCTAAGCCTACGGGGAATATTATGATGGATAATCCCAAGCGCACGGATACCGGTGAGCACTTCACCCGGGGTGATGGGTTTTAAATATCGAATCCACGGGGAGAACGTAGAGAAGGGGTTCTTGAGATTTACTACTCGATCCCCCGAGTGGTTTAATAAAACTAGATAGATAATAAAGATAAGGAGTTCTAGTAGGAAGGTCTTGTTCTCACTTCAAATAAATCATTTGCACATTGTTCTTAAGAGGGGTTGTCATGAAGAAACTCTTAATAAAGGGATTCTACGCTAACAACGCAGGGGTCTCCTACGATTTCTATAAACGGGGCGGGCGTAACAAAGGACTCAATAGTCTTTGTCACCACTACGATCGGCCTTAACAAGTGTCTTCACCCCGGCCTATAGAAGGTATTCGTAATAAGCTAGTCAATCTAAGCACCACGCTTACATTAATCTAACAACTTTAATTCAAGAGCGACGGGAATCAAAGTAATCTTATCAAAAGAAATACGAACCTTAAGAACAATAGAGACAATATCACTTACTCGAATGGAATTCGAACAATCCACAAGATCTCAGAGTCGTGCTCTAATGGCATCAGCTCCAGGGGAGACGATGATGGAGGCGCCAACTCCAGAGGAGGAAGAAGATGGAGGCGCCGACGACTCAGGGCCTTCCTTCTACTCCGCCTCAACCGCACTCTAATTCTCTCAACTTGCAAAACTAACTCTCAATCTAATTCTAATCTAGAGCTTCTATCTCTTGTCGTCGTTGATGATCTGATTGAATTGAAGATTGAACTGAGATTGATGAATGAGGGAGGCCTAGGGGTCTATATATATGGGTCTTCTTATGTCTCTTCGCCCAAAGAAGCAATGTGGTACTAATTTTCATGCATCTCGTGCTTAACCGACGCCCTCGGATCAAACCGACATCAAACGACCGGATTAGATTGCGTCTTAGAGGCGGTGGAGGAACGTTTCGAAACAGGGGACGACTTGGGGGCCAAGCCAGGCTGATCGGCCTGATTATTGGGCCGATCGGCCCAGGGTGGGTTCCACTCTGGGCCCCGCGATGCGTCGTGGCTTCTGGAGTCTTCTAGATGATGTTTTCTTCGGTGCCAAGTTTCGTTCACGTCGGGTGTATTCGAGCCTTCTAGTCTTGCTTCGGAGTTGGATTGCGTTACGATTTCTACCGTTTTTCTGTTAAGTCCCTACAAATCACAACTTTACCAAAACTCATGGAAATCATTAGTATAAACCCCTAATAAGGTTGTCTAATTATATTTTAGTCCTTTTCTATGTTTAATTGACAATTAAAAGTATGCATTAACAAGTATCAACAATGGTTCTTTGGTGTGACTCTCCGATCACTTGCCTCTCAAGGCACGCCCCGCAAGACACCACTCTCAAGTGAGCCTATCACAAGGCACCGCAATACACCACACTCACAAGTGAGGTAACTCAAAGACACGCTCTAGTAGTGATGCTCTTCACGATCCCCGCGAGGTGAGCTCGAACCTCTCACAAATCCTCCTTCGGAGCACCGCACAATCTCCGTTGTGTGCTTCACGAAGTCTCTTGCCACCAAGCCATCTAGGAGGTGGCAACCTCCAAGAGAAACAAGCACTCCGGCTTGCAACACGATCACCTAGTGCCACACGATGCAATCTCTCAAAGCAATCGCACTAGAATCGCTCCTCACTTTGATATGGATGAACTCTATCGATCACAAGTGAGTGGGAGGGCTCTCTAGCACCACAACACAAGCCACCAAGGCCCAAGTGTGCTCAGCACCCGAAACAAGTCGGGTATGTGGTGTATATATAGCCCAAACCGAAACTAGCTGTTGGCATTTCTTAACGTTATTACTAGGATTAGATATTAAACCTATTCCCTAAGAACGGCGCCAGAAATGCTTGTTGGCATTTCTTAGCACAATCACTAAGAATAGACATTATGATTAATGATAACGCCGAGAGAACGTCGGGTGATAGATGAACTAAATATTGCAAGGGTCAACCGCAAGCGCGCGGATCTATCATCGTAGCATTTCACCCGGTGAGTAATCGGGTATCGTTCATTTATATTTTCCCATGGGAAGGAAGGTTTAGATTTAATATGATGATGATATAGCCCACAATGTATGTATGGATAGCCACTAATCATATACAGGGGTAAGTGATAATAATATTGGAGATAGTGGTGACACACACACTTCTTGAGCACTAGAAGGAATAAATAGAAAATAACATTAAAAGGAAAATCTATGTTGAGTTGGCTATTCTAATATCGCCAATGCGTCAGACTATAGTCTACATACGTTATTCTTGGTTCATAGCAGAGATGGGCTAAAGTGATGAGGAGATGCCCGCTTTGGTATCCGCCGGCCGGTTGCACTTGATAAGACTCAACCCAACACCGGGACGTGGAGGAGTGCAAAGGGACGGACAGAGTTGTCACACCTGCTCGCCTACCTCACTACTAGGTGGGATGCCGGCATTTCCAGATGATTCCCTATAGACCTAAGCACCATGCTTACATTTATAGAGAACTACCTAAACTCCCCGCGGTACCCCGACCCTACGGATCGACAGGAAAGAGTAAAGGTAAACCCGAAGGTACACCAGACCATCACTCGAACTTAGTTCTACTACGTTCCAAGAATAAAATATGATTCAATTAGCCTAAAGTTAGTCATGTTAATTATCACATTATACTAACTATACTCTAGTTGGCATAATATGAATATAACATGAGGATAACTATACTCTAGTTCATATGCATTGCGATATAAATAATGAGACTTGAATAAAGGAAAGAACTTCATAGTAAATTACCAAAAGATCCTTCCAAGGAGACAAGCCCTCCTTGAAGCTTTGCCTAACTCGAATCCTACTACTAAACTAATGAAGGGGAGAGAGTGGTGCTCAAGGTGAGAATGTAACAATGTGATGTGTAGTGTGTTGTTGTGTGTCTTACAAGTGAGGAGTGCCTCTCTTTATATAGTGGAGAGGAGAAGGGAATGGAGGGCTCTCCTTGCTTCGAGCTGTTCTTGGCGGAACGAAAGTTTGCACTACATGCAACCGCCGCTTGAAGTTCGCACCAAACCGCCGAGAAAGGGCGGGAAGGGAGGCCGAAATATTGCGCCGCCGGGCGCGATGGGCCGGCCCCCCGGGCTGCGCCTCTCGGCCCCGGCCTTCTCCCTGTCGCGCGTTTTGTCGTCCATATGTTGGGCCTATGGTGGTGCATGGGCCAAATTGTCGCTGGGTTTGGTCCTCTTTGCTCAATCCACTCCTTGGCGTCTTTTATTCAATGCGCTTTCTTATTTATTTGGCGACTTTGTACCTGTTTCCACTTTTATACCTGCAAATTATAATTTCTACGAATACAAGTGGAACTAGGTTAGAAGTAAAGGTATATGTAACATAAGTTTGCCCCTTTCTCATGAATTGGATATAAGTTGGCGGTATAATATACTGATAATGACCGCCAACAAGTCCCCCTGCTTAACCTTTGCTCGTCCCCGAGCAAATAGTTTGAGTGTTTGGTTGTCGATCAGGAGTTGCTACAATGCCGATATATTTCAAAATGTACCATGCTCATAATAAAGTATTCTTCCGTTGTTTAAATAAATTGGCATTTCTATCTATCCTTGTATACTTAAATCATATGGGGCTTACAACATTTTTCAAACTCTTGGGTTATTGCAAGATAGAACGGTTTTCATAGAAACACTAGTCATTCATTCTTTTGATTGATCATTCATGTGGAGATTTGTGTAATGATTCCTTAGATCATCTCAGGTGTGCAAACCATAAGGAGAAACAAGTCATAAACCTTGATCAAGATGTGCAATTGAAATTTATTTCTTTTGATAAGGTATGGGCTAGCTCTTATTTCTTTTTAGAGAAGTGGGCTCTACTCGCCCTCGGACACTTGTCCATTATTCTTCTCTTTCTCTTCTTTTTTTTTTTTAGAGGCGGGTATCGAAGTACCCATTGTTTTGTTTTTCGGACACGTTGGCCCATTTTTTTCTAGCTTAGCCCATAACCTATTTTTGGCAATGTGAATGTGAATCTTGATCAAAAGCGTATGACAGGTGTCTCACATAGGCTATCATGAGAATTTTGATCATTAAGGAATTTTGGAAATTATTCTCCGAATGATGAATCTCTCTTAGAACAAAATCATAGTTGATTCTATTTTTACCATATCATATCCGGCAATAGCTTAGAGAAGAATCATGTGTTTGCATACCCACAAATCATTAAGTTTTCAGGACAAGACAAGTTAAGCCAATAAACTTAAACATTAGGGAATACAATATTATGAACTAGGTGCAAATTGAACTATAGACGAGCAACTATTCATCATTTCAATTTCAGAGAAATTAAGCATCCTTATACTACATATTGGAGTGGAATCATATTTTTTTGTTCTTTTCATCATTTTTTTTAAAGGAAATGACAAGGAAAAATTAAGAGATAAAATAAAATGATAGGGGAGGTAGGTACTTACCTCCGTGGGGGTCCTCCCCCAAGCTAGCTGATGGCCTATGGGTTAGGGGGGTAGTACCCCATGTGGCGCCAGAATGCCATCTGGGCCTCGTGCTCTTGCCGTCTCCGTTCCGCCTCCTCCGCTTGGTGTTGCGTGCTGGCGATGGCGTTGATTGGAAACACGCACAAAACCGGTGAGGATCGCAATCTCACCGTGCGGAGTTCCACATTCCCAGTCGGGTGTTGATCTCTTTGAGCGCTGCAGGGGTCCACCGTAGAGTGACGTGGTGGTGGTGGCAACCCTCGAGTCGGAGGACACGAGTGTGTCTCATGCCATGTTGACCCTCCCCGCTTGGTCCGGACGAGGTGTGAACATCCCCTCATCTTTGGAAGGTCGGTGTGAGCCCGGATTAAAGCGTTGGTGTAAAGGAGGGGCGTGGGCCTTTGGTACGGGTGTAGGCGCGGGCATCTCGTGGAACCACTAGCCTCGCCCGTAGCTCTTCTTCGTGATGACCTGCGAGAAACAGAACTCTGGCGTGCTTCGCCTAGCTCAACTAGAGCGAAGGTGAGTGATGGGGATTTATATAATGAGAGTTCCAAAGGTTAGGGAGCGGAATCTCATTTATATATCCCGGAAAATAATAGATAATCTTGTCGTGGTCATTCTCATCAAATTTTATTATGTGCCCTTGTATCAGGTGTGATATTGAAATTTCCGTGAGGTGGAGTATCTAGGTATGTGACATTCTCGCCTTCTAATGCACCAATATTACTAGCAATCCTTGTCACAAGAGAGGTACAATAAACAGGTGTGGATTGTTTAAAATTGCTAAGCATGCATTTTATGATTTCTTTTACAGGAGCAATCTTTCTCTTGTGAACTATGGCATAGAGGCATTTCATCTCAACATCTAAAAGACGGTGAAATTCATGCCTAGGAAACAAAGTTATGGCAATCCATTTTTGCATGAATTTCAATGTTGGATGATGTATGTTGGCATTAGAAGGGCGAAACCTAGGATCTGTAGGAACTATGGTGGAGATTTCAGTGTAAAAGGCGGCACGATTAAAATCTGGTAAAGCAGCAGCTAAGTTTGTGCAACATTTCTTAGCATCAAAGCCTATGTGCCTAGCCAGTTCTTGCCAAGTGTAATAGTAGTATTTACCAAAAAGTCTGAAGCTAACACCTTGATCATGAACTTCCAAAGATCCTAGAAATTGGATGGTGAGGAGGCGAGAGCCTGGCTCATCCAGGGAAGCAATCCCGGACCATCCAACAGTTTTCCAAATGATGGGGAATTCGATATCCATACCTAGTTTTTCGAGGGCATCGTCGGGGAAGCGAGGAGCGGGAGCGAAGTCTCGATTCTTGAGGATGTTGTAGGCTTGCATCTCCCGTTCTCCTTCCAGGTCGAGGTGCGGTGCATCGGCTTCCTCGATCGTCATCCCCGTGGGTGCTTGTTCTTGCTCTTGCTCTTGCGAGGGTACGTCTTCTTCATATGCTTCGGTGTTGTCGAAGTACGTACTCGAGCTTCCTTGGGAGAGCCTCGCACTTCTTCTCACGCCCCTCTTGATCGCGCTTGCCGCTTTCCTGAACATGTTAGCGAACAAAAAGCGAACGGAATGGAAACAAGTGCTTACTCTTGGAGAGACTTGGGAGAGAGAGCTTGTGAGAGAGAGGCCGGTGTTCTTCCACTAGAGCTTTGGAATGCTTTATGAGTGCAAGAAGTGAGCAAGTAGCAAAATGAGAGAGTGAGTGGGAGTGAGAATGAGAGGGGTGGAGAGCTCTCCGCCACCTCGAGAATTTGTAGCCTGATGCACCCTCGACACTGGGGACGAGGGCAACGGCTAGTGCTCGTGACCGTTTGGCCCGTGACGAGGGCGCGCCGTGGGGGCGGCCGGCCCACGCGCGGCCGGCCCCAGACCGGGCCTGCTGTCGCCCTCGCTTTGGCAGTGTGTTCAAACGGTCGAATTCGACCGATTTGTGCAGTGGTAAACGGTCGGGTTCGACACATAACTTTGTTTTTTCATTTTCTCTCATTTTATAAATGTTTAAGATTTTTTTTTTTGGAATAAAGTTTTATTCAGAGTATAAAATCAATTTTTTTTTATATATATATTTTAATTGACATGGGAAATATGGCAATGGGATTAAAATATGAAAAGGAAATCTAAAGAATATGGTAATAAAAGGAAATTAATGAATTTAAATAATTTGATATGAGGAAAATAAATTTATAGAAGGAAAATTTTTATTTCTTACCTTTAGTGAAGCTTACCTTTAGGCTTGCTTCACACGCCATGCCTTCTTCGTATTTTTGGATGGTGATGTGGTAGGCGATGGCGACTTTATTTCTTCTTGAATCTTCTCGGGGGTTGTAGGGGTACGTTCCTCCTCCTTCTTGGTAGGTACAGCTTCCTCTTTGGTTTTGTCTGTCGTCTGTTCCTGGGGTCCTTTTGCCTTGACTGTTGTCTTTGCTTGGGGTTCAACCTTTTTCTTCTTCTGGGATTTCTTCCGGTTGTATCCATTGAATAGGCATTGGACCACCTGTCCTTGAATTCGGAAGTCGACCCTTCCCTTGCCAACATGGATAGTAGCGTTTGTTGTGTTGAGGAATGGCCTCCCCAACAACAATGCTACGTGATCTTCTTCTCCCATGTCGACGACGATGAAGTCTGCGGGGATGTAGCTATCCTTCACCCTTACCAGAATGTCTCGAAGAATCCCTTCTGGCTTTATTACTGTTTGATCTGCCATTCTGAGTTTGGTCTTGGTGCGGGACAATGGGAAGTGCAGGAGCGTGTCATTGGCCTTCTTTGACATGATGTTGACACTTGCTCCTAGATCACAGTAGGCGTTGCCGAACGTGTATGGGCCTATTGAGCAGGTGATTGTTGGGCTCCCTGGATCCTCCTTCTTCTCTGCAAAAGGTGAGTCCACAATGACATCCGGTATAACCCGTTTACAGGTGTGGTTGTTTATTGTTACCATGTTAACGGATTCAATGGGGCCCTCAGCTTCGGCTGAGTCCTTTACCATGTTGGGTGCAACTGCAGCAGTTAGTTGAGCTATTTGGGTTTCTATCATTTTATTAAAACTCAATTGATTCTTTACTGCAGAAGATAGGGTTTCTAATTTTGTGTTCACATTTTCAAGCATTTTATCATTAGACAATAATTTCTTGTTTAAGCTTTCATTAATTTTAGCTTGACCATAAACAAGATCTTTCAAGGAGGGTTGATTGGAATTGAAATTGGAATTGTAACCAGAATTGTAAATGTTACCTCCTTGTGGGCGATTCTGATTGTTCCACCCATTGTTATTACCTGGACGAAATCCGTTGTTGACGAAGGCTACCTCTTCTCGAGTTTCGGGACAAGAACTTCCCGAATGTCCAACCTCTCCACAGACTTCACATGTAATATGTGAGTCCATGGGGAGTGTAGCACTGCTTGACGGAGCTTGGTCGTCCAGTCTTTTCATCAGGAGATCGATCTTTGCAGCAAGCAGATCTGTCTCCTTTACTGTGTGCATACCTTTTTGTGTTCTCTGAGGGGCCCGTTCTTCTCCCCAGCTTTGGTTCTCGATCATCTTCTCGATGAGCGCTTCTGCTTTCTCAACAGTGAGGGATAAGAACGCCCCTCCAGCAGCAGCATCTATGTGGCCCTTCGACATGGTCGTAAGACCATTGTAGAAATTCTGAAGGACGAGCCACTTCTCCATGCCATGGTGTGGGCAGGCGAGGATGTACTCTTGTAGCCTCTCCCACGCCTCTGGTATGGGTTCTGTTGCTGTCTGCTGAAAATTAGAAATTCTTGCCCGCAGGGCATTGGTTTTGCCCATTGGGAAGAACCTTGCGAGGAATGCGGTGGAGCATTTACTCCAAGTGCTGACAGCCTCCTTGTCCTTGTAGAACCATTGCTTTGCTTTCCCCACAAAGGAGAAAGGAAACAAGTGGAGCCTGATTGCATCTGGCTCAACGTCCTTGATGACTATTGTGTCGCACGGCTCCAAGAAGTTCGGAGATGAGCATTTGCGTCCCCGCTTGGTAGTCCCGAATGGACTTGCTTGTACCATTGTGATGAGGCCAGTCCTGATCTCAAAGTTCTTGTCGCCCAAGCTGACATGGGGGCCAACTGGGACATTGCCCACGACGAGGACAGAGTAGTCACGCAGTGTCTTGGTGGCCATGAGTGTTGATGAAGATGGTACTTGGATGACAGGTGCAACCTCCTCGGGAGTGATGACAGGAAGAGTGGGCTGAACCCGACTCCTCGGCAGCCTCTCCGGATCGTCGACGAAGTTATTCAAAGAGGTTGCGACCCGGTCATACACTATCCCCTGTTTTCATCCACAACAGAAGAAAACAAAAGAGTTAGCCTGCAAAGATTAGGGCTATCATCCATACATGTGGTTATGATCATCTTTATTTTTTTTTTTCTTTTTTTTTAACCTTGCCTTCCCGCAACGGCGCTTTAAATGCTTGTTGGCGTTTCTTAACGTTATTACTAGGATTAGATATTAAACCTATTCCCTAAGAACGGCACTTAAATGCTTGTTGGCATTTCTTAGCACAATCACTAAGAATATACATTATGATTAATGATAACGTCGAGAGAACGTCGGTGATAGATGAACTAAATATTGCAAGGGTCAACCCGCAAGCGCACGGATCTATCATCGTAGCATTTCACCCGTGAGTAATCGGGTATCGTTCATTTATATTTTCCCATGGGAAGGCAGGTTTAGATTTAATATGATGATGATATAGCCCACAATGTATGTATGGATAGCCACTAATCATATACAGGGTAAGTGATAATAATATTGGAGATAGTGGTGACACACACACTTCTTGAGCACTAGAAGGAATAAATAGAAAATAACATTAAAAGGAAAATCTATGTTGAGTTGGCTATTCTAATATCGCCAATGCGTCGGACTATAGTCTACATAACGTTATTCTTGGTTCATAGCAGAGATGGGCTAAAGTGATGAGGAGATGCCCGCGGGTACGGTATCCGCCACCGGTTGCACTTGATAAGACTCCAACCCAACACCCGGACGTGGAGGAGTGCAAAGGACGGACAGAGTTGTCACACCTCGCCGCCTACCTCACTACCGTGGGATGCAGGCATTTCCCAGATGATTCCCTATAGACCTAAGCACCATGCTTACATTTATAGAGAACTACCTAAACTCCCCAGCGGTACCCGACCCTACGGATCGACGGGAAAGAGTAAAGGTAAACCCGAAGGTACACGGACCATCACTCGAACTTAGTTCTACTACGTTCCAAGAATAAAATATGATTCAATTAGCCTAAAGTTAGTCATGTTAATTATCACATTATACTAACTATACTCTAGTTGGCATAATATGAATATAACATGAGGATAACTATACTCTAGTTCATATGCATTGCGATATAAATAATGAGACTTGAATAAAGGAAAGAACTTCATAGTAAATTACCAAAAGATCCTTCCAAGGAGACAAGCCCTCCTTGAAGCTTTGCCTAACTCGAATCCTACTACTAAACTAATGAAGGGGAGAGAGTGGTGCTCAAGGTGAGAATGTAACAATGTGATGTGTAGTGTGTTGTTGTGTGTCTTACAAGTGAGGAGTGCCTCTCTTTATATAGTGGAGAGGAGAAGGGAATGGAGGGCTCTCCTTGCTTCGAGCTGTTCTTGGCGGGGAACGAAAGTTTGCACTACATGCAACCGCCGCTTGAAGTTCGCACCAAACCGCCAGAGAAAGGGGCGGAAGGGAGGCCGAAATATTGCGCCGGCGGCATGATGGGGCGGCGCCGGCCCTCGGGCTGCGCCTCTCGGCCCCGGCCTTCTCTGTCGCGCGTTTTGTCGTCCATATGTTGGGCCTATGGTGGTGCATGGGCCAAATTGTGCGCGGGTTTGGTCCTCTTTGCTCAATCCACTCCTTGGCGTCTTTTATTCAATGCGCTTTCTTATTTATTTGGCGACTTTGTACTGTTTCCACTTTTATACCCGCAAATTATAATTTCTACGAATACAAGTGGAACTAGGTTAGAAGTAAAGGTATATGTAACATAAGTTTGCCCCTTTCTCATGAATTGGATATAAGTTGGCGGTATAATATACTCGAGCATGACCGCCAACACTAGCCGTTGGGGACGAAAACACACTTTTGGACTGCGCCGACGCCGCCAGCGCAAAGCGCCCAGATGCGCCAGCGGCGCTGTACAAAACAGCCCCGAGCAACTAGCCGTTACGACGCTTTTTGAACAGCGCCGGACGCGCCAGGCCAGCGCCGCCAGACGCGCCAAGGCGCAGCCCCCGGACGCGGTCCAGAGAGGGTGTAAACCAACCGACCCACCGGACGCGCCAGGCGCTGTACAAAACAGCCCCCGAACAGCGCCGGACGCGTCCTACGCTAGCCTCAGCGTCCGTCGATGTTGACAGCCCGACCAACGCCCGATCAAACGTCCATAACTCTTTCATCCGAACTCCGTTTTCGATGATCTTGGACTCTATGGAAAGTTAACTCAGAGGGCTACACAACCCACATGGTTACTTAATCCAAAGCTCAATGGATCAAAGCAGTATTCCACTCCAAATTCAGTCCTAGTGTCCGAGAAACACCGAAACAACTTCTCCTTTGCAAATGTGCCAACACCACCAAGTGTACATCACCATGTGCATGTGTGTTAGCATTTTCACAATCATTTTCAAAGGAATTTTCTCTTGATCTCACCACGCCACTCGATCCTAACACATCGCAAAGTTAGATCGCGCAAGTGGCACTAGATGACCGATATGCAAAGAAGTTTGCCCCCCTTGATAGTACGGCCATCTATCCTAAACCCGGTCATAAACTTCTCTAAGCTCCTCATGACCGGCGAAATGAAATGCCCTATAGGTTATACCTTTGCCTTGCGTATTTCCATTCCGCTCCATCTCCAAGTGCCGATGCAACCAATGCACCAACACGATCAAGAATGATACGATCCATTTCATATCATCATGTGACACTATTGGTCCATCGATCTTGACCTCACTTGCTCTTCACCGTTGCGTCGGTCCGTCGGCGCCAAGTCTAGCCTAAGCTTCACCGCCTCGCGGTCCATCGCTTCACTGCCTCAACTTGCCCTTCACACTTGCAACCGGTCCATCAAGCCAAGTCTTGTCTTGATCTTCACCACCTCGGTCACATGACTCCATGTCATGTTTCATATGCAATAAAGCTCCTTCATTGCACCATCATGTGTGAACTAATCTCCTGTGTATTATCTCAATCACACATATTAGTTCACCTAATGTTGACACTCAATTACCAAAAACCAAAGGGACCTTTCAACAGGCTGATTTGCCCGCCACTCAAAATGGTTTTGGCCCGTCACAGAAAACAAATTAGGTACTAGTGTCAGTGGAACGCTGACGAGGACTTCAAACGAATCCACTTTCATGATCGACAGATTCGACACGATTCCTGCTTTTTTCGAATTGGAAACAAACATTATGCAGGCTTTCCTTGTTCGTCATTAGACAATTGCAAACCACGACTGCATTGGACAGTTTCGAACCATGGTCATTCGTACTAACATCCGGCTACTGTAAATAAACGTGCTTAAATGTCAGAATGTTAGTGATAAGTCATAGTTAAAGCCGAGTCAAAGAGGAATAATAAACTGGACTTCGCAGAGTCGAAGTAGAGCTTTCACAAGCTTTTGTTGCTCAAGATCATCTATTTACACAACAGCCTCACTCACCCTGGAACAAAAAAAAAGGTAAACATGAACAAGCCCTCTGCCATTTCAACAAAATCTTTTTGGGAAATCTTAAACATCATGTAACAAGCTTTTGTGCAGAAGCTCGCACATGTGTTATTACTTCAGAACTGAACCATGATGGTGACACTAACACAGAATTTTATTGTCAAATCCAGTCCAATGACAAGGTTTGTACATTAAAAGGGAAATCAAACTACAAAGAAATCACAATAACATGACATACACACAACTATCAGGCACGTTCTTGGTGAGGAGATCCGTTTCTCCGGACTTATTGGAAGGAAAACACACGCCACAAAAACATTCAAATATTGCAGATCTACTGGAAGCAAATACAAAAGGACTACATGCATAAACAATCAGAAGTATTGTTGTATGAAGAAGCAGGCAATCACTCGACACGAATCTCCACTACTTGTGGCATCTTCTGGCGCATTCCATTTAACTCCCAGAGGATTTTGAAATCCTTATGCAGAGACAGTAGCCACAGCTTCCTTAAAGAGACAAGGGATTCAAATTCTTGAGGAACCTTATTCAGCTTTGGCAGCGACAATATATAAATCTTCAATGTTCTGAAGAGCACCCTTCCCAACAGTCAACTGGTTGACACTGAGCATGTTCTTCAGTATTAGTGTCTTTAGCTGTGGAAAGGACCCTTCAGAAATAACCATCGTCTCTGTGCTGCTCACCCTGTTAAGACTCAGATAGGTGAGGTTCGGCAGATGTGGAGCAATAAGCAGTAGCGGGTCTTCCCGAAGACCAGACCAACTTAGAGCTAGATACTTGAGGTTTTTCCCATGGTCTTGAAATATTGGGCACTGCAGTGTTCCGG
Organism: Hyparrhenia diplandra; assembly: GCA_015847255.1. NCBI lineage: Eukaryota > Viridiplantae > Streptophyta > Magnoliopsida > Poales > Poaceae > Hyparrhenia > Hyparrhenia diplandra. The sequence continues at coordinate 920,406 of JADLZK010003469.1, forward strand.
CAGCCCAAAGGCCCCTGACAATCAATCTGTGGAACTTCTCGGACTGTGGGTTGAGAGTTTCCAAGTGAAGTGGCTGCTCCTCGTCACTTGCATTAAGAAGCAAGCAGGACAGCAGTGGCAGCTTAGATACCTCAGCAAAAAGATTTGCAGAATGGATGGCAGTAACTTTGCAAACCCACAGGCTTTGTAGTTTTCTGAGTTTGTCCAGTTGGCCTGCCAAGTCATTTGTTGCTTCCACAGTCTCCAGGGTCTGAAGTTCCACCAAGTCAGAGAGGTCCTTGGGTGGCTGTACCCCTGTGAAGTACTGGAAATCTTTCTGCTTCTCATCCACCACTCTGTCAGCTAACAGATGCCGCAGCTTCTTGAGCTTGACTATGCCTCTTGGTAGCTTCTCTATTTTTGTTTGCTTGATGTCCAGTGTCTGCAGGTTGGATAGCTTCTGAATACAGTCCGGGAGTGACTTGACTCCTGTGCGCCGCAAGCCAATGTAGCGTAGATTAAATAGATTCCCTATAGATTGTGGCACTTCGGTTATATCAGAATCTTGTAACTCAAGAACAGTAAGGTAGCTTGATTCAGAGAAGATTGAGGCTAGCATGTGAGTGGATGTAACACCATCAAGTGAAAATAGAGTGCGAAGGTGTGGAAATTTCACTCTTGGTGCATCACTGCCATTCCATCCACACAATGATAGTCGGCGCACTTCCCGATCCATATTTATTACTGCAGCCTGATCACAAGCAGAGCCAAACTTTTCATCTCTAGCTATTGAAAGAGCCAGGTCACGCACAATGTCATGCATCTTACATGTGTTCACCCTACCAAGCTCATCATACTCTTCAACTTGCAGTAAGTTCCTAGTAATGAGCTTCTCCATATTTAACTCAGCCACATCCTCCAGTGTGATGTTTTCGTTGGTCACTGCAAACCCTTCAGCAACCCACAGCCTGACAAGGCTCTCTCTTGACATGATGTAATCTTCAGGAAATAGGCAGCAGTATAGGAAACAGTTTCTGAGGTCCCCTGGTAAATCATTGTAGCTAAGCTTCAAAATTGCCTGCACATTGTCTGGTTTAGCTAGCTCAACCCGGAACTGATTGTACATTTGATTCCAGGCATGTTTAGTTGGTTTCTTGGAGGACATGAGGCTGCCCATAGATATAAGTGCCAATGGCAAGCCCTTACACCTTTCTACTATGGAAGCAGCTACATCCTCAAGCTCTTGGGGACACTCAGCTGTGTTTTTAAAGGCCCTTCTACAAAAGAGGGTGAGTGCGTCAGAGCTTCCCAAAGGCTGGAGCTGAAGATGGCATCCTGAAGATGCAAGAGATGCAACGTCTTCTCTCCGTGTTGTGATGATTATACGGCTTGCTTGAAGAGTATTGAAAATATCTTCCATTTGATTGTACACTTCCTTGTCCCAAACATCATCCAAGACAAACAAACATTTTCTAGTACCTAGGACATTCTTAATTTCTTCTCTCAGCTTGTAGGCATCCAGACTTTCGATGCTATGTGATGTCTTATATGTGTCCTTTCCAATCTCTCTTAGTAGTTCTCTCAGTAAACCAACTATTGTGTAGGTCTGTGACACAGTGATCCGGGCATTGACAGGGAATTCGCTCTTCATACGCTCATAAACATTCATGACCAGAGTGGTCTTTCCCAATCCACCCATACCCGACACCGTTATCACTGTGTTGTTTGTCCCATTGCTATGAAGCCATCCAATCAACTTTGCCTGATTCAATGCAATCCCCACGAGATCTTGATCTTGAATAAGCTCTGGCAAGGAGGTTTGGGATCCATGTCGAACAATTACAGGGCTTGCTGGAACTTGGAGAGCAGGGAAATAGTCCTTCTGCAGTTTTTTTACTTGCTCAATCTCACCCTTTATACGAACCACCTCATCAGCAATATCACTGAAAATTTTGGCATTATGTGCTCCTTTGACGAACCACATCAGTGATCCTTCTTCCTGCAGCTTAAAAGCGTGATATGAGTATTTATCCATGACATCTTCCACATGGAAGGCTACCTTTCTCAGCTCGCCAATCCATCCCTTGACCACATTGATGCTGAGATTTGTGGTATCCAAATCTTGTATTACATTTCTCATCATATTCAATTTCTCTCTCAATATGCCTGATATTTTCTGGTAGCTCCCTCAGATTAGTTGCCTTTTTAGATGCTTCAGCAATGACGAATTTGATGACTTCATCTCCTAAAACGGTACCAATTTTCGAGAGAGCAGTTAGCAGTGCTTCTGCCATTTGTTGAGTTCTGCACAATCAAATCATGGAGCTTGATTAGTTCAAGATATTGTACGCAATCTATTTTACTTAGATGTTTCAGACCATCCACACATGTTAACAAAAAGCACACAATATCAACCGTTCTGAATGATTATATTAATAGATAATAGACCCCATTGTTTACTAATGGTTTATTTTGAACAATGTACAATGTTTTGTCGCGTTCCAATTAATGCAGACGGTAAAAAAATAAATAGTGTAGATGCTATTCCTTTCTTTTGCAGAGCATAGATGTTATTCTTTCCTAAAAGTGTCTCCAATAGGTTCTTTCTACATGGTTCATATTATAAAATTTATAAAATATACCAAAAAGTCAGGCTCCAATTCACTCTAAACCTCTCCATTCTCCAAAGCCACCATTCTTGCTCTCCACTAATGTAGAGGCCACATCACTCTCTAAATTCAATATGAGGTAGTCCTCAACATGCATTCAAAATGCTGACCCACTTATTTCATGGCACATGCAACGAAATTACAAATTTCAAAAATCCAAAGTCGAATTATATGCACAAAAACACAATTTTGTATGCATAGTAGAGAAGATGACATGCAAAGTATCGAATATCTTCTACCTAGTCCGACCAGGATTCCGCATTTAGACTGACTGAATCTCCATTACGAAATATATTAAAACACATGCAATATATAAAAAAATGCATATGCCAATTTAGAACTAAATTTTAGTATTTTGGACTCCAAACGATTATCAGAACGTGGATTAGCAGGTAAAATATTCTTTCACGAGCTATCTATCATATCAAAAGATATGTTCCCATCCATTGAGTTAATAGTAACAATCTTACTAACATAATGGAGGACCCAAAAAGAGGGTCCACAATAATTCTTTTGTCAAAGCACCAAGCCTCCACACTAATTCACACAGAGACAAGTTATGAAAAAGAGGACCTTAAAATGACCGTGGCCACATACATCAATACCTAATCTAACGTATTTATCCTCAAGGCAAAAATTGAAATTCGCACAAATTCCACCAATTTTGAGGAGATAAGATGAACGGGGTGTCCTCACCTTGGATGAAGCTGCACTCAGCTAAGCACGGGGCCGTCACACTTGCCTGTCTCCTGTAGACCGAACAATCGGAGCCTGTAGTGATAAAAATTGCATATACCAGTTCAAAATTTAGAACTAAATTTTACTATTTTGGACTCCAAACGATAATCAGAAAAAGAAAAAAAGAGATTGCAGATAAATGGTGCCTTCTTCTTGAGGCGGCGATACATCAATAGCATCATTTCATTTTGCCTTTGTCTTCTACATGTAAAAATTTATCATACCCCGTCCTCACTCGATGTAAAAGAGTGTTTTGGGCCACAATATATAAAATTCAGGTGGGGATTAATCCCCCCCCCTATTTCATTACTATCTATCATATCAAAAGATATGGTATACTTCTTTTGTATCTGGATGGGAATAATATGTTCCCATCCATTGAGTTAATAGTAACAATCTCACTAACATAATGGGGGACCCAAAAGGGCCTCCACATTAATTCTTTTTTTCAAAAGAACCAAGCCTCCACACTAATTCCCACAGAGACAAGTTATGAAAAAGAGGACCTTAAAATGTCCATGGCCACATACATCAATATCTAATCTAACTTATTTAACCTGAAGGCAAAACTGAAAATCGCACAAATTCCACCAATTTGATGAACGGGGTGTCCTCACCTTGGATGAAACTGAGCTCAGCTGAGCGCGGGGCCGTCGCACTTGCTGGAGTCCTGTAGCCAAATGCCGATCCGCCGAAGCCCGTAGTGGTAAAGCTCCAGAGATTGGTGCGTGGAGGGAGGGATTGGAGTAGGAGCGCGTGGATCTGTTGCCTGCTTGATGTTTGGGACAGTAAGAGGACTCAGATAAGTAGGCAATGAGAAGCTGCGGACCAAGGATGCGTGTCAGAGAGGTCCCATGAGACGTTGACTTGACCTGACCCAAGCTGGAGTCGTCGTCAACGGGGTTACGCGGTGCCATCTAGGACAGCGAACCACTCTTGTAATGCTGCAGAAATTGCCGAGTGATTCCATCAGCGCGTCCGATCCGATCGCGTATTGGATGAGAACGGACTATATTATCTATTTCTATATTAAATTACTACAGCGGCAGCGAATGGAGCTAACTGTTCATTGGATGAGAATGGACTGTTACAATTGATTGGTCGACTCTCTTTCTAACCAAGTCTATTTATATAGAGTACTACATATTTAGCCGTCGATTGATGGCTAAATGCACAGTGATATTTCAACAGGAACACATCCATCTTAACGTAATAATCTCTCTATCCGGGAGTTGTGCCTTGTGCCTGGCGATATGCCTTTTCCCCTCTTCCTCAGTGGCGGAGGACGAAAAAAATTTAAGGTATGGCGACTTTGAGTCGTTAATAACATTCAAATGTTTACATCACCATGCTCCAGCATTGTTTTGCCAAATGAAAAAACATTAAATTTAATTTTGGTGGTGCAGGAGTTTTCAGGTGAATAATAGGCAAAAAAAAATTCAGATTGAGAAAAACATAACTATAACTGGAATAAATTCAGTAGCTGCTTGCTAGTGCAACGATTAAGAAGACCTAAACGTAAATTCAGTAACAGAACTATAACTGACATAATTTCAGTACCAAAGATGGCTAAAAGTAAATAACTTAGTTAATTTGAGAACGCCAACCGGTGAGGCAAGGCCGAGTGCCCGAGTCGGTGAGTCGTGATCGCGAATCTAGATTTGTTCTTTTTAGCAAAATCCGCAATACGAAGATTGTTTTTTTTGAGGGGGTGGAATAAGATAGATCAGTCCCCGTTCTATGGCATATGAAGCGCTCGGCGCTCGCAGGCCACAGGACAATACCAAGAATAGAACATAGAGAAGACCTTCGAAGTTCAAAACTGCCCGATGCCATGCATGGCCGCCGCCAGCTAGATCAACCTGGGGTGGGATTTCGGCGGAGCCACGGGCGCCCTACCTTGCCCTACCGGGTCCTCCGCCACTGCTCTTCCTCCTCCGACCCCTCCAATCCCGCCGCCGCCACCGCCCCCTTCCCTCCCTCTCCGGCGACTTCGCCGGCGATGAGGGTGGGGGCCGGTCCTCTCTCCTTTCTCTAGTTATAGTAGTTACTACTTTTTTTATTTTGCCTAGGTTTGGCTAGTCACCACCGGAGAGCTTCAATCGCTGTCCGCCGCCATCGCCGCCCGTTACGGTGTGGCCTACCGTCGACGACGGCCTCCATGCCGGTGAGTTTGACAAATACGTGTCCCCCACTCCATCTTCTCCCCCAACTTTGCCTCCCTCGCCGAGATCTGTTTCCACCTTCTCCATGTCCGACGCCGCCATCCACTCCTACCTCCGCCTCCGCCCTTCAAGCAGCCGGTCTTGGACCATGCGCCACCGTTCGAAGTGAGCCTCCCACCGGCTCCGGCGACGACCACCTTCTATCCGCCGGCCGGTTCAACCTTCATCTACGGGCCGTCGGTGATGATTCGACAAGGCGTCGTCGTCGACCACTTCAAGCTTCCACTACGTGAAGCCCTTACGCAACACCGCAACTACGCGCCCATGGGACGCCGCTGCGGCTTCATGGCGATCTTCCTACCGGTGGTGGTGCCGGATCTAGATCTAGGGGTCTGTTGTGTAATTCGGTCCTTCTCTAGGGACCTTTCGTAAGATCTGCTTTGCTTTATATTAATATATGAGTTGTTTATTGTCAAAAAAAAAAAAAAAAAAAAAAAAACTCTGTCCGGCCAGAACGGACGTTGTCTCTCATTGTCATGCCAAAATTCAGTAGTTATGTACTATGTCACAAGAAATTTACACTGATTAAACCGTCGGACCGCTATTTTGGTACCAAGAACAAATCCAGGATGGCATCTACTCCTTCCTTTTAAAGGTTAAGCATTTTTTTATTCTTCATTCACTTCCAAGTTCCAACCACTGAGCGGTAGCAGCAAAAGCTGTTCATTTCTTATCTCCATGCTGACCCTTCAAAAAGAAGCGCACGAGAGGATGCCTGTAATATTTGAGATTTACAGAGGCTTTTCTATTTGCTCCCTTCCACCATTGCTTCCTAGGACTTTGTTTAGATCAAGATGAAGGCATCTAGCTGCTAGATGGAGATCTGCTTCCATTAAGCTGCTTGATAATTTCCCCTATGGAAGGCCTTTCTTTTGGATTTTCATTGACACAATTTAGCCCAACATCAATGCATCTTTTAACTTGTTGGAGGCTGCTTGCTTCCAATGTCGGGTACTTCAAAGCTATCTGCGGCATTTTTGTCCAAGTTTTTGTACCTGCAATTGCAAAGTTTCATTAAAGAGCATCAATTACACCATTCAAAAATACGGTTCAATACCTGTGTCTATCAGAACAACATTCTGAAGGATAAAAATCAAAATATGTTGGCCTTACACTGTCGATAAGATTCTTAGATGACAAGTCTTCAGTATTAGAATCGACTTTTAACCCTGTTACTATCTCGATTATAAGGATACCCAGACTATATATATCTGATTTGGCTGAAACTTCACCTCTGTAGTAATATTCTGGAGCCATGTACCCTCTGCATCACATGAAAGTCAATGTTGGAAGAATACATGCAGTCTAGTCCATTTGATCATGAAAAAGACATAACTATTCACTGATTTTTCGTCAAGCTTACCTTGATCCCACAACCTTTGAATTGAGTGTATGTGTTTGCTCTTCGCCAAAGAGCCTTGATAAACCAAAATCAGCAATTTTGGGCATTAGATTATCATCCAACAATATATTGCCAGGTTTGAGATCCATGTGAATTATGGGTCTTTTCAATTCATGTAAGAACTGTAAACCCTGACAAATCCCTTCTATTATTATGAAGCTGATACTCCAGTTTAGCTCATGAGATTTACCTGTAGAAATACAGAAAAACAGTATGTCAAAAAATAAGAGAAAGTTGTATTTTTGTGTTGTACTCATAATTTTGCAATAGTACTATCAAACTAAAACACTTTGAATACATCCTCAAGATATATCGGCATCTTTAAGAAATTTTAAGATATAATGTGGACAAATACCTTTTTAAGATTATATACTAAATTGCAATATATTTTGTGATGGATGGAGTAAATATCTAGCGAGAACACCTTATGTTAAAATTTAACTAATTGTAGTTATATTTTATTATAAACGTATGGAGCACAAGTATTTGATTTTTTTCCTGGTGTGTCCACAACTTGTTAAAAAAAAATCTGCCTACAACTGTCAGTGCATGATTGATACAACATACAATACAACTGAAGGCCAATATTCCACTACAATCAGAGAGGGAATGAGAGAAAGTAGAATACCATGAAGATACTTGTCAAGGCTTCCTCCAGGCAAATACTCATAGCAGAGTATCCTTTCTTCTGTGTCTGCAAAAACATATCTTCCATGGGACTCCACCAGTTTCCGTTGTATTTCATAACAATACCCAATTAGCTTCACTATATTTCTATGGTTGAGATCAATAAGACTATATACTTCATTCATAAATTGCTTATCTTGATTAGTTTTTGCAACTACCAAAAAGCCTTTTTACTGCAACAACTTCTCCATTTTGAAGCACTCCCTGATTTAATATCATTAGTACAGAAAATATTCAGATAGCTACTCCCACATTTTTCACAAGTTGATGGTGATGGAAATTAAAATATATATACCTTATAAACTACTCCAAAAGAACCTTTACCAATTTCATGTTCCTTGGCAAAACTCCCTGTGATATCCTCTACAAAGCGTAGCTTTGGTTCCCTTGGGAATTCAGTTATCAGTTGCAGCTTTTTCTCCATGACTTTGTGTATGCTACCTTCACGACTGATTTCTGCTTGAACATATTCCATTTTAATCAAGAGAATGCATATTTTACTCTAGAGATAGAGAGTACGGCAGTACTGGAATTATCACTATGATTTGACAAAGCCTCTAGATTAACTCCTTAAATCCTGAATTTTTTTCTCTCGAATATGCATGAGATCTGCGCGCGATTGCATTATAGAGGGAAAAGGATCGCCCCTTATAAACACCACCTCCTCATTCCTGGCAGGGTTGTGAGGGGTTGTTTCTTTACATCGAAAAAAACTTAAACTAAAAAGAACTGAGAAATGGGTGAGGTCTGATTAAATCCTGAAATGAATAACGGTTCTATGAACCAGTTCCTTTACCTTCAAGTTTACCAATTATTGATCCTACAGTAGGCCTTTTCTTTGGATCAGTCTCCATGCAGTTTAAACCAAGTTCAATGCATCTTTTTACTTGTAGCATGTGATGTTCTTCCAATGATGGATACTTTGATTCTATATGCGACCTTTTTGTCCAGTTTTTAGATACCTGTGTGAATTAGAAAAAGTATCTATTCAAATTGTAAAGTAAAGCGGCAAAATGTCACCAGCAGAGACTAAATTGTTCATACTAGTATGGCATTACTTACATTATCAATTAGTAACTTAGAAGAAATGTCTTGAATATTGAGGTCCCTCTTCAGTCCTGTCACTATGTCGAGAATAAGAACACCCAAACTGAATATGTCTGACTTTACTGATATTTCTCCTCTGTAATGGTATTCTGGGGCAATGTATCCTCTGGTCACATTAGCATCAGGTTATATTCTCACAAAAAAAAAAATACTGCAACTTTGAAGAGTGGAAAGATACAGAAACGAGTAAGTTCTTACATCCATCCCACAACATTTTGAGTGAGAATTCTGGTTTGTTCTTCACCAAACAACCTTGAAAGTCCAAAATCTGTAATTTTCGGCACCATGTCATCACCCAACATTATGTTGCTAGGTTTAAGGTTCAAGTGAACTATGGCTTCACTTCGCTCCTCATGCAGAAAATGCAACCCATTGCATATCCCCAAGATTATTTTAAAGCGCATGGGCCAATCAAGTCCAGAAGATTCATCTGAAGAATAACAAAAGGAAGAAGGGATTAAATACTTCATAGAAAAGAGCTTCTCAATGATATCTTTGCGTCTTCTGTGTTATAGAAAATGGCAAAACATTTTATGTGCCCTCTACCATTCATGGGTATATATAAAATAGCCTTCATACATTTCAAAAAAAAAAAAAAATAGCCTTCATCATGTTTTCTTTCTATCGTAGACCAAGACCATGTAGGATTCTGTATTTAGACAGTCCAAAAACGAAAATAAGGACACAATTATGCAACCAGGGATTACAATACCATACAGTAAATGTATTTGTCTAGGCTTCCCTTAGACAAATATTCATAGCAGAGGAATTTTTCTGGAACATCTGAGAGAAAATGTCTGCCATTTCTCTCCACCAATTTCTTTTTCTACTTGGTAACAAGAACCAAGTAACCTGACTATATTTCTGTGCTCCAGAGTCTGGAGATTGCCTGCCTCATTCTGAAACCGTTTATCATGAACTCCGGATGTTCGCACAAGCTTCTTCACAGCAACCAGTTGTCCACTCTGAAGTGTGCCCTGTTTTGGTTCCATGTTAGTATATGGTTTCAATTTTTTTACTAGTTATAGTTAACTTCAAAAGAATGAAAGCATGAGACAGAAATTATACCTTATAAACCACTCCGAACGCACCATGTCCAACCTCACTTGAGAAGTCTTTTGTGATTTCCTTTAGGAATTCTGGCTTTGGTTCCCTTGGAAATGCACTTGGTATTTGTGAGTTGTCCTTTAAGCTACTTTGTCTGCTGGAATCTCCCTTCATCCCCCAACTTTACAGAATAACCTTCATATGAGATAATAAATCATGTGGGGCTGCATAAAACATAACATTACAAACATCGCAGTTGCTACATCAATGCTTTTCCGAACAAGAATCCTGAACAGATAGCCGGTCAACCTCTGCCTCTCTTTGATTGATAGAAGAGGTAAAGAGAAGTCCAATTAATGCATAGGTAAAAAACAGATGTTAGTGCAGATGCTATTCCTTCCTAAGCCTCAGCGTGCATGCAAATCGCTGACCCATTTATCTCATGGTATATGCAAGTATACAATGAATTATAAATTTCATAAATCCAACAAAAACACAATTTATATTCAAATCACAGAAGATAACGTGCAAAGTATCATAAATTTTCTGTGTAATCCAACTAGGATTCCGTTAAATATATTAAAAACATGCATGTATCTTTTTATGGAAAAAATATTTTTTGAAACTTTTTATGGAAAAAATACATACCAACTCAAAATTTACAACCAAATTTTAATATTTTGTTATGTTTAGGACTCCAAACAACTATAATAGCAATGATTAATAAGTAACATATCTTACTTTCACAAGTTTTGCATCATATTAAGAGATATACGTCTTATAGAAGGTTGGGAATAATACTTATCCGTCTATTGAATTAACAATGATCTTAATTACTATTACTTATTAGAGGAGCCAAAGAGGCTTTACACGAGGTGAGCTAAATTATAGAAATTTCGATATATAATAGTTAGAAACATATGACCTTTAATTTGATAGACTCTAATCATCACCATTAATAATTCCTATTGGATGTTTTCTGTTTTCTAAAAAATTACCAGCATCTGCCATTTTGAAAATTGTATAAAGTAACCTTGAAATTTGAATTTAAATTACCCACTCTTCCGATATGAAAGATAAAGCAAAGTAACCTTCGTGGTGCATTCAAATTATCCACATATGCTATTATGACACATAATGATAAAAGAAACACTCTGTATCTAAATTACCTACATATGTCGATATAAAAAGTAGGGAAGCTGGGTTTCAAAACATAAAAATGGAGGACTTCTGAATGTCCGTTCCCATATACAATAATTAATAAAACTGAGGGTTTAGTTAGAACATGTTTAGTTGATTTTTGTGTACCTTGCTACGTACCATACTGTATGTACAAGCCTAACTCATGTCAATCAAACACAGAGAAAAAAAAAAAAAACTGAAGTTCATTCATATTCATAGCGCACAGAATTTCTACGAAAACAAATCAATCGACTTCCACCAATTTAGGGTAGGTAGGGTCAACGGTGTCCTCACCCTGCCTGAAGCTCGGCCCCTCAGGCCCGAGCTGAGCGCGAGGCCGTCCCACTCGCGGTCTCCTGTGGGCGTAGGCGGCCGGAGCCCGTCGGCAGCTGCTCACCGGCTAGCGGAGGGGGGTGAGGAGGGTGGAATGCTATGTGCCTACAGCGCTCACTGCCTGACTCCGGCAAAGCTCCAGAGAAGAGATCGATGATATGGGTGGATCGGAGCCGTGGAGGAGGGAGGGGATTGGAGCGGGAGCAGTGGAGGCACACTGCAGAGCAAGAGGAGTCAGTCAATGGTGAGAAGCTCCGGACAAAATCCGTCGTGTGAGAAGTGAGAACGCCATATAAGAGGTTGTTGACTTGACTCGACCTGTGAAAGTTGGATGTCATGTCCAATGGATACCATCTAGTTCAAAAAAATAAACTAGAAAAAAATGATTCCCACCAAAATTTGAATTTCTAGGTTAATTGTCAAAATCCATGGATGTCCAAATTAGATTAGGCTTCCACCTATGCTCGACCCCAAGCTGCAGAACCGACGTTGAAGAAATTGCGAAGACTGATCGCACCGCGGTCCTTTAACCCTGTGTTTAGATATGGCATCACTGGGTTGGATGGCTCCAACCTTTGTTTTGGAGACGGAGCCGCTCCGTTCTGTATTTGGTTGCAATTTTGATTCTGGGGACGGAGTGGCTCCATCTGATATCTGGTTGTAGGGATTGGAATTTGGAACCAGGAACGGAATTGTCGAGAACGGAATGGGCTGATAATTTGGAACCCGGAACGGAATGGGCTGTATCAGCCTTATTCCCGACACTTTGTATCATGACCCCTAGAGTTTATTGAAATCCACCAAGATCAGATGTAAAATTCCTTCTCTCTAGTACTTTTACCTAAACAACCACGAGTGAAATAAAATTCTATTGAAACCCTCTTCCTCCTCTCTACGCCACGGTTCCTCGTCGCACCGCCCATTTCGCTTTTGTCCTCCGGTGGCCCTGCAGCCCTGTTCCGTTCCCTCGGGCTTGAGCGTGTCCGTCCCCGTTCCCAGGTGGCGGCGCGTGGGCGGACTGGAGGTCACGTCGCCCCTCGCGCGGACCAGGTCGTACACGCCCCGCGGCCGCGTCCGATGTAGAGGGATGTGCCGCCCCTCGCGGGAGATTGAATGCGCCGGCCGGCCGGCGGCGGACGGACGCGGGCGGGCGGGCGCGCGCGTTCGGCTCCAATCGGCATGCCGCGGGACCGCGCCGCGCGGCACGCAGCAACGGCTTTGCTTGCTCTTGCTAGATTTTACAAGTCGAGCTCGAGCTCCTCGGTGGAGTGCAAAGCGGGCGTACATGACACCGATCCGCCGTCCCTAGAAGGTGCCACCATACGGCTTTGGAGGAGCGCCGCCCCTCGCCCGCCGTCCACGGAGGATGCGCGGGTGGACTGGGGGGAGAAATGTGATGGAGAAACAGAGAACCCGCATTTCTAAAAACGGGGGTTACCTCCGCCCCACCAGATCCCACGGACGAAGCCGACCCGCATCTTCACCGAATATTCCTCTCCTGGGTTGGCTCCATCCCCTCTTTGCCTCCATCCAAACCCCGAAAAAAGGGGTTCAACCCAACCCGGCTCGCTCCAACCCGCAACCAAATAGACGATAAATGAACCCGCAGGTTTGCGATCAATATTTGTCATGTCAAAGATTTAGCAAGCCAAAGAAATATAAAAGATTTGCCATAAATTTGGCAAGCCAAATATGGGAGGTTGTCAAGTTTTGATAACAAACCAAACAATAGCTAAAATCATAGCTTGCAAAAATATTTAGCTTGGCATATTTTAAAGATCAACCAATCAAATATTCATTACAATACTCTCGTTAAACTAAACACAAAAGACTTGTATTAGGCACATGTACAAATAAGATAGGGGGTGGAGTTGCTTGTTGAGTTTCTCGTGGTATTATTCTCCTTGCTATTTTTGTATGTTTTGTACATTGACTTTATAGAGCTAGCTTTTGTATGTTTTGTACATTGACTTTATAGAGCTAGCTTGATTTCAGCCAGTTTTATACTTTATAGAAGATCGGCTTATAGAGCCTGTGGGTAGAACTAACATCTAGAAATCGTTTGATTTATTATAGAGATTATAGAGAATACATAGATAGTAGATACTCCCTAGGGTTGGTATTAGAAGTCGTTTTGGAAAAGGTTTGGGTCAAACATCGAGAATATAAATCATCAATAACTTTTAAGTTGTTGAGTTTGTAAATGTAAAAATTATATGAGTAGATTTGTTTTAAAAAATACTTTTGATAAAAGTATACATATATTACATCTCCATAAATATTTTTATAATAATTAGATGTCAAAGTTGTGTTTTGGAGACCGTGTCATTTTGTCCTAAACGACTTCTAATACCATCCCGGAGGGAGTATCTCCATAGAGGTGAGTGCAGCCGCCATGTGAAAACCATTCTAGTTGTCTCTAAAGAAACATTTTATGGTGATAATTTTAGATGAGGAAAAATACAAATTTTTTAAATTTAGTTACCTCTAAAAAAGAAATATCAATATTTATTTATTCAAATAGATTTATTATTAAATATATTTTTAATTATTCCAAAAATATTATTTGATTTTATAAAAATATATATTTTATATCAATTAATTCACCTATAATTGTTTGACTAGGGAGGATGAGAATTGTGTTTTTATTGGCAACTGTCTTTTTTATTGCACAGGGGGAGAAGTAGACGCCAGACGGCTACCGTCTCTCCGTCAGGCGCCATTCCAACCTGCACCAGGTCAGAGTGTTTGGTCGGGGAGGAGCAGCCATTGCAGGAGGGAGTTATCTGCTCTTTGCAACACAGCAGCAGCACATTGCCAGGTAGGTGATTCGTTAATGGTTTTCTCTAGAATCATGTATGTGTTCCTGGTGGGATTGGATGGCTACTGAAATGGAATTTTTCCTACTGTGTCGACCCGACGGCCCCCAATTCCTGACCACGCCGGCAGGGACCAGCCACGGCCGCGGCTACCACGCCGGGTACCTCGGTTTCTTTACATCTCTACCGTTCGACGGATGGGTGGATTCGTACTCCGCTCCGCTCCATTCACCTCCTTCGGTCCTCAAGAACTTCGGCCTCGCGGCGTCAGAGGTCGGGCCCCGAGCACAGGACCTGCTCGACGAATTGCTGCACTACCGTACCGAACAAAAATACATGGGCCTAGGACTCTAATCTTCTTTTCTTCCTTATCTTGGCTTCGTAGATCTCATATGCATCCTGCTCAAGGTCTGGTAACGGATTGCGAATTGCGATTCACCAATCGCCATGCCATGAGGAATGCAGGTACCAAAGCTCATTTCATCGATTGATTATCTGATTGTTTAATGCTGGGCATTTTCTACCATATCCTCTATTTTAGTTCGTTTGAGATCAAAGTCATTGGTAGGATATTTTTTTTTGGGGAAAACTTGGCATAAAAACGTGTATTGTTTCTCTTGTTTGTTAAATTCTGATTTAAATTATTTTGGTTATACACTGCAACGAACCATCTACGCATGTCTCATAAAGATCAAAGGCATTCCCCCGGCTTTATTGAAAGCTTAACGAATACATTTGACCTAAACCTGGATTAACCAGATCACATGTTTAAGCACTCTACAGTGCTGCCCCTGAACATCTAAACAAAACTCTACTCATAACTCTACTATTATTGAAGCAGCTCAAAAACACCTCTTAACAACCCGAGAATTCAGAAACACAGTGCAACCCTTAACAACTTCCGCGGCTCGAAGGCACGCTGCACACAACGTTTTAACAGATAAGTAGTTTGCAAAAGTTTGCCTAAACACTCGCGTGGTAGCTTTTTTGTGGCCGCCTATCCGTGAGCCTCCATCAACAGAGCTTGCAGCATTTCATCGGCCATTGGTTCCATCTTCTTCTTCAGGAGAGGTCGCCACGCCTTGATCAACACTATTGTCTTGTGGATGATCCCCTTTGGTGACGCCATGATTTTCTTGTTGATCGCCATATCATTGCGTGTTTTCCAGAGAGTCCACATAGCACCTGCACAAATAAGCATTGTAACTTCTTGCTTAACTCTATGACAATCTTCAAGGAATTGTTGCAAGAACTCAGCACTTCTAGTAGGAGAGCTCTGCCATCCAAGTGCCTTTCGAGGAATGTCCACGGATATATGGCAATGGGGCATTGGAATAGAATATGATCGAAGTTTGGGGATTTCACATATAAAACAGTTTTTCGGGCCCCGCCAATTTTTCTTTTTAAGTTGTACTCCTGATTGGATTCTGTCATGGACAGCCATCCAAATAAAGATTTTGACTTTCAAGGGAACTCTAGCCTTCCATAGATTCTTCATTTGTCTATCTTCAACGCCTCCTGATTTCATAAACTTGTATAGTGATCTTGCAAGTATATCTCTTGGTTGATTCAAAAGCCCAAATCATCTTGTCTTTACCTTCCTCTAATGTTATAGGGGCTAATAGCTCCATTAATTCATTCCACTCCTCGCCTAGAATTCCATTAATCTGTCTTTGAATTGGATATTCCATTCTTGGTTCACCCATAACCCTCGCAACATTCTTGTCTTGATGAATGGCCACCTGGTATAGATTAGGAAATCTTACACACAAGGGACACCCTAGAATCCAAGCATCTAACCAAAATCTAGTTTCTTTGTCCACCGACTACCTCCATTGTTCGCCCCCACTAATTGAAACCACTCTCTAATATCCAAAGAATGATCTCCAAAATTGGGATCCTTTTCTCTCGCTTTTATTATCGAAATATGCTTTTGTTTCCTGTGTACTTCTTCCTCGTGGATTGTGCAAAGCACAAATTATCTTCATCTCTTTCTAGCCTGTCAATCCATTTGGCCGGGAGGCATATGTTCATAACTCTAATATCAAGAAAACCCAAGCCCCCATATTCTTTGGGGGCGTCGATGGCGGCGGGGCTTGGCGAATGACCCCGGACGGGCCACCCGCTCGCCGTTGGCCACCGCGGGTTGTCATCCTTGGGCGCGGTTCAATGGGGTCCGCGCCGTGCCGCCTCCTCGCCGATGAAGCCGTGGGTTGACCCGTGTTGGCGAGCGCCACGAAGTCGCCCCGACCAACGCGGACCTTGAGCTGGACGGTCCGGCCGATCGGCATGCCCACCACCGCATGGAGGGAAAACACCGCGCCTCCTCCTCGCCGTAAGCTCCACCCCGTCAATGTAGAATAGACGGGCGACCCGGTTGTGCAGCGCGAATAGGGCTCATTGCGGTTGTAGTGAGCCCCAAGCGGCGGCGTTCCGCCGCTCCTCTGGCGATAGACGCTGGCCGGATTTCCGCCTCCGCGAACCGGCGGCGCGCAGTAACCGATGGTGCGCTGTGGTGCGAGGAGCATCGGAACAGTAAAGACCGGTGGCATCGGGGCAGCCCCAACGGCTGCGGCGGGACGGGGCCGGGGGGCCGGGGAATCGCCCTAGGCGCCGTCTTCCCCGGCAAGTGGTCGAGGCGGTCGAGCTCGACCAACTCCGGCCGAACGCCAAAACTCATTGCCGCGGCGAGAGACTCCGCGCATGGATGCGCACTTGATGGCCGAGGGGGGCAGCAGGTCGCCGGTGTAGAGCTGCACCCGCTGGCCCTCCTCCCGGTCGACCCGCCGTAGGAGCGCCCGAAGCCGGTTGGAGTACTCCTCGACCGTCCCCGTGCGGCGGCACTCGGAGAGCTTGAACAGCGGTGCCGATCGCAACGCCGGTCCGAAACGCAGATTCAACAACTCCTTGAAACGGCCCCAAGGCGGCGTGCCCTCGTCCTCCTAGAGCTGCATGAACCACAGCTGGGCCACATCCTCGAGATTGTATGACGCCATCCACACCTTCTCCTCAGGCATGGTGCGCTGCTGGCGAAAGTACGACTCGCACCGATTGATGAAGATCGTGGATCGGACTTGCCGTCGTAGCGCCGGAAACTCCATCTTCTCGAACCGATTGGGCGATCCGTGTGTGCCGGGCCGCCGTGGTGGGTCTGCCGGAGTCGGCCGAGGAGCCGATCTTCTCCGCATGCCGCCATGTTGGTCTGCATCTTGGACATGTCTCGTAGTCGTGGTGCGGAGCAGCCTTCATCACGCGTCGGCTATGGTGGGGCTGACGCCCATAGTTGCCGGGTGCGGAGGTGGCCGTGGATGGAGAGGAAGGAGAGGGTGGCGGTGGCCGGGCCGGTGGTGCGGCTGAAGAGGATGATTGGGTGGAGGTGGTGGAAGAGGATCGACGAGACCGAGATACCAGGGTTGTCAAGGGCGTTGATCCCTAGGGTAGGAGGACCCGGCCACGTAGATCGTAGCCTCCGATCCCCGTGGTGGCCGGCGGGTTATGCCCCTTGCCGCCGTTCTTCGCCGGTAGGGTTATACCCCTAAACCGCCGGCTTAAGAGAATAGAGAGAGATTAGATGGGTTTAACTTTGCTTAATTCCTCCAAGTCACGATACAGAGATTATATGGCCTGAGGCCTCAACCAACCGGAGCAACAGGCTCCTCTAATTTAGGAACTAAAAATAGAAAGCTAACAAACTTTCCTACTTAGCCACTAACTTGATTTGTGGCCGGGTCGCCGGGGCGGCCGCTCGCCGCGCTCTCGGGCCCTCCTCACGTCCCCCGGCCCGACGCCTCTCGGGTGTAGGTCCGCCCCGACCATGACACCGTGTCTTCCCACTTGATCATGTGGTATTTTCTTTTGTTCCCAGTCCCTTGCCAAAAAAAAATCTAGCTCTTAGGGTGTCCACTACTTGGCAGTTTCCTTCATATTGGGTAGACCCCCATTGTGTACATTGGTATGCTTGATAGACAAGATTCTAGTAGCATAGATTTACCTCCAGATGTCAGATAGTCACATTGCCATGTCCCTAGTCTTTTTGCTATTTTGTCACTGACATAACTCAACTGCATCTTTGTGATTCTGTGATCACTGACAGGTAATCCAAGATATTTCATAGGGAATGTTGCTAGTTTGCAATTAAATATCTCTAGAGCCCTTTGTTGCTGGGCTTCATCTAGACCCACACTATATATCTCACTCTTTTCAAAGTTGATTTTCATCCTAGACATGGCTTCAAAGCAGGATAAAATCATTTTTGCCCTTTGCAGATTTTCTGGATCATATTTCAGAAAAATTACAGTGTCGTCTGCATATTGAAGATGAGTTAAACCCCCCTCAACTAAGTGTGGTACTAGACCCTTTATTATCTCAGCATCACTAGCTCTTGTCAACATAGTAGATAGGGCGTCCACCACTAAGTTAAACAAGTAGTGGGGATAATGGATCTCCTTGTCGAAGGCCCTTGAAGCTTCAAGAATTCTCCTCTTTCACCATTAATATCTATACAAACCCTACCTCCTCTAATCGCTTTGTTAATCCAATGAATCCACTTCTCATTGAATCCTTTCCCGTCCATGACTTCCTCTAAAAAGTCCCAACTCACTTTATCATATGCCTTTTCGAAATCTAACTTGAGAATAACTCCGTGATCGTTTAGTAACTCGAAGTTCATGTAATACCTCTTGTATAATAATGACCCCCTCTAAAATATATTTCTCTTAGGGATGAAAGCTGTCTGAAATCTACTAATTAGTTTGTCAATCACTCCTGTCAATCTGATGGTAAGCACTTTTATGATTATTTTGTAGATAACATTCAGTAGACATATGGGCCTGAATTGCTTTACATTGGTTGCAGGTTTAACTTTTGGCAATAGAATGATGACACCATAATTCAACCTCCATAAATCCAACTCACCAGAATATAGTTTGTCCAACATCTCTTTTATATCTAGTCTAATCTCACTCCAAAAGGATTTAAAGAAAACCACACTGAATCCATCTGGTCCAGGAGCAGTATTGCTCTTCATCTCCTTTAGTGCAAAGTCTAATTCCTCCAGAGAAAATGGTCTTGTAAGTCTCTCATTCTCTAAGTCGGTTAGCCTCGATTTTCACTCCACATGTCACCGGCCAAGTGAATGTCGCAAATGATGGCTCTCCCAAATAGCTCCTTATAATAATGTAATATGTTTTCTTAGCTCGCCTCGTGTTTAGAGTTAATCCATCCTTCTCTAGGTTTGCTATTTTCATTTTTCTTTTCCTTCCATTAGCACATTTGTGGAAATAACTTGTATTGGAGTCACCCTCCGGGATCCACTGTTCACCCCCCTTCCTCTGCCATTGTATTTCTTCATCGCCTTGAATTTTCACCAAGTCTTGTTCTAATTTGTACCTAGTTTCCCACTCCTCATAAGCTAAGTCTCTAACTTCACTGTTTTCATCTAATACTGCAATAGCCTTAATTAGCTCTGTTTTCTGTCTCTTTTGTTGACTATCAACATTCTGTCCCCATCCTTTAATGGCCCTTCTAAGCTTGCTTGATGTAATATGCCAATGGTCTAGAATGTCATATTTAAATCTGCTTGGCCATTTTGATCTGACCCATTCACAAAAGCCTTCCTGTCTCACCCGGTGAGGACCTGAATCTAAAATAATACGTTTTTATAACTCTATCATCCGGCTGTGTCTACAATCAGTGGATTGTGATCGACCCCAGTCTTGGAGCAAAGGAGAACTCGAGGCCAAATTGTACTTATCTTCCCAGCTGTCCAGAACACACAAGATTCGTGGATTTTGTTTATTGGTCCAAGTGTATC
Organism: Hyparrhenia diplandra; assembly: GCA_015847255.1. Lineage (NCBI taxonomy): Eukaryota > Viridiplantae > Streptophyta > Magnoliopsida > Poales > Poaceae > Hyparrhenia > Hyparrhenia diplandra. Next base: position 940,406 of record JADLZK010003469.1, read on the forward strand.
TGCTTCCAGATCTGTGTAGCTCTCTTAATCTTTGTTGAATCAATCATCTCATTAAAAGCATCCATCAAATGTATGTCCACATTCCCTGTAGATTTTTCTGATACATTTCTCACTAAATTGAAGTCCCCCCCCACTATGGTGGGTATCTCAACATTCATTATCTTGTTTTGTATTTCCTCTAGGAATTCTATTTTTCTTTCATCATGAGCTGGACCATAAATGTTGATCAACATCCACTCAAAATTGTCCTCAATCATTCTAAGTGTCATACTCTGAAAAAAGGATCCCTGATCCTCCTCTATAACAAGAGCAAGGTTTCTATCTACACCCATCAGCATACCTCCAGTGTCCCTCACATGAGACCCAGCTCCATGCCATATCTCCGTGTCCCCGCAAATCTATCCAACTCTCTCTCTCTGTTTAAAGCTTGTTTTAATTGTCTCTTGAATACATAAGCGAGTCAAAATCATGCAAGGCAATTAACTCTAAAAATTGTCTTCTTCTCGGCAGCATTACCCAACCCCCTTATATTCCAAAAAGTATCTTCATTTAATAATCTGCTGGATTTTTGGATTTCTCCTCTACAAGTCTTTGTACCTCTATAGTATAACTCTTATTGTTACATATCTCTATATTATCTCTTTTTTTTTTCTCCGCATGTCTCATGACTCATCTTATATTTTGATTCTGATGACTTGAGATGGCCACAATATTAAAATTACAATTGGTGTTTCAATTTTCTGAGAGGTTCTTGGTAGACATCATACTAAGAATCTTAAGCTTTTCCATATACTTATCCATGATATAGCATGTGCATGTTATAATCTAGGTAAACAGATGTGTTCAAACCTAGTAATGCATACAGATAAAGGGCTTCCCCTGCTGTATTTATGGTTAAAAAAAAAAACTATATAGTAAGTTGGAAATCTGAAGCATCGATTTCTGTTTATAGAAGAATAAGCTCAAGTATGAACCATCAACTTTGCTAACTAAACAAGATTACTTGGTTCTCTATAAGGTGTAGATCACGTGTAAATATGAATAGTAATTTCGAGGCAACACATATATGAAGAAAAACCTTTAGGTCTATTTGGATTCTTCCAAAATTAATTTAGAGTAGTCCATTCATTAGGAATTTTAAAGGAATTGTTGGGTACCATTCCTTATTTTAAATACTTCTTTACATAATGATTACAATGACAATATATTTGGAGCAGCAGTTTGGTGTTTATGGAAGGAATATAAAGTGTGATAGTTTCCACAATGAGATGATAAAAGAAAGAATCTTATTCCAAAAGGAAATTTGGACTGTCTATGAATAATAAACATGCTTTATCCATCCCGGATATTGATCTCGTCATCCTCCGGGAGGCCAATACTCCCTCTCGTCCCCAAAATAAACGACGTTTTGGGTTTTCGTGCCACAAGTTTGACTCGATTTATAGAAAATACGTAGAAGATTTAAATCTCCAAATAAATTTGTTAAAAAACTAGATCAAAAGATTTTTCCAATGATACTAATTATGTAATATAAATATTAATTCTATTTTAATATATAATTGCCGGTAGATGTTTTCGGGAGTTTAAAAACGTCATTTATTTTGGGACGGAGGGAGTATGTTTGAAACTCGCTGGGATTGGGAGGCCTAAAAATTTTCATAGGATATGTTAGCATTAGTATGAACCATGTGATGTTGTATGTGTTGGCTTTTTGGAACAGAAAACATAATCCAAATTATAAGTAGAAGGCAAGAAAAAAATAGGAGTAGCTGATGCATGGAACTTAGATTACTTAAACAAATGAAAGGAAAACCCCATTCCTTTCTAAAATATACATGGAACTTAGATTACTTAAACAATTGATAATGCAAACTATGGTCTCTTTTGTATCATGTATAGTTGGACTGAAAGTTATAATGTCCTTAGGCCAAAGCATCCCCTAAGTTTCCAACTATTACAAGTAAATTGATCAGCAAGTTCTATTCAGAATAACAAGGCTTGAGCATAACTGTAAACCACTTTGGCCTTAGGTTTGTCAAAATTGGGTAGCATTTTCGCAAGAAACCGATCAAAGGGATTCATTGTTCCAAAGTGTTCATACTTCATACCTCATTCCCGCATTGCATTGAGCTTTTCAACATTATACGCTATGGAAGGTCTCATCTTGCGCTGCGTTCATGTTCTACACATTGTAACCCAATTTCAACACACATTTTGATTTCTTTGGAGGCGATCTGGATCAAATGATGTGTACTTGGATGATATCGGCCATCTCGTCCAACTTTTTTTGTACCTACAGGTTTCGATGTTCCTCTTGTTATATCATATAATGCAAACTAAATCTAATTTAGTATATTTTTAAAAAAATCATGAAAATACCAAATAACATGATCTTACTTCCTCAATAAATTTTCGGCCCACACTTGTCTTCAGCATTAGGGATATTCTTTTCTCCGATGCTTATCTAAAAGATTAGTAGACCCAAACTATATATGTCCTGGCCGGGTAGAGATTTCACCTCTATATAGATATTCCGGAGCCATATATCCGTTGAACAGATTTCATTAAAACTTATTTAGTGTGAATGTTGTGGCTAGCTAGGTTGCGGAGAGGGTAGTTGTGGTCGGTGTGTGGGCGAGGTTGATAACCCCGGGCGGCGAGGTTGAGGCACCGTGCTCGTCACTTGGGAATGACGAGCGACAACGGGGTGACGATGAACAAGTAGTGCCGGGAGCGAGAGAGATTAATCTCAATCTCCGGCTAACCTTTCATTAATCCAATCCAAAGTATTTAAACACCAATCCTAACCGACTGATGCTATTGTTTAGGAATTACAAATTGTGTGGCAAATAATCAAATCATAAGATAAATGCCCTAGAACCTAGGATCGAGGCCTTGAGAATCCCCTTGACTTGATGGAGCTCCCGTGCTCTGCGTCGCGCCGCACTAGCCACGCCTGCTCTTCTTCCTCTGATAGACGACACCGGTCATAACATCTCTCCCCCCTCGACAAATAGCTCGTCCTCGAGCTGAAAGTCGGGGAAGGAGGCCTTGAAGTCCTCGGACGAGCTCCCAAGTCGCCTCGGTAGGGGAATGCCTTGCCACTGGATCGGCACATGCCGGGCGCCCCGACGGTTGACCACACGCGCTGCCGCCTCGCCGAGCAACACCCGGCCGTTGTGTAGTGGAGCGGTGGGGTTTCTGACGGTAGGGCCCCCGGAATGGCTTCGGGACGCCCACATGGAAGACGCCGTGGATGCGAGCACCGCTGGTAGCGCGCCAAGCGGTACACCACCTCACCCACGCGTTCGGGACCGGGAAGGGCCGGCGAACCGTGGCGCCCGGCTTGCCACGGCGCGCACGGGCGCGAGCGAATGAGCCGGGTGCAAGATACGCAGGAGCACCCGGCCCGTTGACGTCGAACTCCAGCTGGCGGTGATGGCCATCGTAGTGCTTCTTGGCATACTCCTGCGCTTGTAGCAAGCGGTCACGCCTCGGGCGATGAATGTGTCGCGGTCACGAAGGAGGGTGTCCACGGCGTCGTGCGGGGCGGCACCCGCCGTATGGTACCGGGGCCGGCGGTCGGCCCCGTACACAACCTCAAACGGCGTTGTCTTCGCGCGGAGTGGTAGGAAGTGTTGTAGCAGTGCTCGGCCCACGGCTTGATCCAGCCACGGCGTGGTCGATCCACGGACACACAATGAGGTACATCGCTATGGTGCGGTTCACGACCTCATTTGCCGTCCGCTTTGCGGGTGGAAGGCGTGTTGAGCTTCGCCTGACGCCCGCATGGTTGAAGAGGTCGGTCCACACGCTGCCGGTGAAGACAGGGTCGCGGTTAGAGACGATCGACGACGGGAAGCCGTGTAGACGAACGATGCCATCAAAGAAGCTCTTAGCGACCGAGGTGGCGCGGTACGAGTGGTCGAGCGGCAAGAAGTGAGCCCGCCGACGGGCGGTCCACCACCGTCAATATCACACTCTTCCCGTTGACGCGTGGTAGGCCCTCGACGAAGTCGATGGAGATGTCTTCCCGGATGCGCTGGCGTCGGGGACCGCAAGGGCTGCGAGGAGGCCCGCCGGATGTAGGTGGTTCGTTTTATTGCGCTGGCAAGTAGCGCAGAGGCCACGAAGTTCACGCACGAGCCGGGCGGTCGTGGTCCACGATGAAGACCCCGCGGAGGCGTTGGAGTGTCTTCGTGCGCCCGTGGCGCCCTCGTGCACCGCCAAGATGACGGGCCGGAGATGTCTTGGCCGCCGGAAGGTAGACGCGCTGCGTGCCCGGAGGACAAGCCCGTCGTGTACTCGCCATGGTGCGCCACGCTTCGTGGCCACCGAGTCGCGGAAGGCGCGCAGCTCCGCGTCACGGTCATATTCCGCGCGGAGATCGTCGTAGAGGCGGAACAAGGGCCCCGACACGGGCGTGGAGGTGGACGTCGTCGGCGTCACGGGCGCGAGAGCGCGTCGGCCACCATGTTGAGCCGTCCGGGCCGGTACTCGATGGCCAGTCGCACCAAGAGCTTGCTCACCCATTGGTGTTGTGGCACTTGTCGAAAGGCGTTGATCGAGGAAAACTTGAGAGCAAAATGGTCAAGACGTGACGGTGAAGTGGCGTCCCCAAAGGTAGGGCCTCGGTGGCGAACGGCTTGCACCAAGCCGATCAATTCTCGTTCATAGGCGGCGAAGTTTGTGATGACGCGCGGCGAACGCCTCTTGAAAGGCCGAGCGCCTCGCCTTGATGTAGCACCGCGCAAACCCGATGCCGGAGGCGCCGCACTCGACGATGAACGACGTTGTGAAGTCCGGGCGGTTGGAGCACCGGTGCAAATGGATAGCACCCGCTTGAGAGCCTCGGCGCCGGTGGTCGCGACCGGTGGCAACCGGCTAGAGCCGGCGGCCGTGTGTCGATGGTGCAGGAAGGGGTCGTGAGCTCAGTGCCGGCGCTCATAGGCGGAGCCAAGCGCATGGGCGCTGGAGATCTTGTGGCTCGTGCGCAGTTCGGCGTCCACCCGGATGTGCTCGAGAAGACCACCGGTGAAGAGTCGTGCCCGCCGGAGGGGCCAGATGACCTCGTGTGCGCCGAGCCGCGCCGAACGCATCCGTGTGGTCTTCCACCGTGGATGAGAAGGGCGCCGCCCGGATCGGCGAGGTGGTTGGTGGAGATGCCCGAACCGTTGGTGGCATAATTCGCGGAACTCCGACCGCGACAGTCGCCCGCGCTGCGCTCATGCACGTAGTACCATTCTTTGAGCCGTGCGGTCATGTGGAAGGAGGCCCGGCCGGACCTTGTCGGCCCCGGTGCATCGCCGCGGAAGAAAGTCTCGCAGCGGTTCAGCCACCCCAAGGGATCTTCCTTGCCATCATAGGAAGGAAGATAGCTTAGAAAGCGTGGCACCCGATGTCCTCCCCCGGGATGATCTTGATGGTCAAACACGCCTCGTGCTTGAGCTGCTAGCACACGGGGTGCCAAGGATGTATCCGAGGATCGCGCCGATGGAGGGCACCGCGACGGCGGCGTGGAAACTGAATCTCGGTGATGGGGCAGGCCCGCCGGGCCGCCCGAGGAGGCCCGGGCGCGTGTTGTTGTTGGCGGTGGTCGCGTTGCCACAACGGTCGGGCGAGGGAACGGCCGCAAGACCGTAAGATCTCCGAGATGACAACCTCACGGTCGTTGTGGTGGGATGACGCCGTGGCCCGAAGATGCGGTAGGGCGCTTGAGTTGGGATGCCGGTGCGCGGTAGGGCGGCGCCGGGCACGACCTTCCACCGCGGTGAGCTCCCGGATGTAACCTCCCCATATGAATTTGCATGCCTTGCATGATCAGACAAGGGCGCCAAGAGTGTCGTTGAGGGAGGGTGGGATGGGAGCGTTGGGCGGCGGCGGGAGTTTAGCAGGGCGAGCTGAGGTTTCTTGGCCACGATAGGTTGGGCGAACGGTAGCGATGGTGAGGATGTGACGGGGCGAGGGCAGCGATGGCGTGGTGGCTGGTGGAAGCGATGGAGCCGGGCGGTTGGGAAGACGCCCGGCAGTTGGGAAGACGCCGGGCAAGGCGGTGGAGGGTGGAGGGCCCGACATTGGCTCCGGTGCAGATTGGTACGACGCCCGATTTTGCCGGAGGAAGTATGGCAGCGAGTACGGAGTGCGAGCTCACGGAGGTTTGTTGCGGCGGGTTGGAGCCGTGATGCTATCGCGGCAACAACGAGATGAGGAATGGGGAACGATGCCAGGTGCCATTAGGGAGATATAATCTCAATCCTGGGCTAAGCTTTTACTAATAATAGATAGGGACTCTTATATTCCTGAATACAACCGACTCTTACTAGATTCTAGCTAGGGACTTAACAAACCAATCCTAACAAACTCAAACTAATCTTCAATCCAAATATAGGACTCCCACGAACTGACTAACCTGCACCTGGTCCGGTGCATCCCTAGAATCGGCCTCATCAGCCACCTTGACCCCCTTTCCTCTTGTACACGTTCCCCACCATAACAACAGCACACATATATGAAGAAAACCATTAGGTCTATTTAGATTCTTCCAAAATTCATTTGGAGTAGTCCATTCAGTAGGAATTTTAAAGGAATTGTTTGGGTACCATTCCTTAATTTAAATACTTCTTTGCATAATGATTACAATGAAAATATATTTGGAGCAGCAGTTCTGCTGTTGATGGAAGGAATACACTGTGATAGTTTCCACAATGAGATGATAAAAGAAAGAATCTTATTCTAAAAGGAACTTTAGGCTGTCTATGATTAGTAAACATGCTTTATCCATCTTGGATATCGATCTGTCATCTTCTGGAGGCAATATGCTTGAAACTCGCTGGGACAGAGGCCTAAAAAAATTCCATAGGATATGTTAGCATTGGCAGAATGTAGCATGAACCATGGTCCATATGATGTTGTATGTGTTGGCTTTTTGGATCAGAAAACATAGTCCAAATTATGAGTAGAAGGCAAGAAAAATAGGAGTAGATGATGCACATATCTTGATTGTATCTTTTTAACTATACAAATGAGAGGAAAATCCTATACATGGAACTCAGATTACTTAAACAATTGATGCAAACTATGGTCTCTTTGTATCATGTATAGTTGACCTGAAAGTTATAATGTCCTTAGGCCAAAGCATCCCCTAAGTTTCCAATTATTACAAGTAAACTCATCAGCAAGTTCTATTTAGAATGACAGGGCTTGAGCATAACTGCAAACCATTTTGGCCTTAGATTTTTCAAAACTGGGTAGCATTTCTGCAAGAAATTGATCAAAGGGATTAATTGTTCCAGTGTTCATATTTCATACCTCATTCCTGCATTGCATTGAGCTTTTCAAGAATATCCGCTATGGAAGGTCTCATCTTGCGCTCATTTTCCACACATTGTAACCCAATTTCAACACACATTTTGATTTGCTGGAGGCGATCTGGATCAAATGATGTGTACTTGGATAATATGTGGCCATCTGTCCAACTTTTTGTACCTACAGATTTCAATGTTCCTCTTGTTATTATATCATATGCAAACTAAATCTAATTTAGTCTATTTTTTTAAAAAATGAATCGTGAAATACCAAATAACATGATCTTACTTTCTCAATAAATTTTTCGTCCACACTTGTCTCCAGCATTAGGAATATTCTTTTCTCCGATGCTTATTTGAATGATTAGTAGACCCAAACTATATATGTCTGACTGGGTAGAGATTTCACCTCTATACAGATATTCTGGAGCCATATATCTGCTGAACAGAATTCATTAAAACTTATTTGGTGTGAATTTTTAAAACTGGACTCTAGTAGTAATGGAAAATAGTCATTTCATATTTTTTACTTACAATGATCCCACAACATTTTGAGTGTTCATTCTGGTTTGCTCTTGACCAAAGAGTCTTGAAAGTCCAAAATCAGCAATTTTGGGGATCATATTGTCACCCAACAAAATATTTTTCGGGCTTAAGATCCATGTGAGCGACAGGCTGACCCATTTTCTTATGTAGGAAATGTAAACCGTTGCAGATTCCTTGAACTATTCTAAACCGTGTGTCCCAGTCGATTCTATTAGATTCAGCTGAAGAAATAGAACATAGAGATATGTAAGTAATCTTTACAAGAAGCAAAAATCTTATTGTACTAATGACACATTTTGAATTTTTCTTTTGGTTTATAATATGACTTTTCATAACTCATTTATCTTCAAGTAGCAACTTTAAACTCAACAAGATGTAAACATTGAAGGAACTAAATAGTGGCCAATGCTGTCCAATACTGTAGTACATATACATACCAAATAGATACTTCTCAAGGCTTCCCTTTGGTAGATATTCATAACAGAGGAAAACTTCAACAATATCTACAATGATATATCTTCCGTTGTGTTGCACCACCTTCTTCTGTGACTCATGACAGTAGCCCACCAACTTCACTATATTTTCATGCTGGGCTGCCATAAGATTACAGACCTCATTATTAAATGTTTTGTCATTTGCCACAGGAGAGTTTTCCCCAAGTTTCTTCACAGCAATCATTTCCTCATTCTCTGCAATTCCCTATGTCAAGTATCATATATTATGTATATTGGCATGCTGACATGTGTTCAGTCAACTTGAGATGACAGTAAAAATTTCAGGCGTAATAATCGTACCTTGTAGACTGTTCCAAATGCACCTTTACCAAGTTCTCGCTCGGGAGAAATCTTTTGTGATTTGCTTCAGAAAGCTTGCTGGTATGTCCTTGGGCAATGTGCTTAGAAGACTAGACGTGGTGTTAGTAGTCATCTCTGACGATTTAGAAATTTGTGATCTGAGCGACAGAAAGACAAAGCACAAGATATGGATGGTTAGAACATCTAATTGATGGGAATATGACACAGTACTTATAAACAACTTATGCAAGAAAGAATAAGCTTAAAAAAACATTAGAAATAATCTAGTGTTTGGATATGTGATGCTTTGTTGCAGTGCTGCATATAGTATTTGGTTCAGATTTGAACTACTACATCCTAATTTTTATTTGGCATACCCTCTGTTAGAGAGAATGATTGTCTATTCCTCCAAACCCTAGAAGGGTGGGCAATATAGTTCTTTGTACATGGGCCACATGGGCCTAGCCTCATGGGCCTTTACACATATACACTAACACCCCCCCGTCCCCGAACTACCGGCGCAAGCGGAGATCAAGACTGGACATGAAAGAAATCAACACACACAGGGCCCCCGCTAGTCACAACTAGCCACCGGGCGACGTTGAGGCCGGAGAGCGAACTCGGAGAAGGTCGACGAGGGCGGACCTTTTGGTGAAGATGTCGCCGAACCGGGAGGTGGTCGGTACATGGAGCACAGGAACAGCCCCGATGGCCACCAAGTCTCGGACAAAGTGCAAGTCGATCTCCACATGCTTTGTCCGTTGATGCTTTGAACGGGTTGGTGGAGAGGTAGACGGCACCGACATTATCACAAGAGACAAGAGTGGTCTTTGTCGGTGGCCGTGAAGCTCCCAATAGCCGCCGGCCACGAGGCCTCCGCCACCCGTTGGCAACAGCCCGGTACTCCGCCTCTGACTTTGGAGCGGGAGACAACCGGCCGCCGCTTGGGCGACACCGGGAGACGAGGTTGCCGCCAAGGAAGACGGCGCGAGCGGAGGTAGAGCGGCGAGTGTCCGGACAGCCCGCCCGATCGGCGTCGGTGTAGACGGCGAGCTCGGTGGAGGGAGACCGGTGGAGCATCGGGCCGAGTCAACGGTGCCTACCGAACATAGCGGAGAAGGCGCTTCATCGCAGCAAGATGGGGTGCCCGTGGATCATGCATGTGAAGACAGATCTGGCCGAGCGGCATACGCCGATGTCGCTTTGGTGAAGGTGAGGTATCGCAAGGCACCGCCCAAACTCCGAAGGCAAGAGGATCCGCCACAGTGGTCGCCTTCATCGCCAGAAAGCTTCACCGAGTATCAACCGGAGTAGCACGGGGGACACGCCGTCATCTCGGCCCGCCGAGGATGTCCGAGCATACCGTCGCCGGGTGCGGGAGCAACCCCGTAGGTCGAGTCTCCACAAGAACCCCGTGAAGTGGTGAAGTGGACCAAGATCCTTCATGGCAAACTCGGGCCGCAAGGCCGATGATGACATTTGGAGAAGCTGCGGGCTTGAGGCCGTGAGGACAATGTCATCAACATAGAGTAGCAGTAATGCCAGTCTCGGCTCCGTGGCGATAGACAAACAGAGAAGTGTCGGACTTGGCCCTCCGAACCCCAAGGTGAGAAGGTAGGTGGCAAACCGAGAGTACCAAGCACGAGGAGCCCGCTTCGGACCATATAATGACTTGTTGAGCCGGCAAAACCGGATCAGCCGACCGAATCGACAAATCCTACCGGGCCGTCGCAAAGATATCTTGTCTCGAGACAAGGTGCCATGGAGAAATGCATTCTTGACATCTAGCCGATGCACTCGCCAAGAGCGAGAGAGAGCAAGTGAGAGGATCAGGCGGACTGTAGCAGGCTTGACCACCGGACTGAAAGTCTCATCATAATCAACCCCGGCGCCGGGTAAAGCCTCCGAGTACCCAACGAGCTTTGTAGCGTTCAGCTCGCCGTCGGCCGACGCGTTTATGCGCCCGGATCCACTTGCTCAGTGACCACATTGCCACCAGACGGACGCGGCACAAGGTCCCACGCCCGGGTTGGCAAGAAGAGCCTCATGCTCCTCTTCCATCGCGCCGCCAGATTAGGATCCGCCAATGCAGCGCGGACAGAGGAAGGAATCGGAGAGACCGACGGACTGCTCTCGGTGGCGGAGAGGGCCGCAGGACGGAGAACCCCCGCCGCATGGCGAGTCACCATCGGGTGAGTGTGACGGGGGTTCTCATTGAGGGATCTCGGGTGGTAGGCCGCGAGGGTAACCACGGACCTGCCGTGTGGTGGAGGAGGTGGGGGCGGTGGCGGAGTAGCGGAGCCGGGTCGGCACCGGCGCTGGGCGCTCGGCGAGCGAACACTGCGTCGGCTGCCACGCGGGTCCCGGCCCGCGAACGGGGAACGACGCGCGGGCTCGGGGCCGCTGGCGGGCGCGGCTGGTTCCTCTCGGTGCCGCGCGCGGGCGCAGCCGGGTGCTCCCGGGAGCGCACGGGCGCGCAGCGAGGGGACGGGGGCTGCTCGGGCGCGGCCCGAGGGCGCGGGGCCGCGCGTGGCTGGGCGGGGGGCTCCGGGGCCGCGCGTGGCGTAGGGTGAGCTGGGACTGTAGAAAGAGGCCGGAAGGTGGCGGTGGCTGAACCACCGGGTCGACAAACGGGGACTCCGGCTCGGCGGGGGGTGGAAGGTGGGGAAGAAGTGGAGTAGGGAAATCCGACTCGTCGAAGACAACGTCTTAGGGAGATGAGGACTCGGTGGGATGAAAGGTCGTGAGCAACGGTACCCCTTATGGTCAAGGGAGTAGCCTAGGAACACACACCGGGTCGAGCGGGGCGCCAACTTGTGAGGAGCAGTGGCGGCAGTGTTTGGGTAACATGCACACCCGAAGACACGGAGGTGATCATAGGTAGGAGGGGAACCGAAGAGGGCGTGGTGTGGAGTGGGAGCAGGACAAGCAGTGGACGGAAGGCGGTTGAGTAGGTGGGTGGCGGTGTGGAGGCTCTCGGCCCGAAGCGGGGGTAGAGGCCCGAAGAAGAATGGTGCGCATGATGTCATTCGTGGTGCGGATCATCCGCTCGGTCTTGTTCCGGGAAGAAGTATACGGACAAGACATGCTTGCAATTTGAACACCCCGAGAGAGGAAGAAAAAGAACGAGGCGTTGTTATCGAACTCACGCCCGTTGTCGCTCTGGACGGCCTTGACGGTGAGACCGAACTGAGTGGACACCCAGGCAAAGAAGTGGAGGAGGGTGGGAAACGTCTCAGACTTAGCACGCAACGGAAAAGTCCAAGAGTAATGGGAGAAATCATCAACCAACACCAGATAATATTTGAGCCCAGAAATGCTCGGAACAGAGAGGTCCACAAATCACAAGCAGTGTACAAGATCAAAGGCATGCGTAGCACGCTTGAAGAAGAAGAAGAAAAGGTAGTCTAACATGACGACCGAGGCCGACACGCATGACAAAGATGCTCGGCATGAGTACGAGTACAAGAGATGTCTCGCACTACGACCGAAGCCGAGCCAAAACGTCGCGGTCGGGATGACCGGCCGGGCGGTGCCGATGGTAGAAGACGGCGTCACGGCAAGAGCAGCGGCGAAGACGGAAGGCGAAGAGTGTAAAGGGGTCCGATGCTCTCACATCGGAGGAGTGGTCGCCGGGAAGCCAAATCCTTCACAAGAAGACCGAAGTGTCAAATTCGACGAGAACAAGAGTTATCGGCAGTGAACCCGACGAATAGAAAGAAGATTGTGGACCATCCGAGGAGCAACAAGAACATTCAAAGACGAAAAGGACCGGGAGCAGAACCCTGAGAGGTGGTGGGAAGAGGTAGAACCATTCCCCACCATGATAGAAGAAGGGCAAGAGGGGTGGGAGGTCGAAGAGTCGAGAGTATACCAAAGATCCGGAGTGGTGTGGTAGGAAGCCCCGAGTCGACAATCCAATCGGTGGGCGGTGTCGACCCCATGGTGCCGAAGGATCGAAGCGAGCTCGCCGATTCCACCCCCTGCCGGGACGGGCTGGGGCGGAGGAGGAGCCCAGGTCGGCGGTAGAGGAGCCATGGTGGAGTACATTGCGGCCGCCTGGGTGGAGGTCGAGTGTTCCGCCGCCCGGCCCGGGAACGGCCACATGGAGATGCGCCCGGTCCATGGGTTGGTGAAGGAGGGACGGGGGCGCACCGTCGGGGGCGGAAGTGGAGCAAGCGGTGGAGTGGGGCCGCATTTACCCGGTCCGGCTCCGCCTCTCGCGCGGTACCCCGTCAAAGACCACCACCACCACGGCCACCACGCCCCGCGACGGCGACCACCGCGGCCACCCCCCCCCCCGCTTGGCCGGGAGGAGGCGGGCAGCGACGCAGCACGCAGGTAGAAGACGTGGGGCGCCGGGGCAGGCTGGCGCGGTGCGGGGGCGTGTGGCACGGCCCCCCCATCTGGGCTCCTCAAGGGACGAGGTCGTCCCGGAGCTGGGAGGAAGGTGGGAAACGGTGTCCGACGAGTGATCCAAGTCCTCAGTGCGCGAACCGTCCATTGAGGCCTCGCGGGAGGTTGAGCACCGGGACACGGTCGTCAGCGGGTACCCAATGTCGCGAGAGCGTCGCCTTTATCTTCATCCGCCGGCAAGAGTCACTAGCGTAGAGAGGTCCCCCCGCACGAAGGCACGGAAGTCGGCCTCGGCCGGAGAGAACGGGCCTCGGCGTTCTGCTGAAGAAGTGTCCCTCGATGGCGAGCCGGATTCGCCTTGAGGAGGCACCGTGAGGCCGGACGGTGTCTGGATCTCGCGGGGAGATGGTCCCAACGATCCAAGACAGAGCGACGTATTTGCCGGCGCCGCCCACGCCGCATCCGCGCGCCGCGAAGGGTGTGTCGAGGCGGACGTGGTCGTCGATGGCGTAGCGCGAGCGCGAGGAGCATCCGATCACGCCAACGGCGTAGGGAGGTGTGCGTGGAGTCGAGCACGGCGGTGACCAGGTTCTTGACGTTCGTGGCGGCGGCGGCCCGGAGGTGCGGAGTAGGCGACCATGGGATCGGTCGGGTCGACGCAGCGCGGTGGAGAGGGCACGGAGGGGGTGTCTTGCCGGCCGGGAGGAAGAGGTGGCGCCGTGCTCGCGAAGACGGGGGTGGGGGACGGAGGGACCGAGCAAGAACCGCTCCGCCTCGGCCACGGACGAGCGAGCATCGGCGGTATCGCGTTTCGCTCCCAAGCGGCAGCGGCACGAACACGCCCCTGCGCCTCGAAGCGCGGACCTTTGCCGCCCGAGAGGGCACGGGCAAGCTCGCGTCGGGTCCGGGAGCTCCATTAGCGACACCCTTGCCCGAAGAGCAGCCACGGAGGCGGCGCATCTCGCGGGGGCATGCCAAACCCCCCGGGGTTGTAGAGATGGGCGGTGGAGCAGTGTGACCCCCGGCTCAGCGGCGCCAAGAGGGGGCAGGCGGCTCAGCGGAAGACCGAGGGGGGCGGTGCGGGGTCCCTGCGGGCCTCGTCATCCACGTGGGAAGGCCGTCGGTGGTGACGGCGGTGGGCGCCCGCGTGCCGGTCATTCGGGCGGCGGCGGGGCGGCTGCGGCCGGCGGCCGGCGGCACCAGCGGTGGTGATCTCCAGCACCGGTCGGGACGTCGGCGCGCGAGGGAGGAGGAGAGGGTCCTGCGGCGGCCCGGAGGAGGAGGAAGGGGCCGGCGGGTCGCCTCCCTCGCCCGCGCCCGCGGCCGCGGCGAGGGCCGCCCGCGGGCGGCCGCGCCGCGATCAAGGCCCGCCCGCCCAAGATGGTCGCTGCGCCGCGCGCCGCCAAGCAGAGGGGCCCCGCAGAGGCCGGAGTAGGAGAGGAAGGGGAAGGAGTGGAGGGAGAGGAAGCCGGGGGGCGCGCCGGGAAGGGCGGCAGCGCGCCGGCTGCTGGCCAGCCATGGCGGCGACGGCTGTAGGGCCTGGACCGGGAGGGAAGAGAGGAAAAAAAAAAAAAACTTAGCTTGATACCATGTTAGAGAGAATGATTGTCTATTCCTCCAAACCCTAGAAGGGTGGGCAATATAGTTCTTTGTCTTTGACATGGGCCACATGGGCCTAGCCTCATGGGCCTTTACACATATACACTAACACCCTCAACTGGAATTAATCTAAACTAGCATTTTATTTGCTACTAGTTTGAAAGGTTTAAAAGTTGGGATCTATGCATCTGGCCATCCCCAAATCAACCAGGAATGGTTGTATCCCCGAAAGATTCAGAGTGATCCAGGTTATGCTGAAACTTTCATTTTAGTGTTGCTGTAGGGGCTTTCAGATTTATTTCCCCTCCTCGGATTAGATATGACAAATGATTCATTACTAACTTTTGTTCAAAGCAGAATGCAGGTCTAATGGGACACGCTTTCAAATGTGCAGGAGCATACAAATTCTATTACTACAGGTGCATTGAATCAAAGATAACAGTGCGCTGCGATGGCAAGAGAAAACAAGCACAAGGCTTTGCAAAATTCATGTGAAGAACAGCGAGGACATCAAGAAGGCTGACCTGAAACAACAGCAGGAGGATGCAGAGCTGCAGAACGATAGGACTGGGAGAGACAATGAAGTGTGGGTCTATATATAAAGAAGATGAGATGGAGCAGAACGCACATTTCATTTCATTTTAGGTACTGTACGTGCTGACTGACGGGGAGGAAACGCGCTTCCATCTTGGACGCGTCCCGGCCTTGGGTCAATCTGACAAGTCAATGGCCAGACGCGTTTCTGTCAGAAAAAGTTTGTTTATTCCAGAGTTCAAAATTTGTGTTCATTGGAACGTAGAGATAAGAGACAAATTCCACGGTAAAGCACGTTCCCATACCTGATGTTGTAGACTTGTATATATACGGACATGAGCCTGCGTGGCCATGCGAAATGGTGAACTAATTGCCTTGCAGTTTTGGAACTGCAGGGATCTAAGGTCCAATGTCCACGTAACTTCTATGTTACTTCGTGTAAGGGATTCTACTAACGAAATGCAAAAGCTTACAACTACGAATTAATTTAGTTACTTCCACTTTAATGGAACCGGTTAATTGCAGAGCACTTGTTATTACGGCATGTTCTAGTCAACTTCATTTTGCATTTGCAATGTTCACTTTTTTTGGTTGAATTCTAATGAAAGTAAGCTATAACAACGTTTATAGTAGTACCAAGGCTCCGACTATCGACCACGACTCTTTCTCTCCAAGCTCTCTCTTTTCTCTTCACATCATTGTCTCCCATTTTGGTGTCGGCGATGGGCTTGCGAGGTTGGGGTTCGTCGGATTCGAAGACCAAGTTGGAGCTCCGGATCTAGGCGGATCTTGTACAAGAGTTTCTAGTCCCTCTCCGACGACGCGGGTCGCCGGTCTTCTCCTTTCAAGGTACGGAGGAATCTTGGTGTTCTGCGGAAGTTAAGAGTGTGGATCGAGCTCGAGCTTCACATCGCGGCTCTTGTCATCGACAAAGAGTCTTGATCCAGATATGCGGGTGCCCGCCGCGCCGCCGGCGCCCCCCGGTCGACATGCGACTAACGATGATTTCATCTCGCCGTTGATGACGAAAGTGTCTTCCGCGCTCTCTTCCAAGCGTTTGTGCGATGGAACTCCCCGGATCTGAGATTGGATGGTGATGGCCGACGTCGGTGATCCTACCGGGCGAGGATTTCGGTGTCTTCGACAAGCAATGGGTCTAGGGACCTGATTGTAATTTCTTATTTTCTTGAGTTGTGTAAGATGGGTGGGACAAATGTTTCTGTATCCTTATACAACTGTAATACAAGTATGTTTGATTAAAAAAACAACGTAAAAATAGGATCAACTTTTTAGTTTTTGTAGCAATGCACAAAATTAATTACCTAGTATACTCGTAAGTCTAAAAGGTCATTTTACTTTATGCGTTGTTTAAAAATTGTAAAAATATATACTTGACCATTGTATGATGCTGTCATAATAACTCTTACCAGCTAGGAATCAATCAATATATATCGAGCGTGAAGCTTGATGCAAAATCTTTTTTTCTCACATGAGGCTCAAGGGGTAAATACGGTGATAAAAAACCTAATTTATTTATTTTGTTATTAATACTATAGTGTTACAACAGTAAAGTATCGGATACGAGTAAACGGGAATTAACTCAGGAATTTGCACCTGAGCGAGGATTGAGACAGGGAGATCCAATCTCACCGTACCTATTTTTGCTGTGTGCTGAAGGGTTTTCTGCTTTGCTGGTAAGTGCTGAGGAGGAAGGAAAGATTCATGGGGTGAGGGTCTGTAGGGGAGCACCATCTCCCACCTACTTTTTGCGGATGATTCCCTTATTCTGTGCAAAGTAAACGATAGGGAGGCAGAAAATTTGTTGGAGATCCTAAATATATATGAGGCATGTTCAGGTCAAATGATAAATGCAGACAAGTCAGCGGTCATGTTCAGTGATAATACAGGAGGGAATGCCCGAGCAAATGTGAGAAGAATTTTAAGAATCCCAGCAGTGACAAGGAATGAAAAGTACTTGGGCCTCCCTGTTTATGTGGGCAGGTCAAGAACGGAGGCATTTGCCTATTTGAAAGAAAGGGTGTGGCAGAGAATACAAGGGTGGAAGGAAAAACTCCTGTCCAAGACCGGGAAAGAAATCATGATCAAAGCAGTGGCACAAGCGATTCCAGTTTTTGCTATGGGGTGCTTTGATATCACAAAAGAAATGTGCAGCCAAATCAGTTCAATGATAGAAAAATATTGGTGGAATAATCAAGGCAAGGATAATAGTATACATTGGGTGAGTTGGGAGAAGCTGATCATGCCTAAAGAAGAAGGGGGCTGGGGTTCAGGGATCTGCATTCCTTTAACATGGCTATGCTAGCCAAACAGGGATGGAGACTGATTCAAAACCCCGACTCACTATGTGCACAGGTCCTCAAAGCAAAATACTTCCCAAACACCCATGTACTGGATGCAAGAGTGAAGGAGGGCTGTTCATACACTTGGAGAAGTATCATGCATGGAGTTGAACTACTGAAAGAAGGTGTTATCTGGAGGATAGGGAATGGAGCGAATGTGAGTATCTGGGATGACCCATGGCTACCCAGAGAGAACACTCAAAGGCCTATTACACCTCGGGGCAACACTCTTCTTCGGTATGTTGATGAGTTGATAGATCCAGTGACAGAGGCATGGGACTCCCAACTGCTGCAGCAAACGTTTTGGGAGGAGGATGTGGCTCTGATCCGGACTATACCAGTGCACATGGAAATGGAAAATATCCTGGGATGGCATTATGACAGTAAGGGGCGATTTTCGGTCAAATCAGCTTACAAAGTACACAGGGTTGTGGCTAGAAGAATATAGAGAACTAATAACCCGGGAGGAGCTGCAAGCAGCCGGGGTATTTCAGATTTTTGGAAAAAGCTATGGAAGCTGGAGTGCCAACCAAAGCTGAAACATTTCTTGTGGAGAATGTGTCATAATACACTTGCTGTTCGTACAGTGCTGAAAATAAGAAGAGGAATGGAGGTGACTACAGAGTGTTGCATGTGTGGTAGATTTGATGAGGATGGAGGCCACCTATTGCTTAAATGCAAAGAGGTGAGAGAAGTGTGGAGAACGCTATGCTTGGAAGAAATTCGTGCTGACCTAGCCAAGTCTTGCTCACCGTTTGAAATGATGGAAAAAATTTTCAAGTTGAAGCAAGAACAGCAGCTCACCATCGTGACTTTGCTATGGTTATGGTGGAGGGAGCGAAACAGATGGCGTGAAGAAGGACGCAGGAGAGCTGGGCGAGACCTGGCATATCTGGTTGCAGCCCGAGCTGAAATGAAGAAGATGGCCTCACCAACGCTATTGTCGGATTTCCGTGAGAGACAAAAATGGTGCAAACCTGACGAAGGTTGGTTGAAGATCAACTCTGATGGTGCTTTTTCACAGCAAACGGGAGCAGGTGCGTGGGGTTATGTAATCAGGGATGACCAGGGACTTGTTAAGAAGGCCGGTGCAGGAGTAGTGTCAGTGCTGCAGAGCGCTTTTCATGCTGAGCTGTTAGGCTGCCTCGAAGGTCTGAAAATGGCAGCACAAATGGGTTTTGGCCGAGTGGTCTTGGAAACAGATGCGCAGATGGTGAAGTCAGCTGTCGAGGGAGATGATTATCGTCTGTCATCGATGGGAGGAATAATCACCGAGATCAAACATTTGATGTCTTTCGAGTTTTTGTCATGCTATATTTGTTTTAGTCCACGGTCTTGTAATAAGTTAGCTCATGAACTCGCGTCGTGGGGTTGTAGCTTACCGGTGATGAGCTTAATCACCTGGGATTGTGTACCTCAATCTCTTGAGGATCTGGTGTCCAGCGATTCGGCTGTGACAGAAGAGTAATAAATAGCTCTTTGTCTCAAAAAAAAAAAAAAAAAAAGACCAAAGGGTAGTGACGGTATAATAAAAAGGGACCCCGGCTAAAACCTCTGTTCCCAGCGGTGGCGGGAGGCCGATTCGACTCCTCTTATTCGTTTCAGGTTGGGCGCCGATTTTCCCGGGCGATAAAACCCAATCGCTTCTGCGCCGCCTTCCCCGCCTCCTCCATAGCAATCGATCCCAAGAATTTTCGATTCCCTCAATCCCGATCTCGATCTTCCGACCACAGCTCCGCGCGCTCGCATCTCAAACTCGACTCTGCCGGGCGGCCCCCCGGTTCCTCGAACCAATCCCAGCGATGCCGCAGCTGTCCCGCCGCCCTCGCTGTTCGCTCCCCTCGAGCCGTCGCCGCCTTTGGATCCCCGCTTCCATGCCTCCTCCTCCCGGCCCGACCCTTGGCGGTGAAGAAGACGAGGCTGCCTCTTCTCCACGCCCGACCGCGCGTTCGCGTCAGGGGGGCAGGACTATGATCGGGCTCGACATCGCGACCTGCCTCATCACGCCCCTCTTGATATGGCTCTTCGACTTGGTCTCCGAGGAGGCCCACATCCGGATCTCGCTGTACCTCTCTTTAGCCGCCTTCATGGTGGTCGTCTTGTGCGTGGACATCTTCTACGATCCGCAGCCCGCAGCCAGGTGGCACCGGCGGCGGCGGTGCTGCTCCCACCCCCCTCCAGGAGATGGACTTGTGCTAGGTTTGCTCGTGCGTGCTTTCTTTCGGACTGTTGACGTTTCTTAACGCCGCAGAAGAATCCGCATAGCGCACAGAATTGTCGTTGTAGCTTTCACCCGGAAATATTCAAGGTATCGTATTTTCCACAGGGAATGGAGGTACTCTCTCCTAACTAGTTCGCCCAAGGACACACAAGGCCAAAGATGGGGAGGATTATCGAGAAGGATCCCTACACCTTTAGTGTCTATGGTTAGCCGATCTCGAGCTACTTGTTCACTTTCGGGCACCGCCCACGCCCAAAGGACGTGTGTCAAAGCAATTGCACCGCGCCACACCGAACGTGGGGGATTACGGAGGAGGACGGACAAGGCTGTCATGACCCGGCCGCCTACCCCTTCAACCGTGGGATGCGCCACAAAAGATAGGCAACCTCTAGTCCAAACACCACGTTTGCATCGTTGATTGCTACTCTAGTGTGATATCAAGGCTTACCCGCCCCCAGGGGTCCTTCTACTAGAGCACCGCCAAAGATGACTAGCTATCAATCCCGTAAACGAGTAGATAAATCATGGATAAACAAAAGACAATAAAGATTATCGGAACCGTGGAAACTTACATAGCCAAGATCCCGTGAAGGAGCTAAGCACTAATCCACCGAGGTACAAGTCCCGGGAGTCGCCGACAAGTCCGCACTTCCCCCGCCCCCGCCCTCACATCTCTCCTCCGCCGATCTCTCTACTACTAATGAGGGCCTAAGCCCATTGGAGTGAAGGAGTGGAGTAGAGGGGAGAGCTCTCTTAGAGGAGAGGGAGAGACTCTTGCCCTTGGAATTGGTGTGTGTTACAAGTGAGGGAGTGCCCATCTATTTATAGGACCTTCACCATGGGATCCTATCTTGGCTAAGCCATTTGGTACTAATCCCGCGACCGCCTTCGGGCAAGCAAACACAGCCTCCGGACTTTTTCAGGTCGAGATGGGCCGCCAGACGAAGATGGGCCGCTTTGGCCTCCGCGAGGGTGTGGGCGCACCCTAAGGTGCGCTACAAGCACCAATATGATCTCCGTTTGGGCTGAAACTTTGCATGAGCATGTGGGCCTCGGAGTTAGCTTTCGGTTCGAGTATTCGTTCGCTGAAACCGATTTCGTATAAGAAAGTTATGCCCAAAACATTGAACCCATGTCCTCGCGGCCCGTTTATCATTTCATGTTGGATTCGGGCCTCGACCTCTTGGGCTTGTGTTTGGATATTGATATTTTATGGGATTTTCTCCTCTCTTCTCCTTGCTTTGCTTATGTCCATTTAGGGCCTTGTTATCTTTTATATGTTTTCCTTTGCTTTTGGCCCAAAATGTATATGTTTCCAACATTGCCCCCGCAAAACAAGTGAAGTACCAAAACTTGTGGAAATGGTTAGCTCAAAGCCCTATTGCTATTATGTTTTGGTAGATTTATACTAATGTTGACGGTATAAAATATGTAGTTAACGACCGTCAACAAACTCCCCACACTTAGTCCTTTGCTCGTCCTCGAGTAAAGGCTAAGGACTAAGATGGGTCATCTCCTTGATATGTAACCTGCATACAAGTTATTCCAAGCTTCACCTACACTTGTGAACTTTTGATGTGTCTACCATGTTTAATCTTGGGTGATTGAATTATGGAACAACACGGATTCAAATCCTCTTGCTTCAAATATGTGCAGGAACTTGGGTTTTCATTAATTTTGAAAAGGTAAATATAGCTTAGCTCCTCGAATGATTCACTCGGATCACTCAATTTTGTGTTTGGTTTCTCACCAAGGCATATCAGAGGTTTTGCCTTCTTTCTTTCCTACTTCTAAAAAGCTTATGTGGATCTTTGGGTAGGGAAAGATATGAAGGCATACTTACTCTGCATATGTTGCTCGGTCAAAGCTCGGATCCGAGGAGAAGGATGGCATACCCCTAGATAAAGAAGTGCATGTGTGTGTGGATATTATAAAGTGGAACCTATACTATACTCCTTTATATGTGTGATCTCTTATGATAAACTTTATTTTTGAGATCATGGCTATCTTTTTGCATGAGCCGTCATGTGCTCATCATTTTTTTCTCTTTTTTTTATGAAAGACTTGGACCTTCATGTGTCCAACTTTTTTTTTTTTCTTGGGACCTTCATGTGTCCCTATTTTTTTTCAATAGCCATGTCTCGTAAACCACACATATATTAGAGAGAGATCACTATCTAGTAGAACATGGAGTATTTATTTCTAAGATGTATCTTTTTGTCTACTCCCAGTGTAGGA
Organism: Hyparrhenia diplandra; assembly: GCA_015847255.1. Classification (NCBI taxonomy): domain Eukaryota; kingdom Viridiplantae; phylum Streptophyta; class Magnoliopsida; order Poales; family Poaceae; genus Hyparrhenia; species Hyparrhenia diplandra. The sequence goes on from JADLZK010003469.1 coordinate 962,358, forward strand.
GCAGAGGTTTTTGTATGGTGGACGGAAGCATTTTTTAGCGTATTCCCAATGTAGGAATAGCTGGTATATGTGGAGTGTATGTGATTCTTGATCTTGGGGGCATGACAACGATCTCAACAAGGGTCAACAAGACTTGACACAAGCTCAATGCAAAGATAAGTAGCATATGTGTAAGAGTTTTAGCACTTGATAAACTTGATATGGCTCGTAGGAATTTTGCATATCATTGAGGAGCATGCTATTTTGAATTTTTGAATTTTGAAAACAAATCCCAAGTTCATATAAAAGAGCAAGGTTCAAATCATCCAGCTATATCACATATTCCAATTACTTAGATAACATGGAGTCCCTATGATAGATAGCTCACAAGTTATAGGAATATTAGCGAGGAATAAAGAGTATGCATGTTTTATCAAAGAATAACATGGAGATGGGGCCTCAAAAGCTTTGTCTTTTTGAAATGTTCAAGTTTAAACTTCAAAACTTTTTGCGAGATGTGAGAGCAAGAGATTTGCACAAACCACCGTTTGAAGAGGAAGGAGTTAATGGTAGTCGTTCATCTCATCCTTCTCCATCGTGAACTCCGCTTAGTGATTGTGCATTGTGTTGGGGAGATCTCGGATGGGTGTGATTGTATGCTTGAGAGATCTCCCCACACTTATTCTTGTATCTGGTTTTATTTAAAGAAAGAAAACAAAAGAAAAGAAAACAAACACACATGGTTCTACCGGTTTGAACACCGTGGAACCTTTATTGTAAGAACTTTATTTTTATTTTATTATTAATTTTTTTTTATTTGTTCACCTCATCATCACTCTAGCAAGACTAACATAAAGAAGCAATGAATAACATAGCCTTGATTCATCTCCATCATAAGATACTCCCAAAGATCATGACAACAAAACTCTAAGTTCCTTAATCAAAATCTAATGCCATGTCAAATTTTGATTAAAGGAGGTCTCTTTAACCTAAGCACCATGCTCAATTTAAAAGGCCTATGGATGTTACCTAGAGAAAACATCCAAACGAGCATATGTCATAAACGAAGAAGCATGAATTTATATTTTCGTGGAGACAAATATGAGTAAGAGTGTTTGGTGAACATTTATTTCCCTTGCATACACGGATATACTTACCGACAAAGATCTATGGTTGAAGCATCAAAGTTGTTGCTTTGCGGGTTTGCATGATGGCTCCTCGCCTGTGTGCACCTCAAGGCTAGGCCACACACACGTGTGCATGGGCCATGGGTCTTGATGGTAGCAAAGCAAAGGATGAGAGACAAACCCTTCTTGCTTGTTGAAGCAATGATGGGTGGAGTCAGCAAAGCACTTTGGTATGTAGCTTGACTATGTGGGGCCAACCTGCCCCTCTCTTCTCTTATTATCATTATTTTTTTTAATTCTATATTTTTTTTCTTCTTTTTCGTCAACACTTTTTTTTTTCTTATCTATATTCTCTCTTTTTTTTTATAACATTTTTTTCTTTTCTATATTTTTTTTTCTTCTTCTCTTTTTTTTTCAACCCCCTTCTCTCTTTTTTTTTTTTTTTTTTTTTCAACAAGGTAGGGCTGACATCATCTTTTATTTGCCATTGTTTTTTTTGAATGTCCCCTTGGTGGATGAAACTTGAGACTGTCACCATCTTCTCCCACACTTAGACTTTTTGTGCAAAGTCAAGTGTGTAAGGTCCGGTCTCCTTGTGAGTGTGTTCCATCACCCATGAGCATCAAAGTTTTTCTCCTTTTTTTGATGTCGCCCTCATGTTTTCAAGCATCGCGTGCCTCTTTTGATCTTCTTAATCGATCTCCACTGAAATGGTTAGCGACAAGAATACCCGAAGGTGCATACTAGCCTAATAACATGTTCTTGCTTTTATTAATATAAGAGAGAAAGGCTTTTTTTTTTTTTTTGATAATCCGGGGTATCTCCCGGCAGTGCTTAAGTTATGGTCATAAGCTTGACCGTAGGAAAACATCTTATTTGGTGGTGGTGGTGAAGTTCCCGTTTCACCACTAAGAGTTTTTCGCATTACGCTCAAGCCGCAAGGTTAGCGTCATTGTGCTACTACGAGACCTACAACCATTCTCTTCAAAAGTTTTACAACGAGGATCAAGAGATGGTTGTGATCTCAGATAGAAGTACTCAAAGCAAAAAAAGCAAAACAAACTCCAGAGAACCCAAAGGTGAGCATGAAACATGAGAAGTTTCGAATGAAAACTTAACATGCTCAATAGCAGGTTTCTGCTTGGTCTCAAGAGTTGTCGCTTCATGCATGTCCATGGCACATGAGTGAAGGACTAACATTGAATCTCGACCATTGTCAAGAGCAATGTTTTGTTGGCTAGAGGGACATGACTTGTGTTCGAGTGAGGGCGATAGGTAATTCCTTTCACTAAGATGCAAAAGCAACTTGGGTGAAGCGAATGGAATTATGAATGTCGCCTCCTCAAACGTGTTTTTGGTTGGGAAGATGCTTCGCTTTTTTGGGATTTCTGGGTGAGGAGCAGAAGCAATCTTTACCAACTTCTCATCATGGCTCCCTTCTATAGGTTTTTTTCGTGAAAAAGCTTTTCAAGAGGGTAGGCTATGAGAGGATCGAAGTCAAGGATGAGATAGATATGAAAGTCTACGCGCACCTCGGCTTCATAAAAGTCCAAGGTTCCGTCATCATCCTTGAATTCAATCGCGAACTCCGAAGGACAAAGCATTCCTTCCTTCGGTGTTCGTGGTTCGGGAGAGGGCTCAACAGTCGGTTCTAATGATGGTATGGGGAATGGTTCGACTGATGAGGGTTCCTCAAAACTTGACATGCCCTTGTCGTGGAGGGGGATAGGTTTCTACAACGGGAGAAGCGTACTTCTCTAGGATGTGGTGAAGGTTTTTCCTCTATTCCATTGTAGGTTCACGTGCAAACGACCCTCCGACGGTCATGTCAAGGCATAGGGCAGCGTTTATGTCAAGACCCGAACAAAAGAGTTGCAAAAGCACACTATCGGGTAATGACAAATCCGGGCCAAGCAAGAATTTAACATTGTGAACTCGCCCGGGCTTCACCTATGGACTCTTTCTCATCCTACTCGAAATCGAGGATTGTCCTTGGTAGGGAGTTGATGGGGAAGAATGCTAGACAAAAATTGTCTTCGAGTTCTTCTCAGTCCCCATTCAAACTTCCTATGACAAAAGTGTACAATTGTTTTTTTTTCTTACCCTATGAGGGAGAGCGGAAACAACTTCCACATGAGAATTTCTTGTGTCACGCCAGGAATGCTTAGGCATGCACATAATTCCTCGAAATCTCGTAGGTGGTTGAAAAGGTTTTCAAAAATTGTCACCCGAGAAGGAGTGTGCCCGAACCAAAGTTTCTTTTTTTTTTTGAAACTAGGGTGGAGTTCATGACCGGATGGAGAGTTTGAATTTTTTTTTTAAATAGAATGTGGCCCCTGTGAACTCTCCCTTTGAAGCAAAAAAGATTTTTGAATTTTGAGTAGTTGGCTTCATTTTGAAAAAAAGAAAATAAATAACTATTTTGCTATTTTTTTAAAGATACATACGAGGACAAACTAGGTTCGAAGATAATAGAAACCGTTCCCGGCAACGGCGCCGAAAAGCTTGTTGACGTTTCTTAACGTCGCGAGAAGAATCCCGCAAGCGTCTGTAATTGTCGTTGTAGCTTTCACCCGGAAATATTGAGGGGTATCGTATTTTCCACGGGAACGGAGGTACTCTATCCTAACTAGTTCGCCCAAGGACACACAAGGCCAAAGATGGGGAGGATTATCGAGAAGGATCCCTACACCTTTAGTGTCTATGGTTAGCCGATCTCGAGCTACTTGTTCACTTCGGGCACCGCCCATGCCCAAAAGGACGTTGTCCGCAATTGCACCGCGCCACACCCGGCGTGGGTGGATTACGAGAGGACGGACAAGGCATCCACGACCCGCCCGCCTACCCCCTCAACCGTGGGATGCGCCACAAAAGATAGGCAACCTCTAGTCCAAACACCACGTTTGCATTGTTGATTGCTACTCTAGTGTGATATCAAGGGGCTTTTCCGCCCCCGGGGTCCTTCTACTAGAGCACCGCCAAAGATGACTAGCTATCAATCCCATAAACGAGTAGATAAATCATGGATAAACAAAAGACAATAAAGATTATCGGAACCGTGGAAACTTACATAGCCAAGATCCCGTGGAAGGAGCTAAGCACGAATCCACCGAGGTACAAGTCCGGGGAGTCGCCGACAAGTCCGCACTTCCCCGCTCCCGGCCCTCACATCTCTCCTCCGCCGATCTCTCTACTACTAATGAGGGCCTAAGCCCATTGGAGTGAAGGAGTGGAGTAGAGGGAGAGCTCTCTTAGAGGAGAGGGAGAGACTCTTGCCCTTGGAATTGGTGTGTGTTACAAGTGAGGGAGTGCCCATCTATTTATAGGACCTTCACCATGGGATCCTATCTTGCCTAAGCCATTTGGTACGAATCCCGCACCGTCTTCTGGGCAAGCAAACACCGCCTCCAGACTTTTCAGGTCGAGATGGGCCGCCAGGACGAAGATGGGCCGTTTTGGCCTCCGCGAGGGTGTGGGCGCACCCTAAGGTGCGCGCGCACCAATATGATCTCCGTTTGGGCTGAAACTTTGCATGAGCATGTGGGCCTCGGAGTTAGCTTCGTTTCGAAAGTATTCGATTTCGCTGAAATCCGATTTCGTATGAGAAAGTTATGCCCAAAACATTGAACCCATGTCGCGGCCCGTTTATCATTTCATGTTGGATTCGGGGCCTCGACCTCTCGGGCTTGTGTTTGGATATTGATATTTTATGGGATTTTCTCCTCTCTTCTCCTTGCTTTGCTTATGTCCATTTAGGGCCTTGTTATCTTTTATATGTTTTCCTTTGCTTTTGGCCCAAAATGTATATGTTTTCAACATTGCCCCCGCAAAACAAGTGAAGTACCAAAACTTGTGGAAATGGTTAGCTCAAAGCCCTATTGCTATTATGTTTTGGTAGATTTATACTAATGTTGACGGTATAAAATATGTAGTTAACGACCGTCCAACTCCAATGCGTTCGTTCTCTGTTTTAGTTGCTTACGGTGTTGTTGCTGCTCTCCTTGCCTAAGGTACATGCCCTCCCCTTCTAGCCTATCATCGATTATATTCAGCACTTTTAATGACGTATTGCTTCATTATGCTGCTACAAGTATCTGAAATCTAAAATATGTTAAGTTTTGAAACAGAAATCTAGATTTTAGGTGCAAATTTAGGTATTTGGTGCAGATTTCTGGATTTGGTGCAGATTAGGATTAAGTTTTGCTTCATTATTCAGCACTAACTTTGAAACGGAAATCTGGATTATAGTTGTCTGTGGCCCATATAATTTGGTGCAGATTTCTTTGCTTGTGTTAGACAAACTGTTTTCAATTTGTTTAGGCACCACTAGAAATTGGAAGATACTTCAGGTGTTCCTGGTTTAGGTATTAAATGGTATGTCTTTCAAGTCTATATGCTCAATCTATCTTTTATAAAACACTAAATCAATAGTGTGTTCATACTAAAGTAGTTGCATTGTGGCAGCACTTCAGTGGATAAAAAAATTATTAGCTATTGTCCTATTATGTTTTTCCTCGTTTATTACTTTCTGTATTTTTTTTGTGTTATTTGTGATAAACAGGCTTTCCGATGAAAGGATCAATGGGGGGGCTTTTCGATGAATGGATCAATGGGAAGGACAAGTGTGCTGAAAAGATTTTGCTTTCTCTTGCCCCACCTGCTGAAGCAAAGATAGAGGAGAAATGGTGGCAAACATCAGTGAAAAGCACATCACTTGACGGTTCGAACGGAACGTGACCAACACAAAAAAAGTGGACGAAAACAGCAACATTTGAGTGTCATGATAAACAAAAATGCCAGGGCACTAAATCAGGACAGAACACAAGAAGAGCGGGAAATCGTAAACCAAGTGGGAGAAGACCCAAGCTTGAAGTTCTAAACTGCAATAGTTGTTACGTTTTTGCAGTTCGAAGTTTTTCATTTGCAATAGTTATTTTTATTTCATAGATAAGTATCTTTAGGAATGATCAAATAAGATATGGTTTTTTGTCTCTAAAAGAATTCCAGTTGCCATTTTTTTCTGTTCTGGAGTAGTGCTAGAAATAAATTTGTTTGAGTTCTTAATAATTTATGACCTTGTCAACTTGGGTTTCTTTTAACCAAAATGGCACTACTTTTGAAAAAGGTCTTTTTTTTTATAAAAGTGGTACATAACAAAGGTTTTAATATCTGTAATAGTTTATTAGTTGCATGCTTTTTAGTATCTGATTGTAAAAATTTGGACAATAGGCAGATATCATCTGATGCTTCCATTGCACACTGATTGGGAAGTCTAATTGAATTGTGGTGACTGCTAGATTGGTGTTGGGTCTTACACAGAGGTGATATTGGACATATGCCAATGGCTATGTGATCCCTTTCCACAAAATGGAACAGCTACAGATTTTATTTTCCCTTTTTGTGCGCATAAAAATGAAATGAACTAACAATTAATACAATTGTACTGTGTTTTTTAATGTGAAGTCCCAGCTTTGCTCTTCAATTAAGATAGAGAAAAGATATAGTGGTGTGTATGTGTGTGGGGTTCGGGTCTATGTATGACTCTTTTTCTTCTATTAACTCCTGCGTGTTAGAGAAAAAAGATACAAAAAGAGAATTTATGTACAAGGGAAATAGAATTTTCTTTGTGTCAAACTAATTCTGTTTTTATGTTTTGGAATCGGCTAAGGATCCATTCAGTACACTCAGTGCATACCATACTTGCTTACAGGTGTTGCTCTCTCCTTGCTCAAGGTACATGCCCTCCCGTTTCCGACCCTATCTTTGATTCAGATCTTTAATCCTGTAATTGCTTAATTCTGAAATCAATGTTAAATTTTGAAACAGAGTATCTAGATGTTAGGTTCCATATATAATTGTTCCGCCCATATGTTTTGGCACAAAATCTTTGATCTGCAAGACTTCTGTTTCCAATTTGTTTAGGCACCACTGGAAACTGTAAGATGGTTAAGGTGTTTCTGGTTTAGCTATTAAATGGTTTGCAAGTCTTTGTTCAATCTATCTTTTATAGAACAATGAGTCCACAATTCTCATTGTTGTGGATGATTGACTTGCTCATTAAAGATCTTACTGGTGTATTTTATCCTCTCTGCTCGTTGCTAGAATCTGGGAGCATTTTGATGTTGCTGCTCCCTGCATTGTATTTCTGTCAGTGATATATTATGAAGACATTTTCTTTTGAAAATATTATGGTCACATTTTTATTAATGAAGTTGCATTCATTATTGCTGGCTTTAATTTGTTGTGTTTTCATGCCTCAGTACTTGCATTGTTGGAGCACTAAAGTGGATAAATATTAATTATTTGTTTGTCTAACATGTATTTTCTTCGTTTCTTACTTTCTGCATTTTCGTGCCATTTGTGATAAACATACTTTGTGATAAATGGGTCAATTGGAAGGACTAGTGTGCTGAAAAGATTTTGCTTTCTCGCCCTCGGTACTTAAAAAATGAAATGTAAGCTAGGAGGAACTAAGTGTTTTTCATTATGAAAATAGGCATCTAAATAAATCCAGTCCAAGGGAAGTTTTGAATCTGCGTGGTTGGGCATGACCACACCTCTCACTCACCTAGGCTCAACCCCCCCTCCCCACCCCTGTTCATCACGGGTGTCCATGTGTGCTGTAGGTTTCCTAAATGGCTCTGAAAGTTGTATATTTTTCAGACTTTAGATTAGCTATCTTCCACTTAGAAATCTTAACAAGCATGGCTTTTTCTGTTTGCAATTTTTGTTTTCAAACTCTACCAGATACTAGTGTGTGTTGCTTTCTTACTTTCTTTTATTAGTACAGTCGTTGATTGGATGCATTGTGTGATAGTTTCACTGTGTTTGACCATTTCTTTTCCTTTTGAAGACAGTGTTTGACCATTTCTTAATTTTACAGCATGTAAAATGCTTTTTGTTGTCACATGTCCCATCTTTTAGCTGTGAAATTAAATGTGCATGTCTTGATATATTGGGAAATGTACTTCATATATTTAACAACTTGATTGAATACAAAAGATCATGAGTCCATGTTGAATCAGCTGATCATTTGTTAAAGTGCAGTCCTTTTCTAGAAATTATTTCTCTTGAGAAGGGCGCATTTACTTGGACCATTTAATTGCACATGTGAACATACATATGATATCTCTAAATAGGAATCCTTCATCCAAACCACGGGTGGTGGATAGGGCCACATTGCCCGTTAGCCCGCTAACCATTGGATAGGCCGACAAAAGATCTGGTATGTCCAATATGGATCCGTTCGGATCTCATACCCGCTTCGTTCTCGAGTCTCGACTCGAGGCGTCGAGACCCTTCGCGCGCCGCATGTTCCAACGGCTGCTCCCTCCTCTCTCTCTGCCCGGGACTCCTTGGCGCATCTCGGCCATGGCACAGGCTGCGTGCCGCTGCTCTCACGATGCCGCCCTTCGCGATCACCGGCGAGTTGGCGGTGTCGTCTGGCCCCAGGCCCCGGCGCGGCAGGATAGCGAGGCGAGGATATGGCGACGTGTGCTCAGCGTCGCGGCTCCCAGCCAAGGCATGGGTGCGACCGGCCGCGAGTCGCCGGCGCGTGTCCCTTGCACTGAGGCCACCGGCGAGCTTGCGAGACAACTGGCTCCAGGCGCCACGGGGCTCCTGGTGCGGCAGTTGGGCTCCAGGCGTCGCCGGATCCAGACGTGGTGACATAATCTGGCACGGTGGCCCCGGTCCCCGACCACGCCCGTGGAAGATGCTGCGGCGGCGGCAAAAATGCTGACACTGGGATCTCGTCCCCGCTTCGAGACTATCCTCATCCCATCTCGATGTCTAACGTCTCCAATACTCCGGCGACAAAAAACGACGACACATCCGTGTGAAAGACCCAATTTCTCTTGGTGCTGCGGAGGTACGCTAGGCCGCTAGCAAACGCAAGGCCTTGATAAGTTTGATTAGCACAACTTGGGTACCATTTTGAGCCAATGCAGGTGCTTGATGAAATGCACGAAAACTTTGGATAGGATTTTACATACAACAACTTTCTGTAACTTGGAAGTATGGTATATTTGAACAGATAGTCTGGACAAGTACGCTAAACTGAGATCAAGCACTGCAACTTACTCGTCAGGTTGGGTCAAGGCATTTGAGTTGCTCAGAGAAATGGCGAGGCACCAGGAAAACGAAGGAAAACGATGGGGCATGTTAATGGTACGTTCTTCGATCTACAGAATGTAATTGAGTATTCATTTGTTTTCTTCTCTATTTATTAATCATCTTGCTTGAGCCTTGTGTACGGCAGTAGCCTGGATCTACACATCCCATAGAAATAGAAGAATCCTCCTCACCCCTGATCCATTTCTTAACAAGCTACAACGAGAGACACTATTGCCTCTGCCTGTCCAATGCAACAACATATTCTGGATTATTACATTCTATTCTATTTGACCATTGTGTGTGTTCAGGATATAAATGGATGTGAACCGAAAATATGAATCATGATGATGAACCTCTAGGATCAGTAGTTTGTCTGGTGGTCGAAAAAAAACGTTGACTAATGTCGACCCTAAATGACTTTTAATTTCGGGTTGAAAGAAAACAAGAGCACAGTTATGAACCTTTTTTAATCAAATAATTTAGAATCAATATTAACCTAAAATATGTATAATAAAATAAAAATAGAAAAATATATTATTTTGTGAATTTCCAGCAAGTTTTTAGTCATTTGTGATTTTCCTTCTTGCTAGCACTATGATGTATTACCATTTACAAGTATGATCATATTGTTTCCCTCATGCTCCTACTCGATTTGTTGATATTATGCAGCAGTTTTGTTTGTTCCAAGCGTGATTAAACTATTGAACATGCATGATGATGGTATTTTCTTCTTCATTTTGTTCATCCATGTGTTTGAGACGATTTTGGGTGGCATGGCTCTGTATTTTACTGTAGAGCACATTACTGCAACTTGTGTGAATTTCGTCCTTAGTTAAAATCATCCGTTTTGGCCTCAGCAAGATGTCTATCTTAATGTAAAGATACACAGCTCTCCTGCATGTTTGAGAAAAAAAAGAAAAGATATATGTCTGTACGTCATCTGTCATGTTCTAACGAAATTGTTCCCATAGAAATTTTATGTAATCTAATTATGTAAACTGATCTCTGAATAGTAGGAAGTTTTGCTACCTGTACTCAACCTTGTAGCTATCGAGGATCAGATCTTAATCATACAGCATTCCTCCCAGACATTGTGTGTGTTGTACAGGGATTGTGTGTGTTGTGTAATCTAGAAACTGTACTCAACCTTGTAGCTGTACAGGGATTGTGTGTGTTGTGTAATCTAAAAGTACTCAGCATGTTATGCTTCAGATTCTCTAATTAACTATGTGTGTAACTTGAATTCTATGTTCTTTTTAGGAGATCCATTGTAGCAGTCAGCTGCCTCCCCTGGTTAAAGATGAGGCGGAATCGATTGGACTTGCGTCTTGGGAGTGCTTATGATGGCTGTTTGCACCAGAGTTTTTTTTTTTGTATATAATGTACCTAATCTGTATATAATTGGCATTTTAATTTGAATGTAGTATGTTGTTACTCACAAGTTAAACTTGATCTGTTATAACTCACCTTCCTGTGTATTGCGTACTGCTTAAAAGAGTGTCAGTGTAACAAATCAGGCGCACATGGGCAAGTTGACGTTGTCAAAGCGAATTGGAGGGCGAACCTCCGCCAGAGGATTATAGTCTGCCGTGCAAATCTCCTCGACAATATCGCGCCTGCTAGAGTAGCGGCACACACGAAGGAAAGCTTTGCAGCAATCCGTAAATTCGTTGGTCTCCTCAGTGGGCAGGTAGATAATGCTCCTAGCCTTGATAGGAGTAAGCTTCGTCTCGAAGGGGTATCGGATGGTCTCCGACCCCTCACGATCGACAAAAGCCACAGCGCTAGATTTCATATAGAACCAATAGTCCAGCCAGCCAGCATTCCACTTGTTCTTTTGAGCATAGTAGATCTCAGATTTCCCACCATCTTGAAACCTCCGAGGAGCGAAGGTGCAACTGTTGTACAGACACCACTTCTTACTGCCAGCAGCATCCTTGATTTCCTTCAGCTGCTTGGAGCTCGTAAAAATGTCCAAACGCGTGAACCTCCGGCTTCGCCCCGTAGGATTCGCACGCCTAGCAAAACTTGGTAAGGGCAAGAAAAGCGTGAGGCGTCAGCTGATGTATCTGAATCCTGAATGCCTCGAGAACCTCCGCCACGAAGGAGATCGACGGGGCAGCGCGAAAAAATTATGTGCCTTCCCTTGCGCTTCTCTTGCGCGCAAGTGAGGAACGAAGATGTTCTATATGTTCCTGTTGTTTTGTTTCTGCGGGTCCACATGTCATTGAGTGGTGAGTAGGAAAATTTCTGAGTAACAAAACCTTTCAATTTCAACGCACATAAATTATCATGAAATGAAGAATTTTTTGTTATCAAACACTTCTTTCATTTCTACACAAGTCTAATATTTTCCGTCTACATGAGGGAACTAAATAAAACACATAAATCGTTAAAAGTGAAGAAATTTTTTGATAGAGTAACAAACGCAACCATATTTTTAACAGGCATAGAATAAAGTTTTGAATGTAATAAAATAAGTTTTACACTATTTAGATCTATGATTATTTTATTCTAAATTTCACAAGCTGAACCCGCAGGTAAAAAGTCCTTGAACACAACTCCCCAACCCTCGGGGAATAAAGGAACAGTCTCTCCCTTAGGCGCCTCAGCTCCGCCAGCCTCTATAAGCCCATCACAGATAAGCTTATCCACCTTAGCCTGAGTCATCTTAGACTTGCCAAACTCGTAAGTAATGTCCTCCATCTCTGGCTTAGACTCGCTGATCAAATCACTAATGGAAGCTTCGACTTCGGAGAGAGATTCTTCCAGATCCTGAGCATGCGCAGCTTGTAGCATGCGATCTTCGTAGTAATCAGCAAATTGAAAGGAGCGTACCGAGAGAAGCTTCGTGTACGGCCCATAGAGCTTGAAACTTGGGAAATAGCCTCTCACGCAAAAAAGCGGAGGCCAATTCGGCATGCAACCTTAGCAAAGGCTCCCTAAAAGTCTAACTCAGCAAGCAACCAAGTAGGAACTAGCCAAGGCTCCGCGAACAAGAGAAAGCTAAAGCTTGGAAAGCGACAGTAGTAGGCGTGCCACCTCCGCCGTCGGGAGGGGGCTTTATATAGGCACCCCCGCGACCCTTCACCTTCGCAGTCAACGGACGCAACCAACGGGTAGTTAACGGTCACATCCGCCTCAAAAGGCGTGCCATTTCGTCAAGAGCGAAGATCTAACAAAAAACAACAGTTGCGAAGGTCCAATTGAAAACGCACCAGGGGGAAGGTATAACACTCAACACCTCCGCCATCGCTAGAGCCTCCGCCACTGCCTGGTCAGATTCAGGCCTAAGACCCGTGTTTGACTTGCACCTTAGCCCTCAAGGGGGGAACTGTTGGGATACGACCCTTTGGCTAGTTAAATACGCATTTGTAATTAGCTCTTATCACAGACACACACTTATCCTGCCAGACCTTTCGTTATTGTCACTTATTAGTGACGTGTGCCTTTTTTACATAGTGCGACCCTCTTGGGCGGTTGGTGAGATCATTAATACAAGGTGGTATTCTCACTTTATGCGTGCAACACCTAACCATCTCCCCCATCTCTCCACTCAAAGCACTACCTGAGTGGAGGTTACTCACCCTGCTGGACTTCACGAGTTCAATGTAAACCAATAATGAATAATGCTTCTACTCAATAACAAGGTTAATGTCACGATAAAGATAAATAATATGATAAAGGTATATATGATAGATGATAATAAAGATAATGATAAATGCATGTATCAAGCATCATGAGAAGCACCTTGCCACAAAACTGCATTGTGCCCTGATGTGGTCATTGCGCAAGCAAATGTAACATAACCCAACCAGCTCGATTGTGATGGGCCGGGCCTAGGAGACCCTATCATGCGGCGGCTCATCACCTGATAGAAGCCATCTTCATCAGGGGTGCCACGAGACCGCGCAAGATGGGTCGGAGGCGACGTATTCCTACACGGGGACCTTCTCGGGGGGGAGCATGTAGGCAACCAATGACCGTCGAGGTCCTTGCGCCTCTTGCGGTGAGCCCGGGAGCGGTGGCGTTTCTTGCTTGGCTCGACAATAGACTGAACCGGGGGCCCCGCAACAACCCATTGGACCTCCGGCGGAGACGGTAGGTACTCCGAGCCAGTAGGGTCCTCATCGACGGGCCCGTCGTCCCTGGGCCCGACCAGCTGAAATGCCGAGGCTAGGATCCTATCCTCCTCCTCGACCATGTCGTCCCAAGAGTGGCGCAAGTTGAGTCGGGTTCCATGGCAGCGCGGTGAGGACGGCCAAGATCCGCCGTGTAGGGGCAACAAGAGGATGCACAACTGTAGATCCGGGGTCAGGGGGTGGAGAGGAAGCGGGGGAGGGTGGTGGGGAGGGCGGACATGGGTAGAGAGGGCAAGGGGCGGAGTGTCACCGATGGTGGGGTCGGGGTCGCCAGCGGGGTTGTCTTACCTAGACTTACCTTTTTCACTCATCCCGGCATTTTGGTAAAAACCAACAAATCGGTTTGGTTCGATTTAAAAAATTTGGTTTCTAGAAATCAAGAGCAAATCGGTTTGGCAAAATACTAGAAAGCGACCAAATCGGTTTCGGTTTTTTTTTGTTTAGTTTTGGTTTTTTTGGTTAAAATCGAACCGACCGAACTTGGGGGGGAAGAAAAAGAGAAATAAAAACTCAAGCTCGCGAATCTCTCCCACTCACCACCCACGCCGGGCTCGCAGTGTACCGTTGCCTCTGCTCCGATGGCCGCGCGCACCGCCGAAAGGTTGTGCATCGCCGCCACACCGCCGCCACCCCGCCCCACCATTGAGCCCCCGTCACCGCTAGCCCGCCGCCCGCTGAGCCACGCCGCCATTGAGCCCCGCCTCCATTGGCCGTGGGGAGTGAAGCAGCAGCGGACGTGGTGTGTTGGGGCGCTCCATCATCCGATTCGCGAGAGGATGGAGCACGCCGCGTCGGCGGAGTCACGACCGCGAGAGGAGGAGCGCATCACGCGGCGCGTCGCGTAGGGTGGGCACCGCTAGCGTCGCCACCTTTCGACTCAGCCCTCGCTAGACGCAGCCGCCCCGTCGACCGCCGCTGCCGCCCGCCGCCGCTAGGGTTAGGAGATGGGGGTGGGGAGTCGTGGTCTCGGGGACGACCGGACGAGATGCGTGACATCGTGAGGGCGAGTGAGGTAAGGTCAGGCTGTGGGCCGGCTGTGGCTGATTGGGCTGGAATTGGAACTGTGGGCCGGCTGTGACAACATCGGTTTTTGGGGGGTTCGGTTCGGTTTGACCCAAAAAAATCGATCACGGCCGAACAACCGAACAGTGCAAAATCGAAACTGATCGCGAACCGAAAAACCGAGATTTCGGTTAGGTTTGTTCGGTTCGGTTCGGTGATCGGTTTTGGTAAAAAAAAATGCCCAGGGTGACTTTTCACATGTGGAGTTCGATGATTAGTTTGGAAACTTATAATGCTATATTCTCAACATCAATATACGAAAAACAGATTTATTTTATGGGTTTAAATCGATACAAGTTCTTGCGTGAAGCTTCATGTCCAAACATTTTTTTTTTGTCAAAAAGGCTCAAGGGGTAAAGACGGTAATAAAGAAAAACCTACTTTTTATTTATTTTGTCAATCAATAATAATACTAATAAAAAGATCAAAGGGTAAAGACGTTATTATTTATAACAAAAAAAACTCCGCTAAAACCTCTATGCCGAGCGGTGGCGGTAGGCCGAACCGTGCCAATTCCGACTCTCCTTCTCCTTCCAGCACACAGCAGGTTGGCGCCGCATTTTCCCGGGCGATAAAACCCTTATCGCGTCGGCGTTCCCTCCCCCCGCCTTCTGAGCAATCGATCCCAAGAGTTTTCGTTTCCCGCAATCCCGATCTCGATCTCCCTCCCAACCACAGCTCCGCGCGCTAGCTTCGTTCGCGATCTCGACTCGGCGCCCCCGGTTCCTCGAACCGATTCCGGCGATGCCGCAGCTGTTCCGTCCTCCTCGCCCGTTCCCCGCTCCCCTTGAGCCGTCGCCGCCTTTGGATCCTGCTTCGATGCCTCCTTCTCCTCCGGCCCCATTCTTGGCGGCGGTGAAGAAGATGAGGCTGCATCTTCTCCATGCCGTGGACCCCGTGGACCGCACCTGGGCCATGGCTATGATCGGGCTCCACATCGTGATCTGCATCATCATGCCCCTCTCGATCTGGCCCTTCGACTCGGTCTCGTTCCCTGAGGAGGCCCACTTCTGGATGTGGCTGTACCTCTGTTTCTTCGCCGCCATGGTGGTCATCATGTGCGTCGACATCTGCGACGACGATCCGGTTCTGCTCCCACCTCCCCCTCCGGAGATGGACATGTGCTAGGTTTGCTCCGTGCGTGTTTTCTTGTTGCCCTCCCCAGGTACGTTCTCTAACCTAAATTCTATATGTTTTAGTTGCTTATATCCTTGCAGGTGTTGCTGCTCTCTACTTGTTTAAGGTACATGCCCTCCCCTTTCTGGCCCTATCTTTGATTATATTCAGCATCTTTAATGTTGGATTGCTTAAGTATGCAGCTATAAGTATTTGAAATACTAAGTTTTTCACACAGAAAATATCTGGATTTTAGGTTCTATATATAATATACAGTCTTTGGCTAATATGGTTTTGGTGCAGATTCCTTTGCTTGTGCTAGATAATCTGTTTTCAGTTTTTTTTTTTTTTTTTTTTTTTTTTTTGACAAACCAGTTTGTTTAGGCACACTAGAAACTGCAAGATGCTTCTGTACTTAGATATTAAATGGTATGTTTTCCAAGTCTATGCTGGATCTTTATTTTTATAAAACAACAATGAATCCACAATGCGATGCAGTGTAGTTGTTTTATGGTATTCCACTAAGAAGCCCAATGCTCTGAGTACTTTTCAGAAATATAATATCCTGATATGCATGCATTTTATTATAAGATTTCATTGGATCAATCAACCCATGCTATGTAGATTTCATTTAGTTCACTAGGCAACTGAATTGTACAGATGGAATATACCTGATGCAAAACACAGTACCCATAAATCTAAATATGAATCTTTAAACTAGAAACAAACTCTGGTTGATGATTACTACAATTTTAGTTATTCTTTCTATTACATGATTCTAAATACTGTTATAAACTTGCTTAGTTATCATGTCCTGCAATTTTATAACTGTAACTTTTGCTTGTAGTCAATATATAGTTTCTAATGAGGATAATCTATCCCTTGTTCTAAAAGATGGGACCCTACAGGCAGCAGCCGGGTTCCTGTGCTGAGCGTTCGGAGCTGCAAATGGCCAGAGCGAGTCTGCTACTGACCGAGCAGATTATCATAATTTTCCTTTGACTCCACCACTGGGTGGCAGTGAAGAAACTGGCAAAAGGGGGCTGTGGTCAAACACCTAATGGCCCAAGCCATAAAAAAAGGATATCAAGCAGGTAAACAAACACTGCAGTGCTAGTTATTTGTTCTTCTATGAAACACCTATCAATTTGCTATTTCACTTGCAGCATATCTATGAATGTGCAAACTATCATAATTTAGATGTACTGTGCTTGGCTATTTCATCCATGTTTCTCTGGAATAGTTAATTATGGCTTAGTGAGATTTCAGTGCTTTCACAGTACAAATACCTAAATTGATGTTTGTTTCTAGAAGCTCTGCTGGATACCTGGCTCTTCAGCTTCAGCTTAGTTTGAATTACTAAAGAGTAAACAGTTGATAATAATACTAAGCATATATGGTAACAGAGAGAGGAGCACTTTACAGATTTCATTAACACATATATTGGGCATTTTTTTTTTCTGCAAAGCTGGTTCGAGGTATGGTGAGAGAGAGTTACATATACCTGTCAGTATTAATTGGTGTTCTAGGTTCAGCAAGGAACGCTTTTAAAGATTTTTTTTTAATATATCTTTCTATTCTGCTTGAGGCATAATTGGACTTGTAATCTGATTATTTTTTTCTTGAAAACGCAGGAGAACTGCGCTTCATTGCATTAAGAAGAAAATAACAAGGGGCTTTGCACCGGAAGAGGAAGAATTTTATTGGGAAACTTATTTCTGGTGATTGAATTTGCACAAGCCATAAGAACAAGGCTGCAGTCATTGATGATTTTTATGAAAATCTGTTAGGAACTTGTACAGCTAGAGAGCACACAATCAGCTTGGCTGATTTGGGAATTAATGCACAAGACATGTCAGAGCTTGATCTTCCCTTCAACGAAGAAGAGGTGTGGAGGACGATCCAGCAGTTAACTTTAGATAAGGCCCCCGGGCCGGACGGGTACACAGGTCGTTTCTAAAAATCATGCTGGACTATTATAAAAGAAGACATCATGTTAGCAATTTCAGTGGTATGGAGCAGGAAGATGGTAATTTTTGAAGCTCTGAATTTAGCTTACATCACCCTTCTCCCAAAAAAAAAAAAGAAGGTGCTGAACAACCCAAGGATTTTATACCCATAAGCTTGGTCCACAGCTTCACCAAGCTAGTAACTTAGATGCTTGCAAATCGTCTTGCCCCAAGGCTGCAACAGATTGTTTCTCCTAACCAAAGCGCCTTCATAATAGGCCGTTTCATACAGGATAACTTCATGTTAGTGCAACAGACAGCAAGGTTTCTTTCATCAGCAGAAGCAGCCCCGGATTTTACTCAAATTGGATATTTCGAAGGCATTTGATTCCATCTCCTGGCCCTTCCTACTTGAGATATTGCAGCAACTCGGTTTTGGACAAATTTGGCGGGATATAATCAGCGGGCTGCTTTCCTCTTCTTCAACACAAGTCTTATTAAATGGGATCCCAGGTGACAGGATTGATGTTGTTCATCCTGGTTATGGATGTATTGGGGCACATGATTTTGAAGGCTAAAAATGAAGGCTTTCTGCAGCCACTATCTAGGCGCAGCTTACACCACAGAATATCCATTTATGCGGATAATGTGGTTATGTTCCTCTGTCCAGAAGCTGGTGATATTGCTGTAACCTTGGGTATCCTCAATTTATTTGGAGAATCAACGGGGCTCAAGACAAACTTACAAAAGAGCAATGTGTTGCCCATCAGATGTGGTGATGTGGAGCTGGCAGCAGTACAAAACCTGCTGCACTGTGCACTCACTGACTTTCCATGCAGATATTTGGGACTGCGTCTCTTTGAAGAAGCTTAACAGGGCTCAAATTCAGCCTATTATTGACCGTATTGCTGATCAGCTTCCTGGCTGGAAAGCGGATTTGATGACCAAGGTTGGAAGAATGGTTCAGGTTCAGTTTGTTCTTACCGGTATGCTCATCTATCTAACTATGGCCATCGACTTTCCACCTTGGGCTATTAAAGCAGTGGATAAAATTCGGCATGGGTTCCTTTGGAGAGGCCGCAGAGATGCAAAAGGAGGGCATTGTCTTATTGCTTGGGGTAAAGTTTGTATCCCTAAAGAGCTTGGGGGTTTAGGAATCTCAGACCTTAAATCCCTTTTCTGGACATGAGACCATTGGCTCCGTGGCCAATGCATCAAGTCAGATCTCAGTGGCTGTTTACCTCGTCTAACACCCGCTATCCCTAAAAGGAGGACCAAACTACGAACTGTCTAAAGGATGCACTTACCAACCAGACTTGGATTTCTGATATAAAAGGGGCTCGCACGGTCAGTTCAATGGTTGACTTCCTCCTCCTATGGGACATACTGTCTAATTTCGCTTTGCAACCGGATGTTGAAGATAGACATATTTGGTGGTTTTCCTCGGATGGAAAGTATTCAGCCAAGACTGCATATAAGGGATTTTTTGTGGTGTCTATATCTTTTGAACCCTGTGAAAGAATTTGGAAGACCTGGGCGCCGCCCAAATGCCGCTTCTTTGTTTGGTTGGTGGCTCACAACCGTTGTTGGACAGCGGATCGCCTTGCCCGCCATGGACTACCTCATCCTGAGCACTGCCCTTTGTGTGATCAGGTTGCAGAAACCATTGATCACCTCTTAGTCCTGTGTGTATTTGCAAGAGATTTTGGTTCCGCTTTTTTTCTCGGATGGGACTCCAAGCCCTTTCCCCGCAGTCCACAGAAATATCATTTCACTTGTGGTGGGAGAGAGTAAGCAGTGCTGCTAGTGACATGGCAAGGATAGGAATCAACTCTCTCGTGATCCTGGGAGCTTGGACCTTATGGAGACACCACAACAGATGTGTTTTTGATGGTTCAGCCCCAAGTGTTGCAGGTGCTCTTGCTGTAGCAGAAGATGATAGAAGGTCGTGGGCTTTGGCGGGGGCTCGAGGATTATCCCTCGTGGATGCCCTTGTTCCTGGTGGTTAGCGCCATGTATCTTTTTTGTGGTTGTTTTATTTCTATGTCTCAGGCGCGTTAGCTTCCTAGTATCAGCAGCTGCTGCTGCAGTGTGTGTTGTATGTTTGGTGTTGTTCAAATGCTTAGTGCCTATGGTGGCATGATTCTTTGAGACCTGATTATTCTCAAGATTTGAGTTTTGATTTCCTTCCTCAACTTATATTGAACTTGTTTGTACAGTGAGAGCATGTGTAGTGCTTGGCTGCACTACTTCTGATTGTCTGTGGTTGGTCCAATCATATCTGTTGGCATCTTTCCATCTAGCACACAGGTAGCAAATTCTGCACCCTGCTGCTGAAGTGCTCCTTAAAGTTCTCACATCCTGTCCCTGGATCATTTCATTGTTTTCAGTAATGGTACAACTGGTTTGGATATCAGCTCCCATCTCCAATTTAGTAATGGTTTGGATAAAGCAATCCGGTTCTGTACTTCAGATGCTGTAATTTCAGACCCTGCTATGCAATTCGTTTGTGCTGTTAAGTCTCTGTATTCACTTCTTGAAGGTTGGTCCACATAACTTTTGCTGCACTATCTTATTTTCATATTCATTGACAGTAGGGATATCCACCGGCGGATGTACATTGGGGCAAGCTGGGGCAGCTGCCCCAGCTAAATTTCCGTCACCAAACAAAAAAAGTCCACAACGCCGGCAATTGCTATGGCCCATAAACAAAAAAAAAAAGAAAAAAAGAAAAATAGGCCATCGCACATGGGACCGGAGATGCACACGCACACACGGGAAACTATTCTCGTCGCTCACGAAGTCGAGTCTCGCGTCGCGTTCCTGCGAGGTACATGCCCTCCCCTTTCTGGCCCTATCTTTGATTATATTCAGCATCTTTAATGTCGCATTGCTTAAGTATGCAGCTATAAGTATCTGAAATACTAAGTTTTTCACACAGAAAATATCTGGATTTTAGGTTCTATATATAATATACAGTCTGTGGCTAATATGGTTTGGTGCAGATTCCTTTGCTTGTGTTAGATTTGTTTTCAGTTTGTTTAGGCACACTAGAAACTGGAAGATGCTTCTGTACTTAGATATTAAATGGTATGTTTTCCAAGTCTATGCTGGATCTTTATTTATATAAAACAACAATGGATCCACAATTTGTTCATACTTCAGTAGTTGCATTGTGGAGCACTTCGGTGGATCCTAGTATGGTTTTCCTCGTTTCTTTTTGTATTTTGTTTTATTTGTGATAAATAAGCTTTGTGATGAAAAAGGATGAATGGAAGCACTAGCACGCTAAAAAGATTTGGCTCTCTTTCCCCCACCTGCCGCAGCAAAGATAGAGGACAGAAGGTGCCAGATATCAGTGAAAGCGCATCACGAGCTGAATGTGACTGTCACACGCCTAATTACGGGCCCAAGTGAGGACCTATGAGGGGGCCAGGCTGGCCGCGACCTGACCAACGGCGCCACTAGTTGGGCGCGGCTAGAGGAGGAGCGGCCACCAGCCACGCCACCAACTCCCCAATCTCAGAAAATCTAGAATAATGGAAAGAAATAGGAAGAATAGAAATAGGAAATGTGATTAGATCAGGATTTGAGGAGTCCAAATTTATATGGACTTTCTCTCTTTAGGATTTGAGGAGTCCAAAGTTATAAGGACTTTCTCTCTTTAGTTTAATTGATGAGATACATGTCCATTTGGGACTATAATATAGGGGCATTGTAACCATTCTAATCTAAGAAAGAAATAGTCTTGGCTTCCCCTGTCTCTCCCCTCTCCTGTGCCATCACCCATGCCCCTGTTCGAGCTGCCAGCCTCCTCCCCCGGGTTGGACTGTCACCGTGACCATCACAGAATAGTGGATGAAAAGGGGAACTTGTTTCCATGATAACAAAAATCCCAGCGCACTAAACCAGGACAAGAACACAAGTACAGCAAACCAAGTGGGAGAAGACCTATGTTCAAATTTTAACTGCAATAGTTATTACTTTTCTGCAGTTCGAAGTATCCCATTTGTTGTTCAGTATCTTTAGGAAAGACTGAATAAGATATGTTTTTTTTATCTCTCTAGACTAAAAGAATTTCCAGTTGCCATTGTCTATCCTGGTGTAGTGCTAGAAATAAATTTGTTCTGAGTTCTTAATAATTTATACCACTGTCTCATATTACTTGGGTTTCTTTTGTTTTCTGTGTCGTCTCTGCTGGGTTTTTGTTACTCCTGGTTACCCAAGTGTGACCTCTGTAGTATATGCACAAAAATAGCATTATTGGTTAAAAGGCCTGATTTTATTTTAAAAATAGTACAGAACAAAGGTTTCTAAAATTACATGCTTTTTTAGTGTCTGATATACTGTGAAAATGGGACAATAGGCAATTAGCCTTTGGTACTTTCATTGCACGCTGATTGGGAAATCAAATTGAATTGTGGTGACTGGTGGTGACTGCCTGATTGGTGTTGGGTCTCACATAGAGGCGATATGCGACATGTCCCAATGGTTATTGATGCCTTTCCACAAAATGGAACTACTAAGCGTTTTATTTTCCCATTTGTGCGCATGAAGAAATGAAATGAACTGACTATTAATACAATTGTACTGTTTCACACTAATTCTGTTTTATGTTTTGGAGGAATCAGCCATTCACTTGATATATGTCAAAACTACTAATCTGATAGTATTTTCTTTTTAGTGATGTTGATAGCTAGTCTTACAACATTTTGTTTGCTTTTTTTTTTTTTTTGCAAACCTTTAGCTCTAGAGATAGTTCTCAAGTTTGTTTTTGTTTTTGCAAACCTTCATCTCTAAAGATTGTTCTCAAGCAAGTGTGAGGCTTTCCTTTTTTTTCTATGATAATATAGAAGCTTGAGACATGTATCATATTATGCCCAAGTACAAACATGAGCAACAATGGCATCGGCAAGTATGTTTTGGTTTGCTAAGGATCCATTCAGTGTACTCAGTCCATACCCATACTGATTGGCTAAGGATCCATTCAGTGTACTCAGTCCATACTCAGTCCTGTCTGGAGTAGTGCTAGAAATAAATTTGTTGAGTTCTTAATCTGCTAAGTGTTTCTTCTTGCTCTTTTAGAAGAAATTAGGGCATGCGAATAGAGTAGAAATGTAATACAGTAAGGTCACACGTGTCGATGACTTTGGTTATGGAAGCATTTCTTTGTTTTGTGAATGGTGGTTACCAAGGATTTTTTACGTTTGGTTGCCTTGGAAAGCGACCATGGAGGCGACCATGGAGGCGATTTTCTTAGTACTGACAGTTGATGGGAGATTTAGGGAGCAGAAGAAGGACTTGCACATGGTCTTTATTGACCTCGAAAGAAGGCGTATGACAAAGTACCGAGAAGCGTCATGTGGTGGGCCTTAGAAAAACACAAAGTCCCAACTAAGTACATTACCCTCATCAAGGATATGTACAAAGATATGGACGACATGTGTTCGAACATGTGATAGCGATACGGTGACTTTTCAATTAACATAGGACTACATCAAGGGTCAAAGCACACGAGAGCCCTTATTTATTTACATTGGTGATGGATGAGGTTACAAGGGATATACAGGGGTGATATCCCTTGGTGTATGCTCTTTTAGATGATGTGGTGCTAGTGGATGAGAGTAGTAAGCGGGGGGTACATAGGAAGTTGGAGCTGTGGAGGCACACGCTAGAGTCGAAAGGGTTCAGATTGAGTAGGACCAAGGAAGGTATATGATGTGCGACTTTAGCCCGACTAGGCACGAGGATGGGGATGTCACCCTGGATGGACAAGTGGTGGCCAAGAAGGATACTTTTCGGTATTTAGGATCTATGCTACAGAAGGATGGCGACATTGATGAAGATGTTAGACATAGAATCGCGGCGAGGTTGGCTAAAGTGGCGTCAAGCTTCGGCATCCTATGTGACAAGAGGGTACCACAAAAGCTAAAAGGAAAGTTCTATAGGGGCGGTGATTCGCCCGGGCGTCTGCTGTATGGTGCTGAATGTTGGCCTACAAAAGGCGACATGTCCAACATGACTAAGTGTGAACCGAGATGCATATGTTGCGTTGGTTTTGCGGGCTTACTAGAAGGGATAGAGTTCGGAATGAAGATATTCGGGATAGGGTCGGGGTGGTTTCGAGGAGAAATTGATTCAACATCGGTTGAGATGGTTTGGACATGTTCAACGGAGGCCTCCCGAGGCGCCGGTGCGTAGTGGAGTTCTAGAGCGGGTAGATAATGTAAAAAGAGGTAGAGGCCGACCTAGTCCCGACTTGGGGACGAGGCGGTTAAGCGAGACCTTGAGTGGAATATCTCAAGGATTTAGCTTTGGATAGTAGGCTTGGAGGCTAGCTATTAACGTGCTGAACCATGACTTTGTTTCCTTTTCTATCTACCCTAATCTTTATCCTTTTGTCTTGTGCCTTTCTACGTTATTTTTGTCTTTGTTTCATATGGGTTTCATCTCTAGCCTACCCCAACTAGCTTGGGACTAAAGGCTATGTTGTTGTTGTTGTTGTTGTTGTTGTTGTTGCCTTGGAAAACGACAGTGCAGGGTGCGCCTGGTTGATCAAGGTGGTTTAATTCTGATTGCAGGCTGCTAGAATAATCGTTTTTTTTTTCACAATGCTGTTTGGTTAAGAAAATCGATTGTGATTAATTTGAAAGAAGAGCTTGATGAAAATTTGAGGGTGTGTGTGTATCATGGTAAGCTGAGTGCAGATGTGCGTTTCAATTTTGCAGTGGAGTCATATGATACAAATCAAATATGGGAGAACCATATGGTGAATATGTTGAATCAAAACCTGTGGATACTATATATACCCAAATGATGACCTAGGAGATTTAACTTGATGTTGCAGAACACGAGCTCCCTAAGACAAATGTACATTGGCTCCTGAGCAGTTGTATTATTAAGTGTTTTTTAATTCCTTGGCTGTATTCTTTTAGCACTACTGCTTCTATCATGTAGGACAAAATTTAACATGAGATTGATCATTGTGGTTTTTTGGTGGAAGGAGCTGCCATGCTGTGGAAGGTGTGACTAACAAGCTACTGGATAATCGATTTTAGCATCAACATTAGGAAAGCAATGGTGGCAATGCATTAGCGCATTGGCGGTTGCACAGAAGCTCCCACCTCCTCAGGAGATGGAGATGTGTTTCTTTTGGTCTGTATGTGTTTGCCTGCTGGCCCCAGGTGCATTTTCTAACCCATTCTTCAAGTCTCTGTTTAGCGTTTATTTGCTTACAGGTGTTGCGCTCTCCTCGCTCAAGGTACATGCCCTCCCCTTTCCGACCATATCTTTGATTCAACATCTTTAATCCCGTAACTGTTTAATTCGGAAATCTGAAATATTAAATTTTGAAACAGAGTATCTAGATGTTAGATTCCATATATAGTTGTTTAGAAGCCCATATGTTTTGGCACAAAATTTCTTTAACTGTGCAAGACTTCTGTTTCCAATTTGTTTAGGCACCAATGGAAACTGTAAGATGCTTAAAGTGTTTCTGGTTTAGCTATTAAATGATATGTTTTTCAAGTCCACAATTCTCAATGTTGTGGATGATTGACTTGGTCATTAAAGATCTTCCTGGTGTAGGTTATCCTCTACTCGTTGCTAGATTCTGGGAGCATTTTGATGTTGCTGCTCCTGCATTGTATCTTTACAAAGTGCTATATTATGATGACATTTTTTTTTTTTTTTTTGAAACTATTATGGTCACATTTTTTATTAATGAAGTTACATGCATTTGCTATTGTTGGCTATAATTTGTTGTGTTTTCATGCCTCAGTAGTTGCATTTTTGGGAGCACTTCATTGGATAAATATTTATTTTTTGTTGTTCTAATATGCTTTTTCTTTGTTTCTTACTTTCTGCAAAACCGTCATTTGTGATAAAACATACTTTGTGATAAATGGGTCAATGGAAAGGACTAGTGTGCGAAAAAGATTTTGCTTCCTCTTGTGTGTTGTGCATAAAAAAAAAAATGAATTCCAACCTAGGAGGAACTAGGTGTTTTTTCCATTAATAAAAATAGGCATATAAATAAAACCAGTCCAAGAGAAGATTTGAATCTGTGTGGTTGGGCATGGCCACACCTGTCACCCAACTAGGCTCAAACCCCCACATCCCCACCCCTGTTCATCATGGGTGTCCATGTGTACTGTAGGTTTTCTACTTGGCTCTAAAAGTTGTACATTTTTCAGGCTTTAGATTAGGTACCCTCCACTTAGAAATCTTAATTAACAAGCATGGATTGTTCTGTTTACAATTATTTGATTTTTCAAAATCTGTCAGATTACTAGTGTGTGTTGCTTTTTCTTTCTTTTCTTTTGTTTGTACAGTCAGTTGATTCGATGCATTGTGTGATAGTCTCACTGTGTTTGACCATTGCTTAGTTTTACAGCATGCAAGATGCTTTTGTTGTCACATGCCCCATCTTTTTGGCTATGAAATTAAATGTGAATATCTTGATATATTGGGAAATGTACTCCATATATTTAACAACTTGACTTGAATACAAAAAAGATCATGAGTCCATGTTGAATCATCAGCTGAACATTGTTAGAAGTGCAATCCTTTTCAAGAAATTATTTCACTTGAGAAGGATCCATTTACTTGGACCATTTAATTGCACTTGTCAACATATGTATGATATGTAACGTCATAACGCGTTCAAGCGCAGGTTATGTTGTTCAACAAGGATGAATGACCCAGTTTGGCAAGTCTTCACCGACTACAAGTTGGAAGACAAATGATCAATCGTATAAGTTGTGCACATAGGATTGATGTAATACAGAGCCTAGATTGTTTGTTAAGACAGGCTGGATCCTATGATGCAGATTCGTTTTTTTTATATAAAGTAGATTTTTACCCTTTTTATGGGAAAGTTGATAGTTTGAATATCGCTATGGGCTTCAGATGCCAACCATTGTACTATAGGGAATGTTATTTGAACCACCTGATAGTTTTATCAGGCTGCAAAACCCTCAGCTTGGAATGGTAGCATACATATGCATATACGTGGCTCAATGGGCTTGCAGGGCCATGTACATGGGAACTAAAGCTGTACATAGACTGTGTGTGTTGTGTAATCTGAAAGTAGTCGGCATGTTATGCTTCGGATTCTCTAATTAATCAAGTGTAACGCTAATTTTATGTTGTTTTTAGGAGTTCCATTATAGCAGTCAGCTGCTGCTGCTGCCACCGCATTTGCAGCATGGCCAATCATGTACGCCAGTGGTTAAAGATGAGGCGGAATTGATTAATTGGACTTCCATCTCGGGAGTGCTTATGATAGTTTGCAGCAGAGTTATATATATATAATGTACCTAATCTGTATATAATTGGCTCCTATGTAGTGCTTCTGAATAGTAAATAGTGCTAAAAATAATTCAGTCTGATTGGTGTTTTAATTTGAATGTGCTTATCGAAGTCAGACCATTTAGCCGGTACAGGCATTACAATTCGTTATGTTGTTACAAGTTTGATCTGTTTTTGTCTCTCAGTGTATCAGACTCAGCTTCCTCAAAAGAGTGTCACTACATGTGACAAATTCGTATGATAGGCCTCTCAAAAATAGTTTTTGCCTGATAGCAAAAGTCATTGTGTTCTCGTAGTTGATCTGTGATGCTTGTGGCCTTTTTCGACCAAACTGATAAAAAATTGTCAAGTAGTGACCTAGGTCACTTGTTCTTTCCGGGCCACAATCACAGGGAAATATCACCAAATTCAAAGAAATTGGTGTCTCATGGCACTATTGTGTTTTATGCAGGAATTTCTCAGCTTCTTGCCTAGCCTGCCAGAAAGTAGTTGTTGATCCAATACCCAGACTCATTCATCATATCAACTCAGAGAGAATGACATCTCTATAATCAACCATTTCCCAATAAATCGGGATGGAGTGTCTCCCTTTCTATCAGTGTTCAGGTGTGGCAAGCTAGAGCAACAACACACCCAAAGGGTTCCAGACGATACTTTATCCACGTCCTATTAATCCTTTCTTCAAACTGGACTCGAGGAACCAAAGTTCCTTCAACGTGTACCAAATATAGAGTTATATTTTAGTTTTTTTTTTCTTGAAAACACAAAAATTGAGCTTCTTTTTTTGTATTAAGATTGAGAATTTATCAAAGTTGCAAATGACACACTATGAATAAGGCACCCGGAGGATACTCTAAATAATTGGTTATGCCCTCTCTAGTAAAAAAGAAATTTATTTTTGAGTTTGAATCGATACACAAAGTAGTTTTAGTTTTTTAGTCAAGTTTACACCAATACAAACAATTATCCCTTTTTTTTTGAGAATGACACAGTACAACGCAGCCACTCACAACACGCACGCACACACTCACCCCTATGAACACACAAGACCAAACCCTACCCCTATGAGCACCTCCAAGGATTTGGGCAGCGGCGCATCTGTAGATTCTCGAAGTCACCGTAGGCGCCAAAGACTCAAGCGTAATGACGGTAATAATGAAAAAGCGTATTTTATTTATTTTCGTTA
>JADLZK010003470.1:0-57987 GCA_015847255.1 Hyparrhenia diplandra
GCCCTCGATCAAGGATCGAGTAAAGACCTTTACGCCCAAATGGCGTGAGCCCTGCTTTTTGATTGATGGGGTTAGCCGAGAATCTGGGTGGATACAGATCACCTCAAAGAACTCTACCGAAGTTGCACGTTGTGGTTTCTATCCAGCTCAAGCGGCCACAAACAACTCCCCGAAGGGGCAATGGAAGCATAGCTGCTACGGTGACTTCGTTGTAACTAGGATAGAACACTAGTCGTTACCTTTGTAAAGGGTTTGGGTGTTCGGTTCCTCTACCTTGACAACCCTCTCAGATCCCGACTAGAACCAGGCGAGTTCCTTGGCCCCTTGGACTATAAAAAGGCCAAGGAACACCTCAAGAGGGGCGAGCACGCACATACAGGACACAAGCTTGGCTACCACCAAGCGCCAGAAGCTTCACCTGCCGATTTCTACAACCCCATCAATCAAAAACAAAGCTCACGCCGACCGGACGAAAGGTCTTTACTCAATCCTGATCGAGGGCCCCGAACCAAGATAAAAACCCCGCCTCTCCATGTCGACCGCAAGAACAAAACCGCCGGCTCTGTGTTCATCGAGGCTCCAACAAACCGCCTCGCTCACCCCCTGCTGGCAGTGCTCTCTGGGTCGTAAAACATCGCATACCGGGCGCGCTGTAGGGGCTCTCATCGAATTTCAAGCACGAGTCCGCTGACCACGACATCATGAGTACACCGACGAGGAAGACGATCATCTTCGGTTCATGGGCTTGCGAGATCGACGACGACGGGCGAAACTCGGGTCCGCACCATCAAGGATTCCGGACCGAAGAACTGTATTCGCCGAGAAGCTCCAAAGAACTCGACGATTGCCGGCCGCTCAAGACGGAGAACAAACTCAAAACTTGCTCTGAACCAACACTGAAGGGCCCAAACCCGAAAACCAGCTAGTGGAAGGTAGACAACCGTGGCTCGAAAGTACGTAACTCCGAAGCAACCTCGGCACGCACTCTAACTCCCGCTTGATAAGGGAAGCTACTCCAACTGGAAACTTTTTCAACCAATACCTTCCAACTCGGAGAAAGGAGGCGAAGTTCGATATAACCCTCGACACCACCCGCATTACCTTTCAATTTCTTTTACAGATTACGCAACGCAGCGAAGCGTGATTCAAGGAGCCGTGAGACTACCAAGAGAAGACCGAGATTCCTTTGAGAGGGCGCAGAAAGAGGGCTTATATTGACAAGAACCCCGTGAGGAGTGCATCATCCATCGCCAAGAACCTCAACCAGCCGATCGTCACCCAACGGGACAAACAGGAGGTCCATCATCATAAGGTCCATCCCAGCGGAAAGAGTGGCGACCTAAAGCTACGTACCGAAGCGAAGTCTTCATGGTGGCTACAAACCGCATCCGCTTAACCCGGTCCGTGAGGCCCCCCCGACATCGTCCATCGACGAAGGCCTATCCAACATCTCGGCGATCTAAAGAACCTCGACGACTAAGGAGAACACCAACGCCAAGAAAGGCCGAGAAGAAACAAGCTGAAGGAGGACGCCGGATCGTGGTAATGCGCCGATGCAAGTTCAACAAATATCGCTTCATCTACACTAATAACAGAGGCCGAAATCGAAAAGAGAAGTTGAGGACGATCGAGGGCAACCCGTGAGAGACTACAAGGGTTGATTGACCGCCTCAAGACCGCCACGCACCAATGATGGGGAGAGACTCCTCAAGGAGGCATTGCGTAAGGCTGTCCGAGAAAGAGACCCCGTGACGCCACAGCTTGAAGGCAAACAGCCCTAATGTTCCAAGAAGTCGATCCAACGCCTTTGAAAGGTCGGGAAGGCCAGAGGGTTCCAACAACCTGTGCCAACCCTGAGGATGGCGCACAGCACTGTAGACCCCCAAGGGAAAGCCCCCGCACCAAGGCAAGCCGACGCAGAAGAAGTCTAATCAACATATCGAATTCCACCGAACCCGGCCCAAGAGGAGGAAGAACCTCGAGGATTTGAAGAAAGAACGACGAAAAGCTACCATTGTGTTTCCTTTGTTTCGCCAAAAGATTGCAAGAAGTCAAGCTACCCCCAAAGTTCAAGCCTTCAAACCATTCAAAATACGATGGGAAAACAGAGCCGCATTAATGGCTCTTGAAGTCTACTCACAATCCATTGAGTCGGGCCGGAGGAGATGATGACGCAAAGCCATCTTCTTCCCATGGCCCTAGAGGCTCTACCGCCCAATGGTTCGACAAGATCGAAGAGGGCTCAATCCGATATCGGGAAGACTTACTAAAAGCATTCTCAGAGCAAACTGGCAGAATCATCACCCATCCTATTACTCAGCCGAAGTTGAAAAGCCTCGCGTAGCCAGAGAATCTCCGAGAGATTACTACCGAAGATTTGGGGAGATGAGGTCCCAAGTACACGACATCACCGAAAAAGAGAAGTGATAGACGCCTCGGGCAATGGAATTTTCTCAAGATGGCGCTCTCGATTTCTACAAAGACAACCCGAGGACTAACGAAAGGCTCAAGCTTATCTGCCGAGAAGATGATCTGAAATGAAGAAAGAACTCGGAGATCGCCTGTAAAGAAAGAACTCGAAGCCCCCAAGAAATATAAGAACAACTCTCAACAAAGAAAAGAAGCGCGGAACTGCATAATACCGCCGCAATGGCGGAGAAAATCAAAGAAACCTTACAAACAGAGGTTCAACAACAACAACAATGGCATGCATGGAATGTACAACATCAAGCTAGAAGATCTACCTCCGATCTACCACCCTCGAGCTCCGCACACGCCGGAAATTGCACCACGCTCCAGAGAAGTACAAGGGAGGAAACAACTCTATTCGTAAAAGGAAACAATCAAGAAAACAGAGAAGAAGCCATTGAGGAGCCAAAGATGGGATTTCCAGAAAGCAATGAGATCCCTTGAACGCCATATTCTCCGGAGTACTGGATCAAAGAGCAAGAGACAAGACAAGCTAGCACCGATCAATCATGGCAAAGAAACCCGCTAGTAACCACGCTACCTCAATTGGTCCCAATATCCAATTCCGCCTTCACCAGTGGAGGATCAATGGACAAGTGTGGGCACGCCGCCTATATCCTTTGGTGCTAGAACCCACAATTGCCGAGGACCCGAACCAAGGTATTGATCGACTGAGGAGCTGGATTAAACATCATATTCTCGTAAACACCGACAAGATGGGACTCCGACCCTCCTGACTTATCGCCCTTCAAGCACCCCTTTCTATGGAATAGTACCGGGCGAGCAGCTATACCAGCTTTGGACAAATCACCTTGCCGCTACATTTGATCTCCATCAAACTACCTGGACGGAGTACATCAAGTTTGAAGTAGCGTATCTCGAGTCACCATACCACGCCATCATGGGAAGACCCGTTATTGCAAAGTTCATGGCTATTCCACACTACCCGTATCTTCTACTAAAGATGCCGGCACCTTTTGGGGTTCTTTCCATCAAAGGAGACCTCAAGAAAGCTTTCGAAAGTGTGACGCATGCCGTGGAAATGGCAAACAAGACAGGGAGCTCTTGAGAAAAAGGAACTCAACCGTGATGGCAGAGGATACAAAACCCGTAAGAACCTCGATATACGGCCAAGATGCAAGCAGCTCGATTCCAATTTAAGAGGCCGACATCAAGCACATTGATCTACA
Organism: Hyparrhenia diplandra; assembly: GCA_015847255.1. Classification (NCBI taxonomy): domain Eukaryota; kingdom Viridiplantae; phylum Streptophyta; class Magnoliopsida; order Poales; family Poaceae; genus Hyparrhenia; species Hyparrhenia diplandra. The sequence goes on from JADLZK010003470.1 coordinate 3,660, forward strand.
AACAAAGCGATCCATCCAAGACGATCATCACGCCACCACCTATCTCCAAAATAGGAATTCAAGGCCACCAACTTCCTAAGGCAACACAAAGATATATTTGCCCCGAAACCGCCAGACATGCCCGGCATACCAAGGAGCCGGCCGAGCAATTTAATTGACATCAATATGGGATCCAAACCCATCAAGCAAAGACTAAGAAGGTTTTCACCGTAAAAGAAAGAAGCCATCAAAAGGAGATTGCAAAATTACTCGCAGCCAGATTCATCGTGAGAAATCCTACATCCCGATCGGCTAGCCAACCCAGCCCGGGTTCAAAAGAAGAACACCTCGAGTGGCTTAATGTGCGTGGACTACACGAGATCCGAATAAGCATTGCCCCAAGGACTTTCTCGGCTACCAAGGATTGACCAAATAGTGGACTCCACAGCCAGATCAAATTCTACTATCATTCTTGGATTGCTACCGTGATATCACCGATTGCATCAAGAAAGAAGATCGTGAGCAAGACCTCTTTTCTTTCATCACCCTTCGTGCCTCATCGCTACAAAAAACAATGTCCTTCGGATTAAAGAACGCCGAGCAACGATCAAAAGAGCGATACGCACTTGTTTGGGAGAGCGATTGGCAAAATGCCGGGCTTACGACGACGACGTGGTGGTGAAGACTAGAGAACCGTAAAACTCGATTCAAGATCCGAAGAGACTTTCAAGAACCTCAACAAGTGGAAGTGGAAGCTCAACCCAACAAAAATGCGTTTTTGAGTGCCTTCGACAGCATCGATTCTTGGTCAAGAATGCTGGCATTGAAGCCAAGACCAAGCGCATCAAGGCCATCAACGAGATGACACAACCTGAAGTATCAAGGACGCCCGTAAGCTCACGTGGTGCATGGCGCACTCAACAGATTCATATCCAAGCTTGGAGAGAAAGGGCTACCCTTCTTCAAACGATCAAGACAAAAAAGGAGAATTCAAATGGACAGAGGAGGCCGACAAAGCGCTTTGAAGAAATCAAGCAATACCTTACAACAGCTCCAGGCCCTAACACCTCCAAAGGATCAAGAAGAACTCCATCGCTATACATAGCAAAGAACGAAAGTACAGCTGGTCACCAAAGAATCATCGTGGAAAGAGAAGAGCCCGAAAGTAACCCAACAAGGTCCAGAGGCCGCTTTACTACGTGAGCGAGGTCCCATTCGAGTCCAAGGCTCGGCACTTCACGCACAAAAACTACTCTACACCATACCGATCACATCAAGGAAGCTACGACACTACTCTCGACAAGCTACAAGATAACAGTTGGTAATCGACTCACCACGGGTGACATCCCCGAGGAACGTAGATTCAACAAGTTTAATATCAAAATGGGCAAAGTGGGAACTCGGAGCATCAATCTAGAGTTCACCCCAAGAAGAGCAATCAAATCCCAAGCGCCACCGGATTTCATAGCAGCGAATGGACGAGCTCCAACAACCCATATCCCACGACATCAAGAAACATTGGAACATGTACTTCGATGGATCGTTGAAGCTAGGGGAGCAGAGCCGGATTTTATTCATATCTCCGTAAGGAAGACAACTCAAGTACGTGCCGCAGATCATGTGGCAAGCTACAAACAACGCAGGCGTAGTATGAAGCACTCATCCATGGCCTCAAGATAGCAAGAACTCTAGGAATCAAGAGACTACAAGTATATGGCTTAATTCGCTAGCTTGTCATCAATCAAGTCAACAAGGACTGGACCGCACAAAGGACAATATGGGCCTCTATTGCGCTGTATATACGCAAGCCGGAAAAGAATTTCCAAGGCCTTGAGATCCTACACGCGTTCTCGAGATGCGAACGCATGCGCAGACGCAGCTAGCCAAACTCGATCCGACAGCAGCCCAAGTCCCACCAGAGTATTCGCCGAAGAGTTCTCTAAACCATCTATCATGGAGAACCCGTAAGAATGCAACATGGAGCAACAGCCCTAAACGGAGTAATGATAATCTCTCCGTGTCGAAGAACAACTCCCCGGATCGAAGACATCATAAACTTCATCAAGAACAAGACACTACCCAAGACAAAGCTGAAGCAACCGTGGATCTTGAGAAGAAGCAAGAACTACGCGGCTCATCAAAGACAAGCTTTATAAGAGAGCAAAGATCATCGAGTACTAAAATGCATAAGCTCGAGGAAGGAAAAGACATCCTCCAAGAAATCCACTCCGATGCCGCGGGAAACCACGCCAGCCGGCCAAGAACCCTTTCGGGAAAAAGCATTCGCATCAGATACCATCGCCAACAGCTCCCCTCAAAGACGCTAAAGAACTCGGGGCCGTAAAATGCAAAGGATGCCGATGTTCGCAGAAGACAAGCGCATGTGCCAAAGACACACCGGACCCTGATACCACCATCATGGCCTTCTCATGCCGGGACTAGATCAAGTCGGACCACTCAAAAGAGCCAAGGAGGATTTGAGTACATCTACGCCGCCATCGACAAATTCACCAAGTGGATAGAATACAAGCCACCGGTCACCTTCACCAACCAAAGCAAATGCCGAGTTCATCCAAGAGATCATGCATGCATTTGGGATGCCCAATAGGATCATCACCGATCTCTGATCACCATTCACAAGCAGTTGTAATTCATAGATTGGGCACAAGATTGTGGCATACGGATAGACTACGCATCCAGAAAGCACACCCTCAGCAACGTACAAGTCGAAAAGAGCAAACGGACTCATCCTTGCCGACTAAAGCCAAGACTTTATGAAGAACTCAAAGACTACGGAGCCAAATGGATAGAAGAACTCCCAAAAGTTGTTGGGGCCTAAGAACTCAAATCGCCAGAGCAACAGCTACTCACCCTTCTTCCCGACCTATGGATCGGGAGGTCGCCCTACCAGCCAGACTATATGGAGCCTCCAAGGATCGAAAGCAATTTGAAGAAGGAGAAGGAGAACAAACAAGAAGACTAGAAATCGACCGTGCGTAAGAAGTCGAGCAAACGCCATCCTCCGTAACGCAAGATATCTACAAGGACTCGTAAGGCACTATGACAAGAGCACACGCCCAAGAAAACTCAACCCGTGAGATCAAGTACTCAAGAGAAATTAAAAGATGGAAGGCAAGCACAAACCGCCAAACCCCCATGGAAGGACCATATATCGCCAAAGGAGTAATCGACTAGGAACCTACAAGTTGATGACAATGCAAGGAGAAGAAATCGTAAACTCTTGGCACATAAACCAGCTTTAAGGTTCTATCCATAATCGAGGAACTCAAGGCAAAATGTAAGAGAAGCGTAACGCAATAACAACTCTCCCGATACTTCAAGAAGAAAGAAGATCAAGCCTCGAGAAGAACTCGACCATCCAAAGAGGTCACAAAATACGCAAACCCACCGTGCACCTCAACAAAAAAACAGTCGCCACACGTTGAAGCCGCATGCCTCCTACAGAGAAGAACAAAAACAGCCCGAATTGGCACTCCTCGCAAGAAGAAGTCGACCAAAAGAAGGCAAACCCAACCACCGTAATCCGAGGTCAAAATTCCAAGGGTGGAACCACGCCAAGTCCTAGCTCGAATAGCGCCCACACCTTAAATCCTAGCTGAAGATCGCGGAACTTCGACCTTTGAAGAAAGAGGACGCTGGGATCGCCCGCCTAGGTCGCAGAGGCCATCGAGGGTCCGTAAAGTGCCACTATGTCCAATGACGGCGACGGCCTTCGACCCGGGCGTGAACGGTGTAGTGTTGTGAAATAGAAACCCATCGCCTCACACAAGTCTCTCTAAAGCGGAGCAGCCCAAACCGTGCAAGGTGGATTGTAGTGTTATGAAATAGGAACCCAACCATCTTGACCTTCAAATCAGAGTGCACTTTAAATGGGCCCGGACCGAGAACCCTTCAAGGGACGCCATGCGATAGTCCACCGGATCGCATGGGAGAGCCCTAGCCCAAAAAGAGGCAACCCCGAAGTTAGAACAACTCTTTCGTGAGCTTGACTCCACCAAAATACACTAGCAAGTTCAAGAAAGGACAAATGCTAGAGGGCCTAAAAGGAGAAACCTAACGGCCTGAGTAACCTCCAAACAATCGTGACAAGTCTCGTAAGAAGACACAAGTCACATGCCGCAGGAAAATAACCCCGCAAAACGGGATCTTTAACAACAACCATCAAGAAGTCTACGGGTAAAGACGAGCCGATTCTTCGTAAAGAACAACTCAAGACCAGGAGCAAGCCTCTACAACTATTATCGCGAAAACCTACGTAAAAGACGAGCCGATACTCCGTAAAGAAGAACTCGAATTCAAGAACAAGCCTCCAATCATCATGACAAGTCTCTTTAAAGAAGACATAAGTCATTTGTCGAAGAAAAACAATCCCGACGAACCGTAGCTAGACTCGCAAATATTCCAACCAAGTCTACGTAAAAGGCAGGTTGACACTCCGTGAAAGACAAAGATCGGATCTCGTGAGAACTTTCAGACTATCACCACCAAGTCTACGTAACTAGGCAAGCCGATCCCTTCGTAAGAAAGAACTCGGCTAACCGATGCAAAGCTCCAACATACTACAAAGAAGACTTGTGAGCGCATCAGTTCGACACGCCAAGGGAGAAACAACCCAAAGACGCCGACGAGGACAAGAACCTATGCTACCCTCGCCAGATCTACAAGAAGACAAGCCGACCACCAGAGAACAACCCCGGGCAACTCGAAGCAAGACTTCAACACTATGAACAAAGAAAGTCTACGTAAAGGCAAGCCGGGTCATCAACCGAATAACGCCGATGTCACTACGAGGGACCGCAAAACAACTCGTCGCGAACCTACACAAAGGGACATAAGAGCCGGAAGCCTAAAGAAGAACTCTAAAGGCGTTAATCACATCAAGTCATCCAAGAAGAAGAACTCGGAAGACAACAACAATGACAAGCGTAAGACAAACCGTAAGAAGTCCGGACGAAGGCGCATCAAAGATATTTAAATTCCCGCACGGCGCGATACCAAAGAAGAGTATTTAAGGCCTACAACCAACAAAGCCACCAAAGAAAAAGAATTGTTTGTTACAAGACGAACGGGCCACAACAAGCACTTCAAAGCCGCATCAAAATCCGGCCAAGATCACCTTCGTGAAGATCAAGGTCGATGGTACCAAAGAAGAGTGGTAATAGTCGCGATCCACCTTGGGGGCGCTCCTCATCCATAATCCCGGTGATGCTTGTCGGCAAAAACCCATCCACAACGGCAAGAATGGGTAGCTCGCACAAGATGATGGAAGTAAAAGAGCGAAGCTCTTCAACAGCCTCCCAACCGACGCCTCCAACGAAGAATCGGAAACGATCAATGTACCGAGGAAGAAAGTCCTCTAGGACACGCCATGATCTTCGTGAAGGCTTAATAACCTCCGCCAGGGGATACACATATCGCCAGAGATCAGTGAACTCTCGCTATGAAGAGTAGAAAGAGCATCCTCTCCGATTGAAGTTCGACCGACAACTCAAAGAATTGTGGGCCGACCAGAATTGGTTAATTCAAGACCCGAGACAGCGTAAAAGACAACTCAAGAAAAGAAGATTTTGACGTAAAAACAACTCAAGAGGATAAGCAAACACACCTTCAACCTCCCCGAGTAACCTTGGCATAGGACCCTGGCCGTAATCACGCTAGTGGGCACGAGAATCCCGGAGTTGAGCAAGAAGATCCCGCCAACCCCCGAAGACGAACAACTTCGCCCGCAAGGTATCACACTCTTTGAGCAGAAGGAAGACGTGGAGGTCCCGCACAAAGGACTACAACCAAGGACAAAGTCACCCGCAAGACAGCCCTCAACAGAAAAAAAAAAGGAAGAGCCAAGAAAAAAGAACTGCGGGCATACCCGAATCCGCTGATCAAAAGCGAGAAGGCGCCCGAAGAAGTCCGAACGCCGCAGTACAAGGCAAGAACCCGCGGAGGCCAAGTCAAACTCCAAACAACAGAGTTCCGCAAGAGCCCTCAAGTCAAGGAGAGAAGGATCCCGGAGGAGGATCAAAGAGCCTACACGAAATGGGAGGCCGAAGAGGAAGATCGGCCACCAACATGACGCCGTAAGAACCGAGAAGTAAGAACGGTTAGTGCTCTCAATCCTAAATGCATATGCAAGTCAATTGACCTAGAAGCACTTCACCAAAGGATTGTCGCAAAGATCCCCTCTTGATAGTCCGGCCATCTATCCTATAATGTGATCACACGCCTATCGCGGTTTGATCACCGAAAAGGAAAACCCTATCAAGTATACCTTTGCCTTGATCTCCCGGTTCCTCTCAAGCCGATCACCGAGCTTGACGATCCACCATGTCCATCATCATCATCCATATTCATGATCATCATGCTCCACGCCATCCACGTAATCCTATCTCTTAAGTCACACTTAGAGCAAAGGATTAGCATACAAGTGTGTCATCAATTTCCAAAACCAAACATAGAGATTTCGCCGGCCTTAACACCCCATCCTTAACCATCTTCTTGAAATTTGCCTCACCATCTTGCTAGGACCAAACACAAGAGAAAGACGGTCATCGTGAAGAAGTTCGCATCGGGCGTAAACATCGATAGTCCATCTTTAGAATTTTCATTCCGGATGCCCCCTTGCTCTTCAAATTCATTTTCTTCGAAGCAAACACGTTATCATTATCAAAATCAGCCATCCTATCGGAAAAATCAATCAATCACACATAAATAAATAAAAACCAATAAAACCAACTCGAGGAAAACTTATTTGTAAACAAAGCCTCAACAGAAACTTCAATTTTACAAACAAGAAACTTTGCAAGAAAAGTATCTTCGTAGAAGTTTCGACTTTCAACCAAGCAGAAAAAATTTTCAAAAAGGTGGCCCCTCTTCAAAAAAAGATGAAGAAAAACAGGGGGTGCTTTCGCTATTTATAGACCACTTCGGCCAAATGGCCAAACTAGCCGCTTAAAAAAACCTCAAACCCGGGCTAAGATATTCACGAAGTCAAAATCAAATTCTAAAGTCCAACTTCAAAGTCCGGGATGACGCTTTGATTGAAAACAAAGTTTTAAGAAAAAATTTAAGTTCGTGGGTTTCACGCCTTTGAAGTCGGCTCGCCTACCAGGTCAGCCGCTGGCTTCTAACTTTGATTTCTTTTGAACTTCATCCCGCACTTTGATGGTTTCAGATACCAAAAAACTACTTACAAGACGTAAGCCAAGTTAAATCCCTAAAAGTGGCTTCAGAAGACGCTGACTTCTCTCAAAGAGCAACAAGGTTGAAAGTGAAAAGACTAAAATCAGTGGATCCAAGTTTAAGATGTTCATGACGACTTCGCTTAGGAAATCACGTAAACAGCTTCGAGGAGATAAAGAGCATGGCTTAAGATGGAGATTACATCTTCGGCTGAACAAGTTGTATTATAGAAGTTTATTTTGGATTCCTAGTAGTTTTGTACCATTAAAAAGCCGGGGGCCTAGAAATACCCCCGACATCCTTTGTAACGCCATGTTGAATGGCCACTTTGTAAACCATATCATCATCAATAAAGTGTTGTGTTGAGCAATCACCCAACAAAGGTTATCGCTTTCTCACGCATGACGATCAAAGCCGGATATATGCATGTGAACCGTGTTATTTGAGTTGTGAATAACTGCGGGTGTGCCCTAAAGAACCGTATATCCGGTGAACAATCCGAGATACACCCGAATTTGCAATGCCGCCGGGCCCCGCCATTTGTTTGCAGGATCTGACCTGCAGACCAGATATTTGTGTTTGCCAATGTCTACCATTTTCACTTCGTCAGCAGAGCCATAACGGCCTCGCTATCTATGTACGATCACGTACCGCCGATGCGCGCCCTAGATTTCGCACTAAATGTCCGTCGCAGAACTCGAAGAAACGCCCCAAACACCAACAAGCGCCCTTAAAAATATGAAATGTTTACAAATGTGCGTAATCAAAATGGGCATCCGTAAAGCGACTAAATCCTGCCGCACGCGGGCTACAAAAAGAACATCCGGTAAAGCGAAGGAACGAACGTAATTTTAACTTTACTAAAAACGCCGCCTATAGCTTGTTTGTTACTTCCTCGACACGTGTTATAACAACCGCTCAGAACATGGAACACATTGCGAACGATCGCCGTAAACATGCGATCAGAGTTCCGCATGAAGTTACAATGAATCCACCTGGCGTAAGCCGCCCAAAGTGCATAAAAGTTTCGCTGCACGGTAGTACAAAAACAAGCCACCGTGAATTGGAGTGTAGTTACGCCGAAAGCAATCTAATCAAGACCGTAGGGTGACATGCATCTGCAGCACCACGTGTCCGTAGCACGGCGATATCACAGCTGGGGCTCCTTTCCACACGTGTTCGTATTTGAGTACGCTTGCTGCACTTTATAGTGACCGTGTCTGTGGAATGGATAATGCTAGAGGCGGCGCGATGCATACAAGCTGCCGTCGTGGTGCGTTAGTGGCAACGTACGCCTTCTTGTACACGCACCGCACGCTTCAAAACCGCTGGCGCCGCATACCGGGCTCGCGGTGTCACTACTTTTGGACGCGGTACGCCGACACAATGCCGCGGTCCGGACGCTTTCCAAAAAGTACGTACGCCGCTTTTCGGTAATAATGTCTCAGAGATAAAGCATTCTACGCCAAGAAAACGCGCGGGACATGATGCTCCACGGCACAAGTGTGTAACAAGGGTTTACTACAAATGGACAGCTTTGAGACGCACTAAAACATGTTCAGATTAAAGCCCGCGGTTGCACGCCGCTAAAAAGGTCCAGAAGACCGACATTTAGAGACCCTAATGGGCAGACGACTGCGGCGCTGATCGAGAAGCCCTCAACGCTACGATCAGAGGCCTTTTTACATAGTGAAGGCAAACAAGAAGACCAAGGATGAGGATAAGAAAGATGACAAGAAGAACTTGGCACTCAAGGCTAGTTCTTCATCCAAGGGCAAGAAGAAGAAGGAAGAGTCAAGTGATGATGAGGAAGGCACTTCTACAAGTGAAAGTGAAATGGATGAGCAAATGGCTCCTTTGTGAGGAGATTGGGCAACTATGTGAAGAAGACCTACATCTCCAAGAAGAAGCAGAAGCAATCATCCAAGAAGAAGGATGGCAAGAATGAAGGAAACATGAAATGCTTTAGATGCCATGATGATTGTCAGTTGATTGCCGAATGCCCATATGATAGTGATGATGAGAAGGGCATCAAGAAGGCAAGGAAGAAGAATGACATGAAGAATGAGAAGAAGGACAAGCCCAAGAAGAAGAATGAGACATGAAGTGATGAAGAAGAGGAGAAGAAGAACAAGAAGAAGGGACAAGCTCACTAGCCTATGCATGACAAGATCTCCCTCTTCGACACTCCTTCTTCATGCTTCATGGCTAAGGCCACTAAGGTATAATCTATCACTAAAGATGATGATGTTGATAGTGATAGTGATAGTGATAGTGATAGTGATAGTGATAGTGATAGTGATAGTGATAGTGATAGTGATAGTGATAGTGATAGTGCCAACTCACACTAGGGAGGATTTGCAAATTATGCTTGATGATTGCATTAACATGTACAAGCAAAGTAGGAAGGAAGTCAAAGGCTTGCATAAGGAAACAAAGAGCCTTAAGCAAGAACTTGATGAGCTTCTCGCATCTTATGAGAGTCTAAAGGTAGACCATAAGAAGCTTGAGAAATCTCATTCTAAGCTAGAGAAAGCTCATTCCTCACTACTTGAAGAGCATAAGTTGTCATTGGTTGAGGATAAGGTTGATACATGCAATGCTAGCATCTCATGTGACATCCTTGTTGATCAACCAACCTCCATGGGTGTAGCCTCCACTAGCACTATCACTAGCACATCCATCTCTAGTGAAAATAAATGCAATCCTATGCTTATTCATGAAAATGCATGTTTGAAAATGAAGTGAAGAAGCTCAATCACACCTTAGCTAAGGCTTATGGTGGTGAGGACCGCTTGCTTATGTGCTTGGGTAGCCAAAGAGCATCTCTCTACAAGGAGGGCTTAGGCTATATCCCCAAGAAAGGCAAGGTCGCTTTTGTAACTCACAAAACACATTTTGTGAAGAACAATGGTAGTTATTGCAAAGCTTGCAAGCAAGTTGGTCATGTAGAGCAAAAGTGCATGAACAAGAAAACCAATGTTTCTTCCATTGCTTGATAATTCATATATGCTTGTGAAGAAGAACAATGGTGTTCGTGCTAGGTACATTGGTGCACCATGGATGGGCTCAAGGAAGAAAGCCATATGGGTACCAAAGGCCTTGGTGACTAACCTTGAAGGACCCAAGCAAGTTTGGGTACCTAAGAAGAATTGATCTCTTTTTGTAGGTCAATTATCGTGCTGCAGGGAGAGCATTGATAATGGATAGTGGGTGCACTCAACACATGACCGGGGATTCACATATGTTCAAGTCAATTAGCATCAAGGGCATTGATGAGTATGAATCAATCACTTTTGGCAATGACAAGAAGGGCAATGTATTGGGTCTTGGCAAGATTGCTATCACGCAAAGAGAAGAGCTTGTCAAAGGTGTTGCTAGTTGATAATCTTAATTACAATCTATTGTCGGTCTCTCAACTTTGTGATCTTGGCTACAAATGCATATTCACAAGTCAAGAAGTTGAAGTGGTTAATGGTTCCAATATGATCTTCAAGGGATTTAGATATGGTGATCTCTATTTAGTGGACTTCAACTCAAAAGAAGCTAAGTTGACAACATGTTTACTCAAAGGCTAGCAAGGGTTGGTTGTGGCATAGAAGATTTGGTCATGTTGGGATGAAGCAACTAAACAAGCTAGTGAAGCATGATTTGGTTAGAGGCTTGAGTGATGTCAAGTTTGAGAAGGACAAACCTTGTGGAGCGCCAAGCCGGAAAACAACATGGCAATGCACATCCATCCAAGAGCACAATGAGTACAAGCAAAGCATTTGAGTTATTGCACATGGACTTGTTTGGGCCAACAACATACACTAGCATTGGTGGCAACAAGTATGGTTTTGTCATAGTTGATGACTACACTAGATACACTTGGGTGTTCTTTCTTCATGACAAAGTGATGTGTTTGAACTATTCAAGACCTTTGTCAAAAGAGTGCAAAATGAGTTTGAGACATCCATCAAGAAGATTAGAAGTGACAATGGGAGTGAGTTCAAGAATACAAGAATTGAAGAGTTGTGTGATGAGCATGGAATTGACATCAATTCTCACCAACCTACACTCCACAATCAAATGGTGTAGTTGAGAGGAAGAATAGAACCTTGATTGAAATGGCAAGATCAATGCTTAGTGAATACAATATTAGCCATTCCTTTTGGGCCGGTTATCAACACAAAATTGTTATTGTAGCAAACCGCCTCTATTGCCATGGAATGCTTGGCAAGACACCATATGAGTTGTTGAATGGAAGGAAGCCCAACATTGGTTACTTTAGAGTCTTTGGATGCAAATGCTACATTCTCAAGAAAGGCACAAGATTGGGCAAGTTTGACAAGAAATGTGATGAAGGGTTCCTAGTTGGATATTCAACCACAAGCAAGGCATATAGAGTATGGAACTTGGGTAGTGGCCAACTTGAAGAGGTTCATGATGTAGAATTTGATGAAACCCAAGGCTCAAAGTGAAGTTGAAAATCATGATGATGTTAGTGGTTCCAACTTGAGAATGCAATGAGGAACATGGACATTGGAGATATTAGACCAAGACAAGTTGACGATGATGATGATACTCCATTGCCCACTACTACGGTTGAGATTGAAGTCAATGAAGCTAGCACAAGTGGTTCTCAAGATGAAGATCAAGAGCAACAAGCTAGTACACCATCTCATCCTAGTCATCATGCAAGTGATGCAACCTTCTAACATTGCAAGAGATCATCCACTTGATCAAATTGTTGGTGACATCAATAGTGGAGTGATTACAAGAGGAAGATTAGCCTCATTTTGTGCACACCATGCTTTTTGTGTCTCAAGAAGAACCAAAGAATATTGAGAAAAACATTAGAGAAGGAAGATTGATTAATCCCTATGCATGAAGAGCTCAACAACTTCAAGAGAAATGATGTATGGGAATTGGTGAAAAGGCCAAAGGACTACAATGTGATTGGAACCAAGTGGGTCTTCAAGAACAAGCAAGATCAAGATGGCATTGTGGTTAGAAACAAGGCAAGACTAGTAGCTCAAGGGTACACACAAGTAGAGGGTCTTGACTTTGAGAAACCTATGCACCGGTAAGTTAGATTGGAAGCAATAAGAATCTTGCTAGCTTATACATGTGCTCATGATATCAAACTCTATCAAATGGATGTGAAGAGTGCATTCTTGAACGGCTTCATCAATGAGTTGGTATATGTTGAACAACCACCGGGCTTTGAAGATGAAAAGTTTCCCAACCATGTCTACAAGTTGAAGAAGGCTTTGTATGGATTGAAACAAACACCAAGAGCATGGTATGAGAGGTTGAGAGATTTTCTCCCTCTAAAGGGTTCAAGATGGGCAAGGTGGACACCACTCTTCACCAAGAAGATTGACAAGACTTGTTTGTGTTGCAAATATATGTTGATGACATTATCTTTGGGTCAACCAACCAAGAATTTTGTGAAGAGTTTGCTAAGATGATGGCCAATGAGTTTGAAATGTCAATGCTTGAGAACTCACATTCTTTCTTGAACTTCAAATCAAGCAATTGAAGAATGGCACATTTGTTAGTCAAGACAAGTACATCAAGGACATGATCAAGAAGTTTGATCTACAAGATGCCAAGTCAATGTCCACACCAATGGGAACAAATGGAAGCTTAGACCCCTCGACCCTAGTGGCAACATGGTTGAGTTAAAGAAATATCGGTCCATGATTAGTAGTTTGCTCTATGCAACCGCATCAAGACCTGGATATAACATTTAGTGTGGGCATGTGTGCTAGATATCAATCATCTCCTAGAGAGAGTCACCTCAAGGCAACAAAATGAATTTTGAGGTATTTGAAGGGCACACAAGATGTTGGACTATGGTATCCAAAGGGATCCAAGTTTGAGCTAATTGGATATTTGATTTCGATTATGGAGGATGCAAGATAAATAGAATGAGCACAAGTGGCACATGTCAATTCCTTGAAGGTCACTTGTTTCATGGTCTTCAAAGAAGCAAAATAGTGTTGCTCTCTACCGCGAAGCCGAATACATTAGTGCGGGAAGTTGTTGCACTCAATTGCTTTGGATGAGGTCATTGAGGATTTTGGATTCAAATTTGATAAAGTTCCATTGTATTGTGACAATGAAAGTGCTAGAAAATGACCCAAAATCCGGTTCAACATCCAAGAACAAAGCACATTGACATAAGGCACCACTTCATAAGAGATCATCAACAAAAAGGGTGACATTTGTATCATGGGCATTAGCACCGAAGATCAACTAGCCGACATATTCACCAAGCCACTTGATGAGAAGAGATTTTGCATGCTAAAGGGAGAATTGAACATTATTGACTTCTCCAACTTGAGTTGATGCACCCCACATATATGACATGCCTCTCCTTCAACAAACACAAGGTAAAAAGTTGTTTGACATGGCATTCATGTTATGCTAAGGACTTGTTAGTGCATCTAGTCATCATGCATGTTTAATAGGCTCATTCATGGAAAATCAAATGATTTCAATGTATGTGTGGCACCACTATTGCTTTGAATGTTTTTATGATCTAGTGGTGGCATATGACATGTTTGTGGGCTTGCAATCCTAGTGTTGACTCTAGAAAATGCGCCATGATGTGTATTCTAACATGGTGCAAGATAACCCTTATGCATATGAGGTGTGAAAAGCTTGTCCTTGGTTCAAACTTGAATACATGTTAAGGAAAGTGATCTAGATGAGACCACATTTGATCCTTTTGATTGACTTGATTTCTCTCATTTACACCTTTTGGTGATTGTTGACAAAGGGGGAGAAATAAGTCACAAAGATGTTGAGAGAAAGGATCACACAAATAGGGGGAGCAAGCTCATAGACTATTTGTGCATTTGTATGTGCATGATCATAATGAAATGTTGCATTGGGTAATTTAAATTCAATATACATGATTGCTTGGTGTATGCTAGTTTTTGAAAATTGATTGGTGTATTGACCAACTAGCATGCATAGGGATGTATCTAGACACAACTCACATTTTGCCTATAATGTTGATCTCATGGGGTATGTTGAGCATTGATGAATGTCTAGTTACAATGATGCTAAGGACTCCGATTGGTTTCATGCTTCAAAGGTCCGAATTTCTTGAACCTTAGCATCTTTTTTGGTATTAGTATCTCTCCCCAAATTACTATCCATACATATGTGCCAATTGATCCAAACACATGGAAGCACATGTGTAGGGGGAGCTACTACTACAAAAACCAATCTTGAAATGTTTGTCCAAACTTTGATTCATGACCAAAATGCTATGGACAAGCAATTCAAGTTCAATTGAATTTTATTTCATATCTTTAGAATTTGGTTGTCATCAATTACAAAAAGGGGGAGATTAAAATCTCATGTTTGGTTTTGGAAATTGATGACACACTTGTTATGCTAATCCTTTGCTCTAAGTGTGACTTAAGAGATAGGATTGCATGGATGACGGGAGCATGATGATCATGAACATGGACAATGATGGTGGACATAAAGGATCGTCAAGCTCGGCGTGCAATGGGGTTTGAGAGGAACCCGGAGATCAAGGCAAAGGTATAACTTGATAGGTTTTTTCTTTCGTGATCAAGACTCAATAGAGCGTGTGAGGATCATATTATAGGATAGATGGCCAACTATCAAAGGGGATGACGTGACTCAATCCTTTGGTGAAGTGCTTCTAGGTTCAATTGACTTGCATATTGCATTTAGGATTGAGAGCACTAACTTTGTTCTTGTCTAACCGATCGCGACATGCTAACACACGTGCTCACGGACACATTTCGACGTGGTCGGCAACTTGAGACAAGAGGCTAAACTTGGAAAGATGGAAAGACGACGACGGGCGTTGAAACGGAGATTCAACAGCCAAGGCCGACTGGCCGCCGCGCCCTCGGGCGCGTCCGGCGGCCGTGTTGATATTCAAAATCGCGCCGCCGACGGTCCGGGCGATGAGCGCCGACGCGGTCAAATTGATGCCGGCATCCGCCGCGGGAGACTTCGACATCGGGAGAATTGAACTACGCCGACGCGGGGCGCGTTGGCCCGGCGCCATACGCGTCCAGAGAGCATGAAAGACCCCGACGGACGCGCGCTCGGGCGCGTCTGTCAGTTATTAGCCTCAGGCCAGCGCCTGGGCCCGGCCAAGAAGCGACAAAGAAGGCAAGTTTGGACCAACGGCTCTATTTCGACTTGTGGTCTATAAATAGATGGGTGGCCGGTTCATTTCGATCTCGCTTGCACATTAGAACAGTCCTCCACACACGTGTGAGCTTGTGAGACTCCCCTCCACTCATCTCTTCATCCTAACTTCGATTCTTGGGTGAGATTGAGAGAGATAGAAGTGCATTTGCTTGATTGCTTGCATCTAGAGGCACTTCATCCTTGGAGGAGCTGCAGGATCTTGTTTCTCTTGGGAATTTGCTTGGTTCCCTAGCTGCTTGGAGCAAGAGGCGTGTTGAGCTCGATTGAGCTTGTTCAAGGCCACACCTGGTTTGTGAGGGGTTGTTCCCTACCCCGCGGGAGATTCGCAAAAAGGAGCACTAGTGGATTGCTCGTGGCTTCTTGGACCCTCTCTTGTGTTCCGGTTTGCTTGAGCCCCCACCGGGATTTGGCACCGCCATTAAGCTTAGCAACCGCCAAGTGAGTGTGTCGCCACAACGGGACTAGCGTGCCCAAGAAGCAAGCACGTGAACCTCGGTGAAAATCATCATGTCAACCTTGTTCTTGCTCATTGAGATTTCTCGTTGATCACGGTGATTGGCTTCCACCTCTACACGCCGACGCCGGTGATATCGACCACCCTTGCTCTAGCTTTTCATTTCGATATACTTGTGTAGCTTGTGTAGTTTGTTATAGGTTGCTAGTTTTGTTTAGCTCCTAGTGCCTGTTCTAGTTAGTTTATCTTGTCCACCTAGGAGTAATTTAGCAACCTAGGCCTTGCTTGTGTTTAGAGATATTAGAATTGAATTGTGGCTTGCATAGTTAGCTTGTAGCATCGCTCAATTCGCTATGCCGCCTTGTTTACTAACCGCCTTGCTAAGTGTTGTTTGTAGATTTTTTAATAGGCTATTCACCCTCCCCCCCCTCTAGCCATAAGGACCGTTCAAGACAGAGCCCCAACAAAAAGAGGCATGCACAACGTCAAGGAGACGGATGTGCTAGTCGCAAAGATGGACCCGTTGCTAAAAAGATTGGGAGATCAAAGCCGAGAAGGAAGCCATGAACAACACTCTACCACCTCCGTAAGCATTGATGACTTGTGAAGTCTCGTTGAGAGTTTAGACATTCGGGCAATAATCGCCCCAAACTCGTGGAAGAGCTTGCCTTCATCAACAATGGGTACCATCCAAGTAACAATAATAATAACAATAACAATAGGTGGAATAACCAAGGACGCCCACAAGGAGGTAATGGTTTTAATTACAATTACAATTCCAATTATAACTCAAACCAACCTTCTTTTAAAAGATCTAGTTCTTGGGCAAGCTAAAAATTAATGAGTCCATCAATAAGAAGATTTCTTATAATGATAGAAGATTAGAGAACATTAATTCACAACTCGATAATCTTACAATCCGCGTTACAAATCAACAAAAATTTAACAAAATGGTTGAGTCAAAGTTATCACATTTGGCTACTATTATTCCAATTAATGAAGAAGGAAAAATTCCTAGTCAAATTTTAAAATGTTAATGAGGTGGTCACGAGGCAAGGTAAGTCCACTCGTGATCCACCACATCCTAACCATTCGCAGCTCCGCCACGTGATAACAAGGCTACAAAAAACACCTCCCGCACCACAAGTACCACTACCTCGTGAGGAAGATGAAGAAATTCCACCAATCATTGAATCAATGGAAAGAAGGGTCACTACCGAGAACTTTGGAGATACAAATCACATACCCTTCCCATCCAGAGAAAGAGGCCAACCACAGATGACCACTCGGCCTCGATTCCTTTGAGATGATCAAAGAAGATCCACATAGACATGACACTAATGGATGTCTTGCACATGCCATCATACTCAAGATATATCCGGCCATCCTCAACAAGAAGGTGCCAATGCGCATTACGTATGGTAAGGCTTACGTAAGAATGTAGCGCCGCTATACTCAATCGCCTACCCGAGAAGAGAAAGGATCCAGATGTCCTACCATCGCTTGTTCCATAGGGTCACAAAAGATTGAGCACGCCCCCTATGCGACCTTGGTGCAAGCGCTAGTGTCATGTCAAAGGTCAGATTTGACAAGATGAACTTCACTCACCTAGTACCAAATGCATGATGCTACAACCGGGCCGACTCAACGATACGTTATCCATCGTGGGTGGTGAAGATGTCCCCCGTAAAAATTAGAAACTATTTTGTTCCGCTTGATTTTGTGGTATTAGAAATGGAAGCTACGAAAGAGACACCCTTGATCCTTGACGACCTTTCCTCAAGACTACCGAGCACAAATCAACATTAGAGAAGGAGAAATCCACTTCAATATTGAAGGCCGAGGAAACCTTCAAATTTCGCCCCAAGCCGTAACAATGCTCCATGATCTTTACTACAGAAAGAAAACTCTTGTAGAAAGATGGGTATGGGCGTGAAAAGGTCAAAGACCTACTCTAATTTCCGACATGTCATGCACTCGTGAGTAAGCCGGTAATAAATTAAGTATTTATTTATTTCCTTATATAATTTATTTACTCAAATAAAATTAAATATATAAATATATATTTATGAACTTTTTATTTTTCCCATCCAAAATTATATAGTATTGAATTTAATATAGAAATAAATATAGCCTATAAATAAAATTTTCCAACTCCTAAAATAAAACTCTTAATTTTAGTACCCCATTTATTTGCCATAAATAAAACATATTTTAAAATAATTTTTCATTTCACCAAAATCAAAATAAACATGGGAAATTCGAAAATCGGAGCCAACGGCCGAAATCGACCAAGCACCAACGGCCGGGGCAAGCACATGACCGTTGCCGCCACCCCGCCAAAGCCGGGCGCATGAGGAGCCCACCTCGGCGCCGTCGCCACGCCGCGGAGACCCCCCGGGTAACGCGGCCCGCCCCCCGCCTCGCGGGCGTAACTAGTCGTTGTTCTCGGTCCCGTGTCGCCGGTGTTTCGCTCTATAAATACACGAGGTGCCCGGAGAGCTTTCTACCCCTCTCATTCTCACGCCACTCTCCCACTTCACCTCTCCATTCCATTTCATCTCCAAGAGCTTGTGCAAGAAACCTCTTGCAACCAACAGCCCCAACGTGTCCAAGATCAAGAGCTAGTAAGAATTTTTTTGAGCTAACGCCACCCTTTTTATAGTTTTTTGTTCTTGTTTTGTTCTTGCCAAACATGAGCAAAGCTAGGAAGCAAGATCGCCCGAAGCTGCTCAACAAGGCAAAGGAGAAGGAGCTCTCGGCTTTCCCAAGGCTCAAGCTCGCCACACCGGCCGAAGGAAGCCCGATGCACGAAGACGACGCCCTCCTCAAGTCCACCCACATTTGACGATCGACGCACCGACGCTCCGCATTCTCGACCTACAAGATGCGCGGGAGATACAAGCATACCACATGCTTAAAGATCGACCCTTCGCCACGCACCATGCTTCTCCCGTGAAGCTCTCAAAAAATTAGGTATGGATTCCGAATTCCCTCGCATTTGGAGAGCCGTAGGATGGGCAAAGGTAGATCCTCTTGATGAACTAGGTTCTAAAATTCTTACTATCCAATTCCCGTGCACTTTGAAAGTTCATGATGAGGGTATTTCTTTTGACTTTTTTCATGCCCATCACTATCGCACATGGAAACAAATTGCCGGATACCTAGGGTTTGATAAAGTGAAATGTTTAATTGATTTTGATGCAAACCCTTCGCGCAGTATAATCATGATGCCTTTTTATGCAAATATCTGATATTGATTTGTTCAAGTGCTAAATTTGATGTTGTTAATGCAAAGATACAACACCCATCACTAAGGTTTATGCATAAATGGATGTCTATCACCATATTTCCTAGACAAGATCCCCGCGCCGCATTCATGATGTCAAATGAAATGTCTTTTTTTTGCAATGGTAAAAAAAAAAAAAAAAAAAAACGAATCAAGATTGCTCAAGATTCCTCGTTAAAGAAATGATTAATTGATGTTAGAAACCATCAAGTTTTCCTCCATCGCTTATTGTACTTCCTTGTGACACGGATTGCCCGTGGTGTTTGGTATACCGAAGGACGTAATGTTCTTTACATTCCCCGAATACGCGCCCGAGATCACGATCCAATCCTTGGTTCAAGGGCATCATATTGCTTGATGCGTATGATCGCGAGAAAGTCATTTATTATTTCCCCCGGCTATACAATGGAGATTCTCGCTTCTTAACCCGAATACTCATTGTATAAGTCCCATTCACTTACCTTCGCTCGATTCTCTCCTCCGATGAAGCACGTTAAGCTCAGGTCTCACGTGTCATCCAGAGGGTAGCAAGAGATGGAGCAGAACTTCACGATCACCCGCACCACCACCGCATTTTGTGCCGACCCCCGACCGATTTCACTCATCGGATTCTCGCCAACTCCAAAGACTGGTTTTTTTTCTGGCTATGCCGAACCCGTGGTACATACTGGCTACCACCGCTACACCCCACACCCGGGATCCGCAAAGCGGCTCAAAGATGGACGGGCGCCACGAGATCTACTCGAGTCCGACGGATGCCTCCACCACTTTCACCACGCCGACCCACCTAAGGAGCCTTAGACTATCCAGACCTCGAGCACACGATCCACGCCTAGAGGTGAGTAATAAAAATATTCATGATACACTCCACTCCTATATATAGACTACAGATCAACACCACCAGGAGTACCAGCAGGAGTTCACCGACATCCGCGCACGAGATGAGCAACACCGAAAGCAGAGGAGAGAGCATTCTCGCTCTCCATGGGAAACAATCCCGACCCATAGGTTTTGAACTAGCTTGGGGAGGACCCCGCAAGGTAAGCCTTTAATTCCCCAATTCATTTTCATTTCTTTCCTTTCAAAAAAAAAAAAATGTGCAAAATGATAAAAGCAACAAAAATATTCCACTCGCTTATTTGACATAAGATGGTGTAAGTCTCTCTTAAGTTGAAATGATGAACGCTTGCTCGTTTATGAATCAACTTGCACCTAGTTTATAACTTAGAGTTCCTTAATGTTTAAGTTTGTAGGCTAATATTGTCTTGTCCCGAAATTTGATAAATATGGGTTGCAAGAACATGGTCCTTTTCTAAGTTATTGCCGGATATATATATGCTAAATAAAAATAAAATCCCTGATGGATAGTTACTCGAAAAGAATAAAAGAAGTGGTAGCTCTACAAAAACTGTTCTATCTTGCAATTGCCCAAGAATGTGGAAAATGTCATAAGCCCCATATGACTCGAGTAATAAGGATAGATGAAAATGCCAACTTATTTAAACAATAAGTGAACACTTTGTTATAAACATGGCACACTTTGATTTATATCGGCATTGAAGCAACTCCCCGATCATCAACCAAAAACATTTAGCTATTTGCTCGACGAGCAAAGGTTGCTTGGGGGAGTTGTTGGCGGTCACTATCATACATTTTATACCGCCGCCTTAGCTCTAATTAAGAGGGAAAAAGCACACTTATGCCAAATAAACATTTACTACTCACCTAGTTCCACTTGTATTCGAAGAATATTTGTTTTGGCAGAACAAACACGGAAACAGTGAAAGTACGCCAAATAAAGAGTGAAACGCAACTCGTGGAATACGCTTTGCCAAGGGGAACGTGACTGTGCCAAAACCAATGCAAACTAGACCAAAACACCTCCGAAAGAGCGACCTAGAGTGGGCCACCAACCCACGTATGGAAGGCTCAAGACCGGGCGGGCTAAACCCGGGCCGGCCGCCTCAGTGCGGCGGCCGCCGTGGGCTTGCCCCCGATCCCGCCGCCGCTTTGTCTCCGATCCCGACCTCGGAGGAGTAGAGGCGGTGCATGGTGGTGTTTTTTTGACGTATTGGCGCCCAAAACTCCCGCCAAGAACACCTTTCACTCTACTATAAATAAGAGGCCACACCCCTCCCAAAAACACAACACACACACCCTTGAGCACTTCACTCACTTTCTATAGTTCTAGTGGTAGTTTTGTCACACCCCCGATTTATCAACAAACCGAGTACTATCTATATGTGTGCCCAGAAGTCAAATCACACATATAGCGACAAAATTGGAAAATATCAAGAGACAATGCTTTAATATAATGACCATTATGAGACAAACTTACTTATCGAGTAGCGAAAATGTAGATTCTAGTCTTCAAGCAAAGCCTCCAGAGCCACAGGGACGCATTGACCTGGGGTACACACGCCAGATCTTCTCAAAGAAACTCTCTAGCTCCATCTTCCGTACCCATCCGAGATTTTCCAAATAATGAAAAGTAAAGCAAGCGTGAGTACATATCGCACTCAATAGGCACAACATGGGGTTATGAAGCTCAAAAGGTCGACATCGGGCTTATCAAGGTTTAACACTTTTAGTAAGTCAAGATTTTAACATTTAATATCATCAAGTTCTCGCTTAAGCCCCTTATCCCACATGATCATAAATATGAATATAATCATCTTGCCATCATTGCCATCACAAAATTAACCATTCTCATCATCATATCCATCTCGCCTTTCATCATCTTAGTAGCCGCCTATTCGTGAGTTTTCCGGCCGCCAGTAGACAGAGTCAACCAATTTATAAGAAATCAAGTATAATTCGCAATTATCAAGCAATCACAGTCTACACTTGAGTCCATATAAACCCGGTGATTCCGAAATCTCCGAGTGATTTCAAACTCATCAACAATACAACCAAGATCGTTGAGCTAAAGAGTTCAAACCGCAGTATCTTAATCAAATTCAAATATATTATAATCGGAGTGCGATGTACACATTTATTTACAAAGTAGTTCAGAGTGCGGAAGCAATAGTTTTTGAAAACCAAGTAGTTGTACAAATGAAATCAAAATAAGATAGTGCCAACACGTTGTCAACCCTATAATAGCACGAGACAGTGGAAAATATGGAGATTGCCATGCCATAGGCATTATTCTTCAACCACAAAGACATCACAATCGGCTAAACTCATGCAAGACGGAGTCACCGCAAAGAGGGAATAAACCCGTGAGTACTCAATTGTACCCCAAGAAGACTTACCCATCCGAAACCGTAAAATAAGGAAAAGACCCAAGGATCATGCTTGGCTTTATCCGAGTCGGGTCGACTCACATTTAATTTAAAAATAAGGTTGATTAGTGAGCCTACACATACTACTTGAATTTTTCCAAGTTAAAAGGTTATTTATTTATACATAACCATAAACTCAGATAGTCAAGGTTAAAGACATATGCTCGCCGATACATAAATAACAAACATAAGTAACTTGATCATTATTTTAACAAGAGCAACATGATGATATAATATATATTGTGATATTAAACTACATTGCCATGGAAGCATCCCGGGTTCTCACTATCTAGAGAGATGGCGATTCGAATCGATTGCAAAACCACCGGGCGAACCCCCTCCGTCATAAACTGCATCTACGCCATGACTACGTAATCCGATCACTCCCTGTGACGTTAGGGGACGAAAGTCTCTGGCCCCGCCGGCTACCCTCCTTGTCGGGCCACCAAGAGAGCGAGCAACGAAGACGACGCTTCATGCGCATCTTCTTGCGCCCAATCAATCCCAACCTACCACGCCAAAGGAGGAGCGATACAACAGGCAAAGCCAGCCCCTAACATTCCCACGCAGCCAGGGGCTCACGACCGCAAGGCGGAGCCTACTATATGAATATGTACTTTCAACTTCCGACCACAGCCCGACAAAGTATGAGTCCTTAATCGACTGTGATGGAAAGACCACAATATCCATCCAATCTAAGCATGTTTTATGGGTTATCGTGTTCTCAACAAATAGCTTGACAATCACCCATGTGATTGTTCACAACATTTCCTCAAGTGACCGGAATCATCGCTTCATCGCAACCATAGTACCGAGCAATAAAACATGCATATACCGGCCCTACACAAAATGACAAGCTAGCAATAAAACTAGGCATGAAAATACTTTTGTACTATGAAAGTGTCGCATAATAGATTTTTGAGTATGACAAGCTACTAAAACCTATCAAAACCAATCACACCAAGTCTCACATTCAAAACCCTAGTAATTATTTTTCTATGAATTTCCTAAGAAAGCATGGTAAATAGCACATAAATCAAAAATGATATTTCCACCACGTAACCTAGGGTCAAACATATTTTTCCCATATTGTACATCACAAAACATGAACATTTTGCACAGGGACCACTATTTTATCATGCACCAAAAGAAAGATACACATTTATCTATTTTCATGGCAATTACTAGCAAAAATATAAATAAATATAAAAACTATTAGAAACTGCCATATCATATTTTTCTATCATAGATCAGACAATAACAAGCATGACAAAATTTGTCTCACTCAAGTCCGAGCTAAAATGAACAAGTTATGAATTAAACAAGACATGCATGCATTTCCTCGAAATAGAAAATATAAAGGATATTGTCGCCGATTGTGTGGGACCCGCGTGTCGGTGACTCAGACAGGGAGCGGCGCGGCACGGCGGATCTTCACCGCCGGTGATCCTCCCGCAAAGACGAGGGCACCTACGGACTGCCCTCGACGAGGCGTGGCCATGGCGCTGGACGGACTACGGGCGTGGTCGACGGCGAGAGGCGGCGTCGCCGGCGGGTCGCCGGCGTTTGGCTCCCGTGACGAGGTGGTCGGGCGAGGCGAGCACGGGGGTGCACGGGTCGAGGCGGGCCGGATCCACCGGGTTGGCGGCCAGTGGACGGCGAGGCGGCGGTGTTTGACGACGCATGCCGACGCGGGGCGGCTGTTCCGCGGCTGAGCGCCTCCGTCCAAAATGGGGGGGCCACTTCGGTCCCAACCAGCTAGGGCTTCTTCATCCTCATGATGAGGCGGACCTGGGCGCACGCTAGATGGACGGAGAGGCTCGAGGTCGGGCCGGCCGCCGCCGAGCGTAGAGCTCACCGGAGTTTCTCGGTGGGCGGCGGTGCGTGAACGGCCGATTTGGCCTCTCCCTCCTTCTATTCGATCCGTGAGGGGGTTAGGTGGTGGTGCACGAGGTTGTGAGGTCATGTGCACATGGAATCGGGCAACAAATGTTTGGTTGGCAAGGACGCGGCACGGGCGGAGCTTGGTCTGGTCGATTTTTCCGGCGAGGCCGAGGACAACCGTGATGCGCCGCTGCTTTCACGCGCGGCTGGCTCGGGCGGCTTGACGCTGAAGTAGAGGGAATGGAAGCGAGCTCGGGCGGTTTTTTGAGGGCTACGGCGCGTGGCGAGCGAGGAACTGGGCGGCGCCGGGATGGCCACGCTGCGGCCGTTGTTGCCGCCGCCGCCAAGGCGCGTGTGAAGCAAGGGAAAGAGGGGGGCGTTGAGGTTGCTTGGGCGAGGGGGCAAGTGCTCAAGGTCCTCATCAAGGCCCGGCACGGCAGAGATGGCAGGTGGGCATGGCCACGCGCAGCGCCGGCCCGTGACGGTGGCCGGCCGGTGTCTTTAGTGACGCCAAAAGTATAAGCTGCCTAAAAATCAAATTCTAAACCCTAATTCGATCTATTTCACCCCGGCCTCGAGATTCGGCCGATTCAGCCAAAACTCCAATTGAATGAAATGTTCCTTATGAAATTCTGAGTAAAACACCTATACAAACTTTCTCCTAATTCGGCCCGCATTGAAACTACAATCGATCGAAGCACGGTTATCCAAAGGTCAAACAAACCCTAATTTCATGTCCAAACTAAACTAATTTCGACTTTTCGAACAAGATCCAGCCACTTTCATGAAACGATCCTATAACACCTTTTGTTCTACACTAAATTACCTACACTTCCCATGAAGGGTGCGCACGCATGCAACAAACCCAGCTTAGTATTTTTGAGTAACATAAGACAAAGTGCTTCCAAAGTCAAACAAGGTCAAATCAAGTCAAACTACCATTATAAAACCTAATTAGAAGACATGAGCAACATCAACCTTGCTCTAAAAACATCTTATACACATAGCTAAGGATAAATAAACATTAAACAACTAATTATGCAAACATTTCATACATGAAATGACAAGGCAAAGCATAGCAAGCAAATTAAATACATTTAAACATGCAAAAGAGAGGTATCATTTTATGTGCATGAATGCATATAACTAAATGATGATTATGCTCATGAAATGCAGATGCTAATGACATGATTAACACCGTGGTGTTACAAATCTTCCCCTTAAAGAAATCTCATCCCGAGATTTGGTGTTACTTAGCACTTATTTGGAAAACATGGGATAAGTCTCACGAAGATACTTTTCTACCTCCTACATGGCATCAGTCCCCACAAAGGTCCCTCTATGGAATCTTGTACGACCTTTTATAATCACATTACAAGTTGCTCTTCTTCCGATATCCAAACTGGATTGGTTCTTCAAAATAAGCCAAGTTGATGTTGACTCGAATTTCTCCGGCTTGAATACATTTTCCAAGTACTTTAAACATTTCTCTCGTTGTAACCATGAAAGTAACTAAAACTTGTCTTCATAAATCTAGGTAATTGTACTTGTTGCTTATTTGGTTTTTCCTAGATAGGGATCTATCATTCTTGATACTAAACTCCCTAGATAAGGACCTATCAAACTTGGTGCTAACTTCCTTTTGATTCCAAAGCTGGGAATTTTCTTCTTGGTTAACAATTGAGAAAATTGTAGTCGTCATCTTGGAATTCCAAGGTCTTTTGTGCTTGTTGGTAAAACTTTTCTAAAGTGTTGAAGCTTTTCATCGGCTAAGATTCCGAGATATCTCAACCATTATCCTCATTGCCGGACTTGAGAGATTTTGAAACTCTCATCCGATTGAGATAAATAATGTTAGTCCTCATTGGTTCCGCATACTGCGCTCAACCCATGAGCATTGGGTGCTCTCTTTGATTAAATAAATGTGACACATGTCCATAAAAGGTGACATTACAAAATGGAGATGGTCAACAACTTCCTTTTGTCTATATCTTCTTGTAGTCTGTTAATGTTGATGTCGCTGACCGCTTCTTCCAAAAAATCATCTTATTTGCCATTCCAAGGCAAAGCTCAAATACAAAGATTGTATAAAGATCTTTCAACAGATATAGAATAGATGATCAAGGAAAGTATCTGCAGTAAAACAACACACTAGTGTAGTTTTGACAATGAGTCATGACTAGTAACGACGATACGGGGGCAATGCGTCGAAAGCAGCACAACTTATGTCTGGCCAACCACAAGGCTTCCCCTTCGCCGCGGCACCATCGGTTATAAATCAAGACGCCATAGCAAATCTACAACCAACATGATATTTTACGTGCCATCGATAGACCTTGCATGGATAAGCATCACATGCAAGTTGGGGTTAAGACAACAAGAAGTATCACATGATTCAAGAGGCAAAGGGTGATTTTTCGTAAGATTGATCTCTCGAGCTCTCTTATCTTTATTCATAACCCGATGGTCATCGACATTGGGTAAAATTTTCTTCAATCTTGAAGTGTGCTCTCATTGTTCTTTTGAGTTTCGAAAGTGATCAAAGAATTGCTTCGTATTTTCATGTCCTTGACTATCGGTCTTCCAAGAGAACTTAAACCAAACTTTATGCAACATTGAGGGTGCATCAAGTTGAATCCTCTTCTAGCAACGGAGTGTCAAGGGTGCACGGTGCCTTCAGATTCTAGGCGTCTATACGGTGATAGCCTTTAATTTGCATGGATGGTGAGGCACTTCCAATTTGTCGTGAGATACCAGCTCTAACTAACTTCTTTGTCTCATCTTTAGCTCGTCTCTATTGAAGGTCAATTCAAGATTCTTGTATCCGCATGAAGTTGATACACCTCCAAATAGGTTAGGGGCACAAATCCTTCAAAGTATGCACTTATAGCTAAAATTTCGATTCCCGTGTTGAGTAATCCACCTCAGGTTTTCCTTAGTTGCCAGGAGGCATAAACAATTACCCGTCTTTCTTGTATAAGTGCACATCAAACTTGTACCATAGGTACTACAAAACACATCAAAAGATTCCTCCATGTCCGTACGCATAAACACTAGAGCGATTGTTAACAACTCGTAAAGTACGAAAGTCATCTCACACTTCAATGTTTACACGAATTTTCTCTTTCATCTTACAACAACACCGCCATGGGTTCGGGAATCGTAGGTCGGTTATAAATTTATAACCGACTAAACATAAGAAAAACTCCAAACCATAGTGACAAAGTTATTGTCTCCAAATTCATAGTCACCGGACTAGATTTGGATCCACAAAGAATATCGCCTTCGTGTAGAACAGTCTAAGGAACCGCACTCTCTTCAACTGAATTTTCCACTTGTCGTAAACTTAGCATAGCCGGGTATTCTCTCGGAGTTAGTCAACGCTATTCTCGTGTGCTCTACATGGTCTTCATTATTTCGACTATACCACAATGTTATCGATAAACATGACCACAAAGTTATCCATCTCGGGCGCGACACCGAATTCATGAGGTACATAAAATAAGTTAGAGCATCGCCACGCCAAAGGACATGGCAAAATACTCATACAGCCCATATCTCGTAGAGAAGCGGTCTTCAAAATGTCTTGTGGTCAAATATTGTATTACGGGTAACCTAGATGAAGATCGATCTATTTAGCATCCGACAATCGACCAAAAGAATGTCAATGCCGGAAAACGAATATTTATTCATATTCAAGCTACCGCATTGAGTGGTCGGTAATCCGCACTGCTCTAGGGATTGATCCTCCTTCTTTACAAATAGTTTAGGACATCCCTAAGATGGAGAGCTTGATCTGAGCAAATTTGATCCAATAAATCTTGCATCTGTAGCTTCAATTCGGCTAACTCATTTGATGGCATCCTATATAGCCTTCTAGAAATAGGTGTTATTCCGATATTAATCCTGATGCAAACTTCACACCTTTATCTGATATAATCCTAACAACTTTCCAGGAAAAACATCCAGAACTCAACATACCACGATCTGTATCTGAGGTACCAGTATTTTGCAACATAGCAAGGATAGGCAATTGCTGCATGATTATCCGGTTCTTTTCCATCTCGGGAGTCTCTCAAGATAGTTGCTCATTTCAAAGTGTCCATAATTGCTCTCCATTAAATTCGTCCATCTTAAATCCAAAATGACATCCTAATCCCCAAGGGACAATACCGCTGGAGAAGTTAAGACTTGTTAACTCTCAATCTTAATCCATGTATTGCTGATTATATATTCAACAAATCGATCAATCTATGCTGAACCGATACGACATCCATATTCCAACTCAACTATTTATCCATGATGCTCTTGTGTATATGCTCGACTCATAAACGAATGTAAAGATTCGAGGTCAACCAAGACAAGAGCATTAAAATTTATTAATTAGGCACGCACCGATAGTTACGGCCTGTAACACCCTAGGTGTTAAGCATCTTGAAAGCATGATCATTTGCATAGCATCATCATCATTTCATGCATAATCATGTGTTGGTAGAATTCATTTTGAATTGCTCTCATTTCATGCTTGTTTGATCTAGCTACTATAAGATCTTAGCTATAATGATGTTTTGGACCTAGAGTGTGCCTAGATATATTTTTTTGACATAATTTAGGGCCATGTTTGAGCTTGAGTTTCAACTTAGAAAATTTATTTTAAATCTGCCCTAGAGGTCAAACCTCTTTGACCCATTTTGAAACTCCTTTCAAAAGTGCTTGATAGAAGTGTTTCTAGCAAAAAGTTTCTATAGATAAAATGAAGTAATTTTTATGTAGAGCAAATGATCTTTTTATAAGTTTCTTGTGAAAAGGTTTGGAAATGGTTCAAATAGAGCCCAACAGTTTGTCAAATTTGAGTCAAATTCAAACTCTGTTTTGACTAGTTTGATTTGACCTTGCTGTTTTTAATTTTTAGTTTCAAATCTAGGCCGAATTAGAAAAAGTTCATATTGAGTGTTTTGTAGCTTATGAAATTCTCTACAAAGTTGATGTTTTGACTTTTTCCAAATTCCACACGGATCTCGAGGCACAGGTTAAAACTGACGCTGACTCAGAAAAAAGAGAGCGGGGGGTATCGGCCAGCCCGGCATTGCGGCCGTGCGGGCGACGTGGCCGCAGAACAGCCGCCGATGTACGGCCTGGACAGCCCCTCCCACGCCTTAAAACGCGCGTCCGCGCCACGCCCTAACCCTAACTCCACTCCCCTGCCGCCGCCCGCCGGCCGAGTCGCGAGGCGCCGCCACCGAGGCGCCATTGCCGCCGATCCGAGCTCCGCCGCCGTGTTCCGCCGCCGCCACCGCACCAATCCACCCCAAATCGAATCCCTAAGCGCCGCCACGAGCTACTCTACCTAAGGCCATCGTCGAATCGAGGTAAAGATCGAGGTACGAGGACCCCATTTCCGCATCTGAGCGCCGCACGGCGAGCCCGCCATGGCGCCCGTTAAGGGGCAAACACGCCGTTTGAGCTCGTTAATCGCGTTTAGCTCGTTCTTTCACGCGTCCCTAGAGTCGCCTAGGGTTGCTTGAGCTCTCAAAGCCAGATGGATGAGTAGATCGAGCCGCCGTTTCGCTGACGCCGAAGTCGCCAACAAGCTGCCCGTGAGCACCGCCGCCGTCGCGTTTGGTTTGTCGCCGCCGTTGTTCGTTGGGCTCCAATCTTGCTTTGCGTGTCTTAGTTCGATGTCCTAGAGTCGAGAACGGCCTTTGTTCGCGCCAACGCCAAAGAACGGCCGGTCCGGCCGGTCACCCGCTGCCGCCGAGCCGCCGTGACTGTTGCCGTCGCCGTTGTAGTCGGGTTTTAGCGAACCGAGCGCACCAACGCGGCCCGCCTTCGCCGCTGTAGATGCTTTTAGGCTAGCCGGTTGCGTGGTTTTGGTCACCGCCGGCGAAGATCCGCCGCCGCACCGCCGTGCCCTGTTCTCGTGTCGCTGACACGCATGGGCCCCGCGCTTTTTCTCCTTTTTCTTTTTCTTTTTGTTTCCGCATTTGAATGAAAAGCTTGGAAAATTCATAACTTGGTCATTTTGAGTCCTTTTTGAGTGAGACAAATTTTGTCATGCTTGTTATAGGATAGGCTACAGTATAAAAATTATGAAATCCTATTTTCTGATAACTTTTATATAGAGTTTTATTTATGGCTAGAAATGCATGGAAATTAAGGAAAATCATATCTTTTAATTGGTGCAAGATAAAAATATGCTTTCTGTACAAAAAGTGCTTGTTTTTGTGAGTAGAATCCATGAAAAATATCATGCATAGTATGTTCTGTGAAAGAAATGTGATTTTCTATTTATGTGCTAATTTCCATGTGATCTTTAGAAATTCATAGAAAAATAAATATTAGGGGTTTTGGATGTGAAATTTGGTATGCTTGTGTTTGATAGGTTCTAGAAGCTTATCGTACTCAGAAATCTGTTGTCTGACGCTTTTCATAGTACAAAGTATTTTCATGCTTAGGTTTGGTGTAAACTTGTCATTTTTTGTGTAGGACTGTATGAGCATGATCTTGCCCCGAGATTTTTATGGTAGCTGTTATATTCCAGTAGGATGCTCTGGTAATTTTTGTAGAATTTTCTGAAGTAGTTATGTATTTATCATATTTAGGATGCATGGAAAATAGGCTAGAAATATGTGTTTATATGAAGATGGGGTGTATTAGTATTTTTATTATGTGTTTCTAGCATGAGTAGGATCTGTTAGTGAGCTTGGTTTGGTCAGCTTAGTAGTTTTGACATTTTCTTGTTCCTAGCATTTATTTAATTATAGGGTGCAAAGTGTAGTGTTCGCTAGGGCATGTTATTTTATGTGCTTTAGATTATCTTTTGATATGTCCAGTAGGTTTATTTGGTAGATAATTACTTGGTTTACTTGCTGGTTAAGTTTGAAATAAGTTGCATGAGTAGTTTGTGAGTTATGGAGGTTGTGTGTGATGTTTGAGTTGAAAACAGAGTCTCTGTTTTCCTTAATTTCGATGCTGTTAGGATCAGATTCAGTTCTGAGTGATGTGGAATGTTTTGTAGGAAATTTTGTTAGCTTTCCATAGAGTCCTAGTTCGCTGAATTTGGAGTTGTAGAACTCCTTGTGTGATCTGTTTTAGTGACAAGCATGTCGGGCTGTCATTTTCTGCTGATTTGTGAGTGGAGATGTTTTGATTTGGTGTAGGTTATTAGGTTCTTGTGTAAAATTTATCGTTTTTCTACCGAAGAGATATGCACTTACTAATAGCTTACATCATGAAGCATCCATCCATCATACATATTCTACTTATTGCAAGTTGATATTCATGTAATCGTAATTATATCTTTTCTCCATCATATGCATCATCACAGGATCGGGGAAGGGTTTGAGGAGCTGATCGAGGAGCAGACGGAGAGCTTCACCATCCGGGAGTGCAGTCCGGAGGAGCCATCGGAGAAGAAGAGCCTTCGCATGACGACCTGCCTCGAGTGCCCTGCAGCACGTGCCGCCGACGCTCGGCCCGAGGCAAGCCCCCGAGCATTCTCGCCCTTCCTAATTCTTCCAATTAACTTGACTTGAGTCTTTTATATGTTTTCCGCATTAAGTATAGGAAATGGTTGAAACCGCTGATGCATTACTTATCCTTGCTGAAAGTTGCCCTATCCTATATAGGTGTCTAGGTTAATGCTCAGATCATCATTGCAAAGAGACAAAAAGGATTCCGTCACTTGAGGAAATGTTGTGCACAATCACATGGGTGATTGTCAAGCTGCCGCTGAGAACCCGATAAAGTAAAACATGTGAGATTGGGTGGATATTGTGGTCCTTCCACCTGATCAATTAAGGACTTACTCTTTGTCGGAATGTGGCGGAAGTTGAACGTACCGCATTTAGTAGGCTCCGCGGGTCGCGGAGCCACGGCTCGTGGGAATGTTAGGGGCCGCCATGCTCGCTTTATCGCCCTCCTTTGGTGATAGTTGGTGTGGTTAATCGGGCACAAGAAGATGCGCACGCAGGGGTCATACTGCTGTTTACGCCACTTGGGTGCTCGAGAAGGAGGGGTAGCCGCGAAGACCGGTGACTTTACGCCCCGTGAACGCCCCCGGAGTGATCGGTCCGCCCTTGCAAAGTAGACCCGGGTTTGTGTCGTGGTATTCGCCACCGGTTTGCAAATCGATTCAAATCGCCATCTCTCCCGGTTAGTGAGAACCCGGGTGCGCCCACGGCAATGTAGTCTTAATTATTACAATATATGTTAATTATCATGTGCAAGCTAATAAAATTCTCGATCAAGTTACTTATGTCGTTATTTATTCTATCGAAAGCAATGATTAATCTTGGCTATACAGATTTATGGTTATGTAAGTAAATAAATAACCCTTTTAACTTGAAAAGAACAAAGTAGTATGTATAGGCTCACTAAACAACCTTATTTGTGAAATTAATGTGAGTCGCCTAAACCCGCATAAAGCCTAGCATGATCCTTGGAGTCTTTTATTTTATTTTGACGGTAAGTCTAGCCGAGTATTTTGTACTCGTGGTTTTATTCCCGTTGTTGTGTGAGCATGTGTACCATGGGTACCGTGAAGACTTGTTTGTTTCCTCGTTAAGAATGAGTAAGGCTGTGGTAAGGTAACTCTATATCCCCTCGCCTCATGCTACTACTGGATGACTATCTCACGGGCACTACTTTATATTTGTTTTCTCTAAAAGACTATTTGGTTTTTCAAACTACCGCCTCGCATTTGAACCCGAGTTTGTAATAAA
The DNA here is from genome assembly GCA_015847255.1 of Hyparrhenia diplandra. NCBI lineage: Eukaryota > Viridiplantae > Streptophyta > Magnoliopsida > Poales > Poaceae > Hyparrhenia > Hyparrhenia diplandra. The sequence goes on from JADLZK010003470.1 coordinate 36,672, forward strand.
TTATACTCGCGACTCGATGTTTAATATATCGAACTTGGTTTGAAATACCCGGATTTTACTACCGAGCTCAACGATCCCGTTGTGTTGTTGATGAGTTTGAAATCACTTAAGATTTCCGAATACCGGGTTTATATGGACTCAAGTGTAGATCGCGATTGCTTCGTAATTGTGAATTATACTTGATTTCTTGTAAATTGGTCGGCTCACACACGGCCCTTCTTCTTGATCTCATTAGTATTGGTGCAATGAGCTTGTTCAAACTCGGTTTGTTGATCTCGCTTTTTTTCCAATACCGCCGGGGGGGGGAGGCGGCCTCGCCCCGATCGCCCAAGGCCCCGACGTGGGGCCAAGGGGGGAAGGTCCGCGAGTCCCCCCTCAAGATGACTTCCCGTCCGCCAATCCCGGTGGAGGGAGGAGTGGTTCTATCTCAAGAACGACCCTCCCATCCCCGCCGCGTTCATCGCCGCACCTTCGCCACCGGCGAGCAAGTCGCGGGCGCTGGCGACCGCACGACCACACCACTGGGAAAGCAAGTGGAGCGGGCGTGAGCAAGATCAAGGCGCCCGCGATGCCGGGCTGATGGTGAATCACATCATCGTGAGGCCCCGCTGCGCAAGGGCCGCGGTGCCCTCCGCCGCCGAGCGCCTCCGGATGTGGGAGATGAAAGAAGACGACGCCCGCTCTGGGGACGGCGAACGCCCAGCCGACTGGCTTCCACCGTGTGGAGTGGTGGATGGACCGGGTGACGAAGACGGGGTGAGGGTGCCAGAGCTCCCCGCATCCTTCCCAACTGAAGACTTCTCGGCTGGTGGTGTTCTCGCTGCTTTTTTCTTGGTTCGCTTCTTCCCCCGTCCCGAAGTTTTGGGACGAGCTTGAGCTTTGTAGGTTGGCGTGATGGAGTCCTTCGCCCCATCCCCTATTCCCTAGAGGGGCGATGCACCGCGCTGTTAACGCCCGCCGGGCCCCATCCGAACGAGGGGGCGAGCTCGCCGAGCGTGGCGGGCGAAAGCAGCGATGGATGAGACGAGACGGCGCCGAGCCGCAGGGAGAGTTTTGACGCCGACGATGCCCGCAGAATCGAAGGAGTTGGGACCTCGTCGGTCCCGCGAGCTCGCCGCTTCCGGCAGCGCTCAGGGCCGAAGCGCGGGCGGCGCCCCGCTCCTCCTCAACCTCCTCAACCGGCGGCGGCGCAAGCCCCGACGGAAAGCCGGGCGCCCGACGAGGGCGCCGGCTCGGGAGCGTACCGAGGCGCAAGAAGAAGAAGGTAAGAGGGTGGCCACCGTGTAAGCTCTTCGCCCCTTCGTGTTGTTGTAGGTTGTGACGGTTGATCGCAGGTACCGACTGGCCGCGCTTAGGCGGCGCGGGCGCTGCACTCGTGAAACGCCTCGAGATCGGCGCGGCGAGCCCGGCCGGTGGCTCGGCTCGAGATGACGCAGCTTGACGGCGCTGGCCGATGATGAGCTCGGCGCCGGTGAGCTCGAAGGCGCGCCGGGCGAGCTCGGGGATGGCATGACGACGAGCCGACGGCGGGAGCGGGCGACGACGACGGTGAGCGCGGGCGAAGGGCTCGAAGATGATGGCGCCGTTTCTTGGGGGTCTCTGCCGACTGGGCCGCCGCGCTGACTTCTAGCGCCCCCGCGCCCGACTCGCTTTGGCGCCGACCGCCCCGGTGGGCCAGCGCTGAGGACCGTGGCTGAAGCCGCCGATGAGCCTCGCCGACGCCACCACCGGGGCGGCCGGGCCCAGCACTCGCCGCCGCGAGCCCCCGGGCGGCGACGGAGGTGGGAAGGTGGTTCCGAGGAGACTCCGCCACCGAGGAGCGGCGGGGGTAGCCCGCCCGGTGGCCGGGCGCTTTGCCTCACCAAGAGGTCGCCGCCGAGCAATCACGATCATCGACATCTCCGACGACGAGACGCAAGACGCCGAGGACCGCGCGGGCCGGAAGCGTGACTTGGTGGACGCCGCCGCCCGACCACCCGGCTCGAGGGTGCCGCCTCCTGGCCACGACGAGGGTCGAGGTCGGCGGGTTCTGACCAAGGCGTCGGCAAGAACCAGCGCTCCACCGGCTGGACATCGCGCTTCCTCCGACGCCGCCGGTCACCGCCCGCGGCGTCCCCGCTGTCGAGGAGGCGGAGTCGCCGACCGGCCGGTGCCGGGCGAGAAGTGCGCGCCTTCGCCTTTGAGGTTTGTCGATGTCGCGGTGGTTAGGGGCTTCGCTCCGTGCCTTCCACCTCGCTTTAATTGTTTGCGGTTTGCGTGGCATGCAGAGGCCATCAAAGGCATAACCGCCGACGTGTAGACCTCCCCCGAGGGCCGTGGTTTCGCTTCTGGCGGCCGACGGCGCCGGGTGGCGCGGAGATGTGCGACGAGCCGACCTCGCAGCCTCCGCACGGCTCCCCGGAGGCCCGGGCGAAGGAGGCGGCCGACCATTCGTGGCGGAGGAGCGGGCCGCCGCCAAGGAGGCCCAGAAAGGGTAGACGCCGCGTTGCGAGGGGCGCCCCCGGGAGAGGAGGAGCTCGAGCTTGCTCCATAAGCTGCAGCGAGAAGATGGAGGAGGAGCTCGACTCCCTCCACCGGATGCTCGATGACACAGGAGCTTGAGCGCCGACGCTTGAGCCGAGCCGGAGTCCCTTCGTAAGCGACAAGGACGAGCTCGAGCGACCCGCCACCGCGACACCGAGCTCAAGAGTAAGTGCTCCAAACCCCTTGTCTCATTATTCTCGTTTATTCATTGCTCGGGCTGATTGTCCTCGTCCTCGCCGGGCTCCAACCTTATGACCACTAAGCTTCCGAGCTGTGGTGCATGCCCGCGCCGGAGGCGAGAAGGATCGGCCGGACGCCAAAACCACGAGCCGTGAAAAACGAGTAGGGCTCTATGACGAGCCGTGGAGTAAGCTGGCGGCTTGTCTTCTGTCTTGTGTCCTTGTAGTCCCATGACTTATGTTCTCGACCGCCATTTTTGCTTATAGATGAGAAGCGGGGCTCTTTGAAGACGACACGGAGCTGGAGGACAAGGGTCGAGAGCTCGCTGCCGCCGAGGCCTCCTTGAAGCACCGCAGCCGCTACCGTAGGGAGAAGGAGGCGGATTTGAAGAAGAGGACCGCCGACCTTGTCGACGCCGGAGGGAGCTTTGAAGCCTCTAGAGCGCTACGCCAAGGCCGTGGAGGAGGCCGAGAGCTCAAGCGCTGCGATGAAGGCCTTGCGTTCGAGGTCGAGGCCGCCCGCGACGCCCCGGGTGGAGGACGGGCGGACCTTGGCCGAAGCGGGTGTCGCCTATCCCGCCGCAAGGTGACGGAGGATGCGGGCCACGTGGGTCCACAAGGCGGTCACCGCCGCCTTCGCCCACTACCCCTACTTTGAGGTCGACATCGTGGAAGAAGGGGTGGCCGCCGGCGATGACGATGCCGACGCGGAGCGAAGGTCGCCGCTACCGAGGCCGCGATCGCGGAGCTATCCGTCGAGCTCTTTAAGCTCGCCACCGAGGAGCTTGAGGTCTCGAGCCTTCTATCGGTGGAGACGGAGCGGGCCGAGGAGCCCGCCGAGGAGGAGGAAGCTTTGCAGACGCCCCCGCCCGGGAGTCGATGAACCAAGACCCGCCCCGCACAAGAATAGGGAGCTCGAGGCTAGGCCTCTTTTGTAATGAGTCTTTAAGTCCTCGCGTTGAGGCAACCTCAGAAAAACTCGTGGAAGCTCATGTGGTAGTTAATGGAAGTCGCTCTTCCCTCTTATCGCACTTTGTTTCTACTCCGACCTTTGTGTGCTCATGATTCAAGAGCCGGATGGCGGGCCATTCCTCGCCGGGGCTGGAGGTCGTTAGGGCGCCGCGCCATGCTCTAAAGCGGTGAGCTCATAACTTAGTCGCTTCGAACATCGCTTGAGTTAAGAGAAGAGAGTGCGAAGTTCGTGAGTTTGAGCTCGCCAGCTCGAGCTTGTACGCTTTGCGAAAAAAACGGTGTGTTAAAACGTGGGGTGCACCCGCCCTTGTAGCCCCCCGAGCAAGGGCGGGTCTTTGCCGGGTGAAGGCCAGCCGTTGCTCAAACGAGCTAAGGAAAGAATTCGAAAATGCTTGCACATATTTTTTGCATCGAATTTGTGTTTTTTATTGAGCTCTTGCCTACAATATCTCGAAATACATCTAGGGGTAGAAGCGATTTTAGTCGCTCGATGTTCCACGCGCTGGTGAGGACTCGCCCCCGTGGTCTTTGAGCTTGTATGTGCCCGGCCTCAAGACTTGGTCGATGGTGAAGGGGCCTTCCCAAGACGCCGAGAGCTTGTGCTTGTCTTTCGAAGCTCGACTCGGGCGCAGACGAAGTCGCCGACGCCGAAAGCTCGCCCCTTGACATGGCGATCGTGGTAGCGCCTCATGGACCAGAGAGGTACTTGGCGGAGTGGATGAGGGTGATGTCACGAAGCCGCCGAGCTGATCGGGCGCGCGCTCTTCGAGCAGCGCTTGGTTATTGTGCTCGTTGAAGGCCCGACGCGGGCGAGCCATACTGAGGTCGATGGGGAGCACGGCCGCACCCAAAGACGAAAGAAAGGCGCCCGCCCCGCGGCTCGCTTGGCGCAGCGAAGACTCCATACGACCGGAGGGAGCTCGGGCGAGCCATCGGGCGGGCGATTTCTCGAGCTTTTGAAGATGCGGACTTCACTCCCTCGCAGATCATGCCGCTAGCTCTTTCTACCCGTCCGCTGGTCCTTGGGTGGCCGACAGAGGCCGCGGTCGACGCCGATGCCGCGGGTCGCTACACCGCCGATGAAGACCTCTCCCACGGTTCGCCGCCGCTGTCGGTGATGATGGAGTTCGGGACCCCGTGATGATGCCGTGAAGAACTTGATTCGCCCCTCGCTCGACAACCGCAATGGGCATGACCTCGATCCACTTGGAGAACTTGTCGATGGCGACAAAGGAGGTGCGGTAGCCCCGGGCGGTCTTTTGAAGGGTCCCACCATGTCGAGCCCCCGCACCGCAATGGCCAAGTGAGAGGGATCGCCGGAGGGACCGCGCCGAGATGCGTCGCTTAGCTAAGAACTGGCATCCTCGCAATGTCGGATGACTGGAATGGCGCCCGCGACGGGCGGTCGGCTAGTGTTGGCGGTCATTATCGAGTATATTATACCGCCAACTTATATCCAATTCTTGAGAAAGGGGCAAACTTATGATACATATACCTTTACTTCTAACCTAGTTCCACTTGTATTCGTGAGAAATTATGTCTTGCGTGTATAAAAGTGGAAATGTGTACAAAGTCGCCAAATAAATTAGAAAGCCGATTGAATAAAAGACGCCAAGGAGTGGATCAATCAAGAGGACCAAAACCTCACAAGCACAATTTGGCCCATGCACCACCATAGGCCCAACATGTGAATGACAAACGCTACGACAGAGAAGGTCGGGCCGGAAGGCCCAGCCAGGGCGGCCGGCCCATCATGCGCGCCACAAGATTATTTCGCCAAAGTTCCCGCCTTTCTCCGGGCGGTTTGAGCGATCTTCAAGCGGGCGGTTGCATGTGGTGCAAACTTTCATTCCCGCCAAGAACACCTCAAGCAAGGAGAGCCCTCCATTCCCTCCTCCTCTCCACTATATAAAGAGAGGCACTCCTCACTTGTAAACACACACAACACACTACACATCACATTGTTACATTCTCACCTTGAGCACCACTCTCTCCCCCTTCATTAGTTTAGTAGTAGGATTCGAAAGTTAGGCAAAGCTTCAAGGAGGGCTTGTCTCCTTGGAAGGATCTTTTGGTAATTTACTATGAAGTTATTTCCTTTATTCAAGTCTCATTATTTATATCGCGAATGCATATGAACTAGAGTATAGTTATCCTCATGTTATATTCATATTATGCCAACTAGAGTATAGTTAGTATAATGTGATAATTAACATGACTAACTTTAGGCTAATTGAATCATATTTTATTCTTGGAACGTAGTAGAACTAAGTTCGAAAGTGATGGTCCGTGTACCTTCGGGTTTACCTTTTACTCTTGCCTCGCCGATCCAGAGGGTCGGGTACCGAGGGGGTTTAGGTAGTTTTCTATAAATGTAAGCATGGTGCTTAGGTCTATAGAGAATCATCCGGGAAATGCCAAAGATCCCACGGTAGTGAGGTAGGCGCGCAGGGTGACAACTCGCTCATCCTTCGCACTCCTCCACGCCCGGTGTCGGGTTGAGTCTTATCAAGTGTCACCGGGCCGGGCATATACTAGGCGCGGGCATCTCCTCATCACTTTAGCCCATCTCTCGCTATGAACCATGAATGACGATGTAGACTATAGTCCGACGATTGGCGTATATTAGAATAGCCAACTCAACATAGGTTTTTCCTTTCTTGTTATTTCCTATTTATTCCTTCTAGTGCTCAAGAAGTGTGTGTGTCACCACTATCTCCAATATTATTGTCACTTACCCCCTCGCATATGATTAGTGGCTATCCATACATACATTGTGGGCTATCATCATCATATTAAATCTAAACCTCGCTTCCCATGGAAAATATAAATGAACGATACCCGAATACTCCCGGTGAAATGCTACGATGATAGATCCGCGGCGCCATGGGTTGACCCTTGCAATATTCAATTTATCTATCACCGACACTCTTTGACGCTATCATTAAGGATAATATTTATTCTTAGTGATTGCGCTAAGAAATGTCGCCAGCATTTCCGGGCGCCGCTGTCGGGATGGGTTCTAAAACCCGCTTTCTAGTAATTGCGCTAAGAAACGCCAACGCCCAAGAAAAGCCCCGACGAATGCCTTCCCCGACGAGCTCGCGGGCGCCGCAGGGGTGGGCTACATTCACCGGGCGCGGATCTCCTTACGGGCCTCCCTTTGCTCAAGGTGATGCAGGCTACCGGAGGACGCCGGAGGCTCCGCGGTGCCCAGAGCTCTTCCCCCGATGAGGACAAAGGATTTGGCTCTTCGCGCCAGACGCCTTGACTCTTCTTGCCCTGGGGCTTGCCTTCCTTGAACCATCAAGTAGAGAGGGACCCGCCAATCGCCGGAGTCGCCATGGTCGAAGTTTGACCCAGCCCCCGAGCCAGCCCCGAGCCGCCGGATTCGAGCTCGCAGCCTAAGCAAGCCTTCGTGTTGGGCTTAGCTCGAGTCAGCAGAGCGCCTACCCTCCCATAGGGTCCAAACCCCGGCGCTGGGCGCTGAGTTCACGTCACGCGCCGCTGATTCGCCTTTAAGCCATATCGACGGCTTGTGCCGCTCGCGGCATGAAGACGCCCGGGCGGACGGCAGCGGTCCGACGCTGAAGCCAGGACGCGACGCCGCATCGCTGTTGAGGTGGCGATGGACATGATTGACCTCGAGCCCGGAAGTGTTCCTTGAGCTCGCTGACCTTCCGTGGTATCGACCATCTTCGGGTTGACGCGTCGATCGACTTCCTTCATGACTTGGTTCTTCATGAGCTCGAGTCGCCCCGACCGAGGTGCCGGCATGTCGAGCTCTGGCGAGCGCGCAGCTTACCCTCATTTTCACCGTAGCCCGCACTCACCCACGCTGTTGGACGCTGGAAGTGTAGGCGATCGAGTATTTCATGCATTCCTATTCGGGGAGATGAAGACGAAGTCCGACGCGCCGGCGCCATACTTCACACGGATCCGCTGGAGTGGCAGCGGTCCAAGATCGGATGTCGCCAGTCCGGGCGGCCGGCCGACCTCCGTCCATTCCGCGATGAAGTCACCAGTGGCTTTGGAGATTTTGTGGCATCCTCCGGGGCGAGGTGATGTCGGTTCCCACGAGCCGACGCCCACTTGGCTGGCGCGTCCGTAACCTGGCCATGGATGACCCTTCGCCGAAATGATACTTGAGACGACCGACCTGGGAATCAAGCAGTGCCCGAAGCTTGCTACGGTGATCACAAAAGGCGATACGAAGCTTCTCGAGCCGAGCGTATCGAGTCTTGGTGTCGGGTGAGGACTCGCCGATGAAGTACACCGGGCGTTGTACTTTGAGCTGTAGTTCTTCCTCCTCTCTCTCGACGACGAAGGTGCTCACCACCTTTGAGGTGGCCGAGATGTAGAGGAGGATTGGTTCGCTGGCGGGCGCGAAAGTACGGGCGGATTGGCGAGGAGTTGCTTCGCAAAGTCGAGCTTGCCGGCCTCGCTACCCAGCGGCGCCGGGTCTTCTTCAAAGAATTTGTAAAGCGGAGGCTTCGCTCTCGAGTCGAGCTATGAAACGACTTAGCGCCGCTAGACATCCCATGAGTCATTGCACACACTTGACGCTTTTAATCGCCCCATGTTCGTAATGGCGGCGCATTTTTGGGGTTGGCCTCAATGCCGCTGGGCTCGAGACGCATGAAGCCAAGCAACTTCCCTCGAGGGACCCCAAAACGCATTTTTCGTGGTTGCTTGACTCCATATTCACGAGCTTGGCGAAGACCTTTCGAGGTCCGTGATGAGCTCTTTTCGAGCGCTTCGCCTTGACAATGATGTCGCCGACGATGCTTTTATGAGCTTTCCGAGGAGCTCTTTTGAAGACTTTCTCGCATGCACCTTTGGAAGGTGGCGCCAGTTGTTTTTCAAACCGAAGGGCATCGCCATGTAAATGTAACGCGCCAAACGGAGTGATGAAGGAGGTGGCGAGCTAATCGAGCCTCATTCATCGCGACCGGGTGGTAGACGGCGGTAAGCCGCCAAGAAAATAGAGTGCCTCACACCCGAGGTGGAGTCAACAATTTGATCGAGCGCGCCGCAAAGGAAACGGATCCTTCGCATGCCTTGTTGAGACCCGTAATCAACACACATTCTCCATTTCCCGCTCTTCTTCTTAACTAGTACAGGTTGGCTATCCACTCCGATGATACACCTCCTTGATAAACCTAGCGCTAAGAGCTTATCTATCTCTTGGCGATTGCCCGCGCCGATCATCGCCATCGAAAACGCCTAAGCCTTTTGCTTCACCGCCGTACAGAGTTTTGATATTCAAGGAGTGCTCGGCGACTTCCCAGAGATGCCCTAAGATATCCGAGGCCCTCCACGCCAATATATCGAGGTTCGCGCGGAGGAAGTCGACGAGCTCGCTTGCTATTTGGGGGAGAGCTTGACCCCACGCCAGAGGGTGGGCCCATCCCCGTCGATCTTCGGCTCGAACGCGCCGGGGACCTTGTCGAGCCCACCTAAGAGCTCGTGCTCCCGCCTTGCCGAGCTCACCGGCCGCGGGCCCTCGCCGCCACCTTCTTGAGCTTCGGGGAGTCCTCGCCGCCGCCTAGGCCGCCATCTTTGGCAGCATCTCCTCGATCCTCCGATTGCCGCGTCTACAGGCGATCGGCAGGGCGGCTTCGCAGCCAAGGCGTGCTCGAAGGTGGAGTCAACGGTGATGACCCCCTTCGGCCCGGGGATCTTGAGCTTGAGGTAGGGTAGCTGGGGACGCCATGAACTGGCAGTAGCACGGCCGCCCCAAGAGTGCGTGGTAGGCATTCCCGAAGGGGAGCACACTCGAACGTGAGGACCTCCTTGCGGAAGTTGTCCCGGTGCCGAAGGTGACGGGGAGGTCGATCCGCCCGAAGCGGATCATTCGCTTCCCCGCACCACGCCGCGGGATTGGTTCCGCAGGGGCGGAGTCGCGGCCTTGGGGATGCCAAGGGCTTGGAGCTGCGGATGTAGAGGGAGGTTGAGGCCGCCTGCCGCCGCCCATCAAGACCTTGCCAAGGCGCTTTGGTGCCGGCGATGGGGTCGACGACGAAGCGGTACCTCCCCGGCACGGATGTGTCGGGTGATCAGCCTTGTTTAACATGATCACGAGCCCGACCACTTGAGGTAGGCGGGCGTCGCAGCTTGGTGAAGAGGACTTCACGGTGGGTGAGCTTTTGCCGGAGCTTGACTCGTAGCCGGAGTGCTCTCCGAAGACTACGCTGACGGTGCCATCCTCGATGTAGATGTCGCCGTCGAACTCGCCGAGCCGGGCCGCGCCTTTGTCGCCGCCGCCCTTGTCTCCTCCCCGCAGCCGCTATCCATCACGTGCTTCTTCATGAGGCGGCAGCCCTTCATCTTGTGCTTGACCGGCCCTCGTGGTGCGGCATGGCGCCGAGCATCTTGTCGGCGCTTTTGGGGACGGTTCGTGCCACCCTTTGGGACCGCCTTTGCGCTTTGTCCACCACGGGCGACGAACTCGCTGCCGCCGCCGCGCGGGACGCTTTGTTCTTCTTGTTCTTCTTGCGCGCTGAGCCGACCCCCTCGGGCGACGCCGTCGCCGCCTTGGGCCTGCCCTTGCCCGTGACGGCGAGACGGCGCCCTCACCCTCGCGGGCGGGTGGCGAGGTCGAGGAGCCCTTCACGGTCTTGGGCTTCTGGACGCCGAGCCCGTGGATCAAGGTCTCGCAGTGGTGCCAACGTGAAGGCGGTGATGACTTCGTGAGCCTGAGGCCCTGAGAGGTTGTTGCAGAGCTTGGAGAAGCGCCGATGTAGTCGCCAGCCTTCCCCTTCTTCGCTTGCATCCCCACAGTCCCACGCCGTGCTCGGCCGGGTGTAGGTGCCCGAAGTTACCCGTTAACACCAAAATTTGGTAAGAGCCCTGATGATGATACCAAGACACCGTGGTTCGTAAGAGGTTATTCGCCAGCAAGAAGATGTACGCAGGTCGCGGGCATTCCGAAGCCGCTATTATTCGCCAAAGAGCCCGAGTCCGAGAAGGAGCCGAGCGAGATGGTTCGGCTGCGTGGAGCATCAAGAGGAATATCCGAGGACGAGGGCCCACATCACGCGCATTCCCACGATTCGAGAAGACTTGGAGGACAATGTATCTTAGCTAGATATTTTAGTTATTATTATTCGTGAATTCAGTTAGGACTCAATAAGCCCGTGATATAAATATGAGACCCCCGCAATCAAAACGATATACCCAAATCAATACAAACAACCCGCCCCTCGCGCCTTGGCTCGCCACCCTTCGAGTCCGGCCGTGTCGCCGATCTATCGTAAGAGGATTCATCAATTCGGCCGACTTCTCGTAGTACCGCAACCTTGCACCATGTCAAGTACCGCCGTGGATTTAGATTATTGCAAGAAGTCTTGTTCACGCTAGTATCGCCAGCGGATTTAAGCTATCAAAGGGCAAGAGGGTTCTTTTGTCGATCATGAGCCATCCTAAGTGGGCTAAGGTCCGCTAAGAGCTAGTTATCGGCTTCATTAGATTTTGGCAAGATCTAATAAATTCATTAAGTTACCACGGTTCCGCAATGCTTTTCATTTATTTATTTAATTGTGTTTGCACACACTTTTTGTCCAATTTAGATTGAGACGCCTCGCTTTATCTTATCATAGATCTAGTTGCTTTTAGTACTTTAATTGTCCATCTTACCGCGCTACTAGATTTATCCGCTCATCGAAAGCCGAGCTAGATCAATCTAAGTTGTCACGTGTTGTGGGTTCGTATTGATGCTTAGATCTTGACAGATCGCGGTCATCCTAAGGATACGCATCTTTGGGTTATTCTAGAGCTAGTCATCCTGGACTAGAGATCGCTTTAACCGATAGGTTTTTACGCCAGGTAGTTCCTTCTTTTTTCATGGACCCCGATTCGCAAGCTTGCCGTAACACCTGCTATGCTTCTAAGATATTACGCGGTTATGGGTTCGTGATAATGCTTTACGTAGGGTAGTTCCTTCAAGTTCAGATAATGCTTTACGTAGGGTAGTTCCTTCTTCACGGTCATGAATATCTATAATGATGTTTATGATTTATATTCTTTCATTTATCATGTGGTCAATTAAATCGATCTATGCAATAGAGCTTTTACAATAGCACATCATGATGATCGACTTTACTTGTTCAAACATGTCTTTTTTATGATCATTCGCAAAGCTGTTTTTACGCCATACGCCTAAGCCACCACCAAAGAAAGGAGTCAGAGGTCGAACTGAGGAGAGAACAAGACACCGTAAAAAAAAACCGAGGGGTCCGTGAGCCAAGTCACACCTGAGAAGCCGGCGCTCGTGCACCCCCGAAATCCTCCAAAGATACAACACCTACCAATAGCTCCAATGGCCAAGGTTACGAGAAATCCCTTTGGCCCCGTTACACGTAGTTCGCTGACTATTCCACAATTCATGTTATGCCAAATCCCAGGTATAGGCTAGCCGACAAATGACAATCTCATGGACCTCAGAATTCAAACATGGATATACTCCTAGCGAGGATGGCCGATATGATGCAGCACCAATTTGGGATCAAGCCCAAGAATCAGCCCTATGTGTATCACCACCATATCCCCGACATTGGTACAACAGAAAGTGGCGCTTCCTTCAAGATCAAGCCTCCTACCGACTTGACCAAGTTTTCTCGACAGGACGATACTCTACTACCTAACACATCGGGCCGGTACCGATTCAGCTTGGGAGAGCTTGCCAATGATGAAGCATGGAGGATTCGCTTCTTCCCATCATCCCTTACAGGCGGGCCACATGGTTTGCTACATTGTCGGCCAATTCTATTGAACCTGGTCCGAGCCGGAGGATAAATTCCATTCATACTTCTACAATGGGTTCCAATGAAAAAGAGCTCATCGACTTGATGGGGTTGACACGTAAATACAATGAAACACCACAAGAGTTCTTGCACAGTTCGTGGAGACAAAGAATTCCTCGCTATTCTTTTGAACTTGCCGCACCATCAATTGCCAGAGCTATTCGGGAATGCATCCAAACCATCGTGGAAAAGTTGGCCGGCATGGAGTTTGATGACCTAGGACAACCTCAAGGCGCTTTTGTCACTTATGGCCAATCAGTTCCAGAGCATCAAGAAGGATACCCGCTTTTCGTGGGGGGGGCAACGGTCTTATCGCATATACAACCACTTCCCCGGAAGAGGGAGAAGATGAAGATGATGGCCAGCGGATGTAGCAAACCGCCGAGTTTGCTTGGGGCAAGGAGCCAGCCCAGTGTTAACCAAATACCGGATGAAGACACTCAAGGGGGCATACGACTTCGACGCCTCCAAGTCGGAGAAGCTTTTTGAGTTCTTGGTCAAGGAGGGACGATCAGCTACCGGATAATCATTCTATGAAGTGTCCGTGATTGGGTCAAGATCGGCAGATATTGTGGCTTCCATGATATGATCACTCACAACATCATCGACGCCGAATCTTTAAACAACAGATTCAGAGGGCCATACAGCAGGTCTCCTCAAGTTCAACAACAATATGAAGGTGGACAAAGAGCCCTTCCCCGCAAAACATGGTTGCTTTTGATTCGCGCATGGTTTCGCCAAAGGATCCTAAGGGCAAAGGTCCAATGAAAGTGCCGACTAAAGGGCAAAGCAAAGTGGATCGCTTGACCCTAGTCGGCAAGTGTCTAGTGTAGCCAGAAGAAGATCGTTCTGGGTTCCCAAATAGCCTAACGTAGAAAGGGGAAATCTCCAAACCAAGAGTAACATCTCGTGATACGCTGAACAAATGGCAGAGACAAAGAAGAGAAGCAAGATCAAGTGGATCGCCAGCCTTGCAAGAGAACAAATAGAGGTACGAAGAAGAGATGTACCACCGAAACAGAGGAGTACATGAAGGAACGAGAGGAGTCTCATTGGGATTGTCCTTTCTTTAGGCATTGCCGAATGAAGGCTTAAAGTTGCCCGCTAGGAATAATTGCCCTCAATGCAAAGGAACAATACCACCTGCACGACAGCATCGAGTCAACCGGGCCGGCCCCATCCAAGAAAGACTGGGGCATGCTTCCCGTGAGGATGATCGGCGCTTAAAAAATAAAGACAAAGACACCTCACGCCAAGAAGAGAATTGCAAAGATCAAGCTTGGGCCGATGTGGAAGATTCCCGATGATGACATGGACTCTCCTCAAGAGTATGTGTGGCAAAAGGGACAAGTGGTGCCCTCCCTCGATCTAAGGAAGAGCCAAAAGAGAAGAGTCCAACGCCGTAAACAAGGAGCTCAAGGAAGCAAAAAATTTAACGCAAACAGTGTGGCCAAAAGAAGAAAACTCGTGAAGCCGCCATTCAATAAGAGTATTCGCAAGTCGGGCCGCTCGCCAGATGTTAGCATGGTTTTCTTCATCCCAATAAGGTTTGAAACTCCTACGGACAGTCCGGCAGAGATCCAGAGAGGAAAGACACTTGGTCGAAAAATAATGCTTTCTCCCGATCTTGACAAGAGAGATGATGGACCTCTTGACACGCTTAACTTTGTCAAGGCAAGCAAAGGTTTGATAAGCCAAAGGAATGTAATCATCCGAAGCCCCTCTACCTAAAAGGGTACCTCAACAAAAACCTTTAACTCATATGTTTGTTGATGGAGGAGTCGCTTATTAATCTCATGCCATATACTACATTCGTAAAGTTGGGGATGATTGATGAAGATCTATTGGAAACAGACATTGAGTCGAGAGATTTCACCGCAAGTCTTCGATACCCATGGAGCCGCTTTGTGTTGATTTGACAATCGGCTTGAAGACCTTAATCACTACCTTCTTTGTGATTGATGGTGAGGGGCCGCATACCTTATTGCTTGAAGAGATTGATCCATGCCAATTGTTGCATTCCATCTACTATGCACCGCATTCTTATCCATTGGGATGGTGATGAAGTTGAGATAGTTCAAAGTGTGATGATTCTCAAGATATTGTAACTACCGAATCATTGAATCAAGAACATGATGGCGCCGAAAAGTCTTTCAGAAAAAAGAACTAAAAGAAGATCCCGCTAGTACTCATCATCAGATCAAAATACCGATCCAAGCAAATGGCATTCACGATGGTTTTTAATGGGTAACCCAATTGACGCAGAACAAAGGAAAGCTTGGGCATGGTTTTAAGTCGGCCGATAAATTAGAAGAGATAGATATTGGCAATGGCGACAAACCTAGGCCGACTTTATATCAAGCCGCCTAGATCCGTAATTTAGACGTAATTAGTAGACCTCCTCAAGGAATTCAAGGATTGCTTTGTTTGGGATTATTCGAGATGCCTGGGCCGGATCGCCGATTGTTGAACATCGATTGCCCATCAAGGAAGGATTTCAGCCCTACAAACAACCTCCTCGAAAGATTTATGAAGAGAAGGTATTGGCCGACGGAAAAAAAGAGATTGAAAGGCTACTAGAAGCGTATTTCATTCAGCCATGCGTGTATGCGTAATGGATTTCCAAAGATAGTTCCTATTTACAAGAAGAATGGGAAGATGAGGGTCTCAGATAGATTTCGCATATCTTAACAAGGCTACTCCTATGTATGGATATCCCATGCCGCTTGCTGATTTGTTAGTAGATGCACCGCCGGATACGAGGTTATTAGCTTCATGGATGGGAATGCCGGGTATAATCGCATCTTTATGGCCATTGAGGATATATCAAAATCGCCAGTGTCCCGCCATATTGGTTTGTTCGAATGGGTTGTCATGACATTTGATTAAAAATGCTGGTGCAACCTATCGAGAGCTATGAATTATATATTCCACGAGTTGATCAAAGAAAAATAGTCTAAGTCTACATTGATGACGTGGTCGCCAAGTCAAAAGAGTTACAAGAAGCATCCGGCCGACTTTGAGGAAGACATTAGAGTGCACTAGAAAACATGGATTAAAGATGAATCCAAATAAATGTGCTTTTGGGGTCACAAATGAGAATTCTTGGGACTTTAGTTCACAAAGGAGGGATTGAAGTAGGGAAGAAGAGCATGGAAGCTATAGAAAATATTGCTCCTCCTATCGATCTTACAGTAGTTGCAAATAAGCTATTTGGCAAAATCAATTTCGCGGAGAAGGTTCATCTCCAATCTATCGTAAAGGGTCTTGCCATTTTCTCCCTTTGTTAAAACTTAAGAAAGCCTCGAAGTTCATTTGGAGTGACGCATATCGAAAGCCTTGGATGAAATAAAGGAATATATGAAGATGCCACCCGCTTTGGTCCCTCCAAAGCTAGATAAACCATTTAAGCCGCACGTGGCGCCGATGATTTAACTATAGGATCGGCCCTTATGCAAGAAGAAGATGGAAAAGAGCGAAGTTGTAGCTTATCTTAGCCTAAAACTTTTGATCCCGAAACGCGGTATTCGCTATAGAAAAGTTGTGTCTATGTGTTTACTTTCATGTACTAAGTTTCGCACTATTTATTGAATGCCGAATGTACAATAGTTTCCAAATTTGATGTGATCAAACACATGTTGTCAATGCCGATTTTAAAGGGAAGAATCAAGAAATGGGTGTTGGCATTATCCGAATTTGATCTGAGATTCGACCGGCGAAAGTCAAGTAAAGGACAAATTATTGCTGATTTTGTAACACAACACCGCGATCCTTCGCCGACATGATTGGTATTACACCTTGGGCTTTATTCTTTGATGGATCATCTTGTGAAAAAAGGCGGAGGTGCAGGTGTTTTACTAATTTCGCCTTAAGGGGCATCTTTTGAGTTTGCTATTCCTATTGATGCCATCGGGCCACTAACAATCGCATTATGAAGCTTTACTCGAGGACTCCAACTCTTGTTGAGATGGAAGCCAAGGCGCTTGAGATCTTTGGAGATTCTTTAATTAGTAATCAAGCAACCGACGCTTAATATGAATACAAATGAATGACATCCTAAGAAATTATTATGAGGAATGTCAAAAATACCGAGAACTTTCAAGATTGTGATCCTTCACCATATTCCGAGGGAACAAAATGAAGAAGCTAATAAGCTAGCCCAAAATGCTTCCTGATATAAGGACAATCAAGAAGTTTTCATTGGCAGATTTATGTGCACTTGGTGGAGATCAAAGTACCGCCAAACCGATGATGATTGGAGGACTGAGATTACCGAATACCTTAAAAATCCTTCAAGAAAGTTTCGAAAACTCGTGTACAAAGCTATTAAGTTTGTGCTCCTTGATGATCGCTATATTATAAACCTGGATGGGGTGCTACTTAAATGCTTGAGTCAAGAGGAGGCTAAGAAAGTGATGTATGAGGTACATGAAGGATTGTGTGGTGCACACCACCGGCTTACCGAATGAAATGGGTAATCGAGGAGGAGATACTTTGGCCAACTATGCTTGAGGATTGTTTTGAATATTACAAAGGGTGTCAAGATTGTCAAAGGATTGGTAATATTCAGAGAGCCCTCAGACGCAAGATTAAACCCCATTGTTAAGCCTTGGCCATTCAGAGGATGGGGTATAGATTTGATTGGCCGATCCACCCTCCATCGAGCAAAGGCCATAAGTTTGTGCTATTGGCCACCGGGACATTTTACTAAGTGGGTTGAAGCTATCCCATTGAAAAAGGTCACATCAGAGAATATGGTTGAGTTTGTCAAAGAACATATCATTTACGTGTTTGGAATTCCTCGAAACCATAACGACCGATCGTGGAGCCGCTTTTATATCCGTTGAATTTTGTGACTTTGCCGAGGATATGGGAATCAAATTGTACAATTCATCTCCTTACTATGCCCAAGCCAACGGTCGTCAAGTTTAATAAAATCATGATCAAGATCATTCAAGAAGATCGGAAGAGAAGCCTAGAAGATGGCATTTGGTTCTTAATGAAGCATTGTGGGCTTACCGGGATGGCATGTCATGGATCCACTAAGACATCACCTTATGAATTAGTATAATGGGCACCATGCAAGATACCGTGGGAGATGCAATCGATCCGTGACGGGTTACATTACGTAAAAAAGATTTGGCGAAAAGAAGAATATAAAAATCTTATGATAGATGGATTAGAAGATTTGCATCAAATTCGCCTAAAAGCGTTGGAAAATATTGAGAAAAAAACAAGATGCGTGTCGCCAAATATTACAACAAGAAAGTCGAATTAAAGAGTTTGGCGAAGGAGACCTTGTCCGAAAGCATTATTACCACTTGGGACCAAGGACGTAGGCATTCGCAAATGGTCTCTAGATTGGGAAGGTCCTTTTCGAGTATTGAGATGTGTACCCGAATGCATATATTTTGATATCTTTACGAGGACAAGAATTCAAGTCAAGAATCAACGGGAGATTCTTGAAGAAATATTATCCTAGTGTTGAAGTTGGAGCTTGAGAAGATAAGGTGCAAATTTAATATAGCCGATGTTTAAAAACATCGCTTTAGTAGAAAAATATTCCAAAGAGTGGAAAATAGCCAAGATATATATGATATGTTGCCTTTAAAAAAAATAACATACAAAATTGACTAAGTGCGTTATTCGCGTACAATGCCGTGCTATGATTGAAAATCTTACGCATAATTAGGAGTTCGTCAGTGAGATATGATGCATATCATGACAAAAGAGGCAAAACATAGAATTATTGATAAAGGTAGGCATAATTGCCATACGTAGTCGCACATTATCTTTACAACTCTCCTAATTGAAAAGAGTATCAAGGACGGCCTTCAAACGACCGAACGTAGCGCCATCCTCTCGTGGTGGTGAGATGAGCCCCGGTGTGTCCCGCGGGGCTTCCAATCACCGTCCTGTTGCTTCGACAGCGGTTAAACCTCCTCGCCACGCCGCAACGGGGTTGCCGTTAAAAGATGAACCATGAAAGGGGGATTCATCGAGGCCACAAAGAAGACCATCAAGGTCGGGTCCGCACATAGCGCCCCCGAACTTCATCGCTTGTCATATTCTCTTTACATCTTCTATGTCTTCGATGGTTTGTTCGTGTGCCTCCCGCTCCCCCCTCGAGAGCTCTTGTGCTATTGCGAGTCAAGGCGAGGTCCGCAATCTTTAAGATCACGAGGGCTTCAAGTATCATCAAGAAAAAGGGACAGTCGATTCGGGCATGAAAGTGAGCATCAAAGGCGACAAAGAAGAAAACTTACTCCATTGCTCGAGGCTAGGGTTAGCCGAATGATTTTGATCCGAGAAAGAAAGAAGGTCCGAGACGAAGGAGATTTGATGACTACCGGAGGAGTTTGCCTATATTTATGCAAAGAAGGGAGGTCAAGAGATTTAAAATGGCTAGAAGATTGGAAGATCTATTCGCTGTTTATCTTGAGAAGCTTTAATGCCTTGGCTTGCCGATTCACATTGGTGGAAACCCGTGGCACGTCCCAAGAAGAAACCAAGGGTTGAAACCGTGTCGAAGGAAATTTCCGTAAGATGGGCCTTGGTAATTTTAGCCCGATTAAAAAAGGCTTGGCCCGAGATTTTAGCAGATTCATGAGTCAATTTCTCGAGCAAAAGGGCTTCTTTTTACTCTAAAATTGAGGGGCATATGTTAACACCAAAATTTGGTAAGAGCCCCGGATGACGATGGCAAGACACCTGGTTCTAAGAAGAGGTTATTCGGCTAGCAAGAAGACGGCCGCCAGTTGTCGTGGCATTCGAAGCCGCTATTATTCTGGGCTAAAGAGCCCGAGTCCCGAGAAGGAGCCGAGCGAGAGATGGTTCGACTGCGGCAGCATCAAGAGGAATATCCGAGGACGAGGGCCCACATCACGCGCATTCTAATGACCCGAAGACTTGAGGACAATGTATCTTAGCTAGATATTTTAGTTATTATTCGTGAACTAGTTAGGACTAATAAGCCTGTGGTATAAATATGAGACCCCAGCAACCGTAAAACGATATACCCAAATCAATACAAACAACCCGCCCGCGCCTTGGCCCGCCACCCTTCGAGTCCGGGGCCATGTCGCCGATCTATCGCAAGAGGATTCATCGAATCTGCCGACCTCGTAGTACCGCAACCTTGCACCATGTCAAGTATCACAAAGTAGATTTAGATTATTGCAAGAAGTCTTGTTCACGCTTAGTATCGCCGCCAGCGGATTTAAGCTATCGTGGGCAAGAGGGTTCTTTGTCCATCATGAGCCATCCGTGGGCTAAGGTCCGCTAAGAGCTAGTTATCTACTTCATTAGATTTTGGCAAGATCTAATGAATTCATTGTTACCACGTGTCTCAAGTAATGCTTTTCATTTATTTATTTAATTGTGTTTGCATAACACTTTTTTGCCCAATTTAGATTGAGACGCCTCTCGCTTTATCTTATCATAGATCTAGTTGCTTTTAGTACTTTTAATTGTCCATCTTACCGCGGCTACTAGATTTATCCTGCTCATCGTGAGCCAAGCTAGATCAATCTAAGTTGTCACGTGTTGTGGGTTCATATGCTTAGATCTTGACAGATCGTGTCATCCTGGGATACAGATCTTTGGGTTATTCTAGAGCTAGTCATCCGGGACTAGAGATCGCTTTAATCTGATAGGTTTTATGCAGGTAGTTCCTTCTTTTTCATGACCCCGATTCGGCAAGCAGTTTTGCCGAACACCTGTTATGCTTCTAAGATATTACGTGTTATGGTTCAGATACGCTTACGTAGGGTAGTTCCTCGTTCGTGATAATGCTTTACGTAGGGTAGTTCCTTCTTCACGTGTCATGAATATCTATAATGATGTTTATGATTTATATTCTTTCATTTATCATGTGGTCAATTAAATCAATCTATGCAATAGAGCTTTACAATAGCACATCATGATGATCGACTTTACTTGTTCAAACATGTCTTTTTGCGATCATTCGACACCTGCTTTTACGCCATATCTTTATGTACGCTTACCTAATGCATTCATTGTTCATTGACGATATTAGCTCATAGCTATATGTCTTTACATCCGGCCCGTGAGCCATACATGCGAATGCCTTGGTCTCACTGTGCATGTTCCCGCATCTCACGTTTACCTCCTTGTCAATTAACAGTCAAATTGACCGCACGCCGGATTCAAGACACTGGGCAGCAGTAAAGCCGCCTATTCCGCTTGTCGCTGTGTGCGCAGGGAGTAGGATTTTTTTGCCTACATTACCGACGAAGACGTCGCAAGAAGTCCCTCCCAGCTTGTGGATGGTGATTCTCCGAGGTGCTCCACCACCACGACCGCTGAATCGCAAGGTAAAGTGGGAGGTTGCGGATGATGAAGTAGTCGTTGTCGGCGCCCCCACCGCGTACCGAGGCTAGTCCCGAGCCGTAGGTGGTCGGTCTCCCATTGTACTTCGCACCAAGGCTCCAGAGCCTGGCTTGGTGAAGGAAATGGGGCGCCATGGATGCGAGCCGAACGCCTTGGTCTCCTTGAGCTCGAGCTCCGAGGGCCGGGCGATCACGCTTGGGAGACGGGCGCGGGCGGCGCACCGGCGCGGGCCGCGACTCTGTCCTCCCGCGTCGCCGTGACGCCCACCGCGGCCGCCACGTAGGGCGGGGCGCTTTGTCGTGGTCGCCGCGGTGGTATTTTGTCGTCGTCCCGGGGACGTCTTCCCGGCCCGAGCCCCCGCCTTTGCGCCGGCGCTGATGGTGTCCCTAGCGTCAGCGTTCTCACCGACCACGGCTGTGCATGGACCTCGGGTGGAGGAAGCCATGTTCCTTGTTGACATTTCTTAACGCAATCAAAGGAAATAGG